>OY757935.1:43122250-43162250 GCA_963585895.1 Sepioteuthis lessoniana | reverse complement strand
GGGGTCTTTATTCGCACTGAAGGTCATTTCTTTAAATCGTCAAAATTCTCGACTTAAGGGAGTTAATAATGAAAAGTTAATCAGAATTCTTCACCCCTTCCTCAATAGAAATGTCAATATCATCATGGACTGCTGTTAAAACAGGAACCCAAAATATTCATGATTTATCTTGAGGAAGGCCCCGAAACGGTGCACATTCTCTCCTGATGATCCCGAAACAAGCATGGAGTTCAAACTGCTCGGTGGAAATGAGAATGGCTAAAGGAGCATTTTCTATCCGCTCACTTTCTGGTTTGAACTCCAGTCATGCTATTACGTTCACTTTTGGATTATAACCTTGGGAAAGGCATGAGCCCTCTTATCACCCTAGCTATGGGTTAGATAGTATCTTTACTATTCTCCTATAAGGTTGATATGCCATTAAACAAAGAAACCAAAACCGAATCGTATAACTAATGCAAACGGAACCCTGGCTTTTCAGATGACATTTTGCTGACCCCTCCCAAGAAATATCCGAAGAAAACCAAGCAAACACATATAGAGTAACATCTCTAAAACTGGAATAAATTGAGAAATATACAATAATATATTCTGGAATTTTAATTCCATTTACATTTAAAATTGAATATAAGTTATAATAAAAATGTATACATAATCATAAGTTCTTTGCAGCAATGAGTATTCTTAATATATTGACAAAATTTAGTGAATTGTTTCGATTTATTTATAGATTACTTTCGTATTTAGTATGTTGTTGCTTCCTATCTTTACTCCGAGGTTATTTAGTAAACGATTGACAAAGATGTCTGGGTCTTGAATATATATATATATATATATATATATATATATATATATATATATAAAGTGGATTGAATCCGACAGAATGTACATATACAGGATAGAACAATAAAATTGTCGTCCTAAAGAAAACAACACTACAGCTTTATTTTAAAACTTTTATTGAAAAAATCAATTCAGGTAACTTGATTATGTAGAAGAACTGACATCTATTCAATGTAGCTGCCTTCAGCCTCAATCATCGCCTCGATACGGATCCGGAACTTGGAGCATACCTTTTCCACAAGCGCGGGCGGGAGCTCGGCGAATACTCGGCGGATGGCGGCGATCAGGCTAGCTTTGGTGTTGTGGGAGGTCATGTTGGTGATGTTCTCGACGTATGACCAAACGAAGTAGTCCAGTGGGTTCAGGTCGGGAGAGGAGGGGGGCCAGTGAGAGAAGGGTACAAAGTCGTAGCACTCCTTCTAAAGCCAAGCCTGGGTCTCTTTGGACTTGTGGGCCGGCGTCGAGTCCTGCTGCCACACCCAGGGTCTGCCACCGGCCACCTGATTGCACCAGGGGATCACCACACTCTTCAGTACATCCAGGTACACTTTGGTGTTGACTTTCAAGCCGACTTCAAAGATGTGAGGTGGCATGATGTGGCCCTCACTTGAAACCACACCAAAGACCATAACCGTAGCGGGAAATTTTGTTTTCATCACCCTGGGCACGTTGAACCGTCCGGATTTGCATTTTGAGGGTGCTGGCAATGGTCCTGTTGTCATAACATGGATCGGTAGAGAGCATGAGTTGTACAGCAGCGCATCTCCGATCTCGTTCGTTGAACATTGTGTCACTTTCAGACATGATAGAAGGCTCCTATCGCTCTTGGGATTTGTACACAACTGGCCAACTAGTAGATGGGGTGCAACAAAAAAGAAAACCGGTTTTCATTTAATGGAAAGGGAATCATGTCGTCTTTTCTTGGGCGACAATTTTATCGTTCCACCCTGTAAACGGATGAAAGATATGCGTATGTTTGATGGTTTGTTTATTTTCTAACGCTTTCGACTTCAAGATTTTGCCCGAATGCAAAAATATTTATAAAAATTATTTTTGTTTGAGAAATAATTATGACTTTTGACTGAAATTTTTATATTTATATATATATATATATATATAGAGAGAGAGAGAGAGAGAGAGTGAGTTGAGTGTTCAGCAATGGTCTTGGAGACCGGGGTTCAATCCCAGGTCGAGTCATACCAAAGACACAAAAAAATTGCTTAACACTCAGCATTATAAGGCACGTATCAAGGGTAGAGTAGAACAATACAAGGAAAGGATTAGCATCCTCCCTTACACTTCAGTGAAGTAGCTAATGAAAAGGGAGCCTTCGGGTCGCTCTCGAGTACAGTCACCAACTTTACTTACTTATATATATATAAATATATTTGTGTGTGATAAAAATAAGTGGAACAATGGATAAACTGAAGAAGTTCTATTAATAAAGAACAAAATATTACCATTAAACCCACTGTAAGTGTTTGATTTATCCACTTTTCCACTTATTTTTATCTTGTCAGATTCACTGAAATCTACCATTTACCATATTTGTATGTGTGTTCATTTTTTTTTTTTTTTTGCCTCCGCGATCATCTCATAAGCGACAAACTAACACTCTGCCCTACCGGTTATTCTTTGCTGGAGGAGAACAAATGAATTCATGCCTTTCCCAAGGCCGTTATTGCGAAATGAAAGCAAGCAGCCTCTTCCAGGATTGAAACTGGGGTCACAGCTTCCATTTCGTACAATGATATCCGTTACGCTAAAAGCGATACGAGTCTTTGTGGTGTGTCTTCATTCAACTGCTTTGTCACGAGCAGGAGGATGTGACACAAGGTCAGTTTTTAACCGGAGTTTTTCAGGTTTGAATTCAGAGCTAGCCTCCTCCTTGACCGGTTGCCATACCAAGGTTAAAGAGCCCAATCTGTCCTCATAGGGAGAATAGTTGGATTGATACCTTTCTCAAGGGTATTAGCGCTATGTGAGGAGGTGCCCGTGGTGTAATTGTTATCGTCGTAGGAAACGAACACGGCGACACGAGTTCAAATCCTGGACGAGGCTGATTGCTTTTCACATAGCACTAATACCCTTGGGAAAGGTATGAATCCAATTATTCTCCCTCCAGCTATGGGTAAATAGTAGGGCAGACTAGGTTCTTCAGCCTTGGTTAGGCAACTAGTCTAGGAGAAGGAAAACTCTGAATTCAAACCTGTTAAACTCCGCTTAAAAATTGACCTTGTGTCATATCCTGCCCGAGCGGAGGGGTTGGTAAATAGGATTAGCGCTATGTGAAATGCTATCAGCCACGTCCAGGATTTGATCTCGGGTCGTCGAGTCCATTTCTCCTGATGATAACCATTACACCATGAGCGTCTCCTGTATGAGCTGACATATTTTTCATCTGCATATTCCGTCGGTTGTCAGAGTGCTATACCGAGTAATGCAATTAGAAGATAGAGTCAAGTAGGTAATGAAATAATTGCAATAATGAAAATGTATCAATCCAGATTGTTGTGGTGGCAAATCTAGTAATAAACTCGTAATAAATCTAATAATAATATTTCAATGATAACTAGAAAAAGATTGAAATATGTTCCCCGTATAAACTCAAGTAATGAACGAATTCGTTTCATGAACGACTACTAACTTTTAGTCAGGGGAAGGTGTTTTAATCATATATTTTGTGTAAGGAACGACCTCTAACTTTGTCCTGTCGGCAGGGGCTGTAGAATACACCAACTGCACCTCTGCAGAGGGGTAATACCCCCCAGGAGTGTCTTAGATATGACACCAAACAATCTGATGCTAGAGCTTTGGGGAATGTGGAGAATCCCTTCATTGCCATCCCTCCCAGGTCCACTCTGAACCGGAGTGGTAGCACCTGATAGGGCCTTATCTATGGGTTAAATAGAACTAAACTGTATACTTATGCTAAACTGAATTGCTTGAAATAGAAATGTTTTAACATTTAAACTACGTATACATGCTAAACTGAATTGTTTGAAATAGAATTGTTTAGTTGTATGAAAATGGATTTGGCATTAAATAACCTACAAAGATTTATATGCCATAAAACCCAAATAAACAAGCCAAACAGGACATCTCACTCTTGGCTATGCTACCCTTCAACAAATATTTCTTCTTCAACATCCAATGTCATAAAAAGAAAACATTCAAACACTTATCTATACTTTCAAAACTACTGTTATATTGGGTGTCTCAAAATACATAGGTTACATGTGATTGTTAATAACGTTATTAATGATAATGTTGTGTTCTTTTTTGTTTCGGATTTGAAAATAGTATACTTGTTGTAGTAATGCCACGAACAATCTTACCTCGAAGAAACAGAAAGTGTGCTCTCTCTGCTACCGGCACGCGGAAACCAGAAGAAGAAAAGGACGCAAGAGCTGCGACTTGTTTTATGGAGGAGAACGAAATAAGCCTACGTGAAGTGGCGAGATTTGATGAACATAAAAGACTAAGTTTGAAGAGGGAAACAGTAGCATTTTGCTGATGTCTGATTGGTGAACATCCATCAGTTTATTTTGAAAGTTAAGTGAGTTGACTAGCGCTCAATAGGTTGATTCCTCTTCAACTAGACTTCTGAAACCAACTAGAAGCTATTTCGGTTTACGTGTAACCAGACGCAAATGGCAGGCAAAGCATTTGACATTCGGCTGATTCCCAAATTTCATGGCATCTCATCCGACCACACAGTATCAGAATGGTTGGAACAGGTGGAGCTGGTGTGCTAAATGTGTGGTGTTGACAACGTTGAACGTGTTCAACCACTCAGACTGAGAGGCGGGACTCTGTCAGTATACCGACGGTTAATCCGTGACCAAAGGGAGGATTTACAGCAGGTAACACAAGCCCTCCCCGTGGCTTTTGCGCCGGACACTTTTGTTGCATTTGACACATTTGTCTCACGTTATTTGCGCCCCGGGGAAACTGTGGACGAATATTTGGGTGACCTGCTGGACCTAGCTCGTCTAATCGAAGAAAACACCCCTGACCGATAGCTCAGTTGCGCTTTCGTGTCAGGACTCCTCGGTCCGGTTAGACGACAATTGCGTGGGTCCTCAAGGATGGAGCACATAACCTCAGAACAGATTCTTGCAAGGGCTCGGGCTCTTATGACGGAAGAGGCAGAGGTCGATGAGCCTATTGCTGCTTCGGCCGGGCGAAGCCGAGTTCTTCCTCGTGTGCCTGTGGGCCCACTTTCAACCCCCGACAAGCAGAACGCATTCGCAGTGCAGTGCTACAAATGTGGAGGTCCCAATCACTTTTCCAGAGACTGTCGGCAGCCCGGAGGCAAATCACGATGGGCGCTCCCGGAGATTTGCTGTTATCAGTGCCAACAACAAGGACATGTCGCATCGAGGTGTCCGGAAAACGAGACAAGGGGCGAGAGGCCGGCACTACTCTCTCCTCACATAAACTAGAAGAAGTGCTTCCTGTAATGAAGGTGAAAGTCAATGGAATGAATCGGATAGCGTTGGTGGATTCCGGCTGCTCCTCATCCGTTGTGAGTGGAATGTTATGTTGACTCGAAGTATGGAAAAGTACCGCAATTCTGACAGCCATGGTGTTGGCAGCATAACTTTAACAGCGACCAACAGAAATTTCATAAAGACGAACGTGCTAGTGGTTAACAGCAAGCCACTGGGATTCGACCTCCTTCTGGGAATGGACGTCATCAAGAAATTGGTCGGCGTGCATATCGACAAAGGAGGCAAGGCACATTTTGCTGAGGAGGCTCACACTTTGGGTGTGACAATAGAGCTAGAACAGCCTGGCTTTCACGCAGTGTTCGACCAACGCACCAAATCCTGGACAGTGTTGTGGAAGCGGTCCGGGGATCAGCCACCAGAAAAATTATACAACAGAGTACCAGAGTACACCGTCCCTGCAAGAGCTCGTGCAGAATACGATAAAGAGCTACAAAACTGGATTGATAATGGGTAGTTAGTACCTTACTCAGAAGATAAATTGGGGCCCCGAAGGGCCTGATCCCATTAATAGCAGTCATCCAGCAAAATAAACAAAATCTAAGACCGGTGCTCGACTATCGGGAGTTAAATGATCACGTGGATCCATTTACGGCTCGTGTAGACATATGCACTGAAAAGTTGAGAGAATGATGGCGAGCAGGATCGAATGTATCCGTGTTAGACCTTCGCAAGGCATACCTTCAAGTACGCCTGCAACAATCCCTATGGTCCGATCAAACTGTAGTATTTAAGGGACGAAGGTATTGCCTGACCTGCAAGGGGTTTGGTTTCAATGTGGCATCATCCATCATGCAGACAATTGTTGATGCTATCTTGACGAAGGACAAGCGCAACGTCCGCCTATATTGATGATGTGTATGTGGACGAGAGTATTGTGCCTGCAGCACGTGTGAAGGAGCATCTGTACAGCTTCGGCCTCCTTAGCAAGGAGCCGGAGAGGCTACAGGATGGTGTGCGAGTGCTTGGGTTACAGGTCAGGGTAGAGGATAACTCTCTGTATTGTAGAAGGGGGAACAAAATTCCAGACATGCCTCGTGTCGTCACGCGACGGAACGTGTTTTCACTCTGCGGCAAATTGGTTGGGCACCTTCCCGTGGGTGGTTGGCTTCGTGTAGCTGTGGCGTTCATCAAGCGGAGAGCATCTGACGTCACCGCTGGATGGGATGACAAAATTGACGACGCCCCTCTCAACACCATGATTAAAGAGGTTCTCACCAGAGTGCACAAGGAAAACCCGGCACGGGACAGATGGTGCGTTGACGGCCAAGCCCTTAGCGTATGGGTTGACGCAAGCTCTCTCGCTACCGGCGTGTCGCTTGTATATGATGGGGCTGAAGTAGAGGATGCTTGTTGGTTACGACCAGAAAAGGGCTCCCAACATATTAACCTCATGGAACTCGATGCCATTATTAAAGGAATAAACTTGGCAATCCGCTGGAAGACGACAACCTTGCATTTGTTCACTGATTCTGCCAGTGTCCATAAATGGATCTCAGACATCCTTACCGGCAAGTCCAGGGTACGAACCAAAGCCGCAAGCGAGATGCTCATTCGACGGCGGCTTGACACGATAATAAAGCTGGTGAAAGAATACACGCTGTCGATGAATGTGTCCTGGGTCAAATCTTGCCAAAATAAGGCAGATCGATTGACTAGAGTGCCTCAGAGGTGGCTTGATGAAATCAAAAGTAACTCTGGACCTGTGCAACCTGCCTGCACTGCGTCCTTGACCAAATTAAGATTGTTCACCGACAAAGCGGTCATCCTGGTGTGCGGCGGACACTTTATTTTGTGAAACAGATTGCCCCCGGGGGTCTCTAAGGCCGCAGTGAAAACCGTCGTCAGAGAATGTGAAGAGTGTCAGTCAATCGATCCAGCACCCGTGCAATGGTCAAAGGGGGCTTTGAATGTTAAACAAACATGGCACTGGGTAGCGATAGATATTACCCATTGTAACGGGGCCCATTTTTTGATGATGATCGACTGCGACGACTTCCTCGACAAGATGCGACAAGTGTAATCAACCAGTTGAAGGCGCTCTTCTATGAGCGGGGTCCGCCAACAGAGATTTTGACAGATAATGACACTGCCTTTCGGAGAAGCCTGCTTAAAACCTTTCTAGATGAGTGGAGAATCCGACTTCGATTCCACTGTGCATATGTCCCCTCTAATAACGGCATCATCGAGCGATGTCACAGAACTGTAAAAAGGATCGCCGCCAGAAAACGGTGTACTATACCAGAAGCAGTATACTGGTACAACGTCACGCCAAAGGATAATGTATCCTCTGCTACAGCACTAGCCAATATGGTCTATCGGTACCGCATACGGCTGAAAGGAATCAATGGAACACCAGCGCCGACACACAATCAACAGCAGGCCGTCTTCAAACTGGGTGACCGAGTGTGGGTAAAGACTCCACATGGACGATGTATCACAAAATATAAAGTAGGATGTGTGACCGGAATTACCAGTGTACAGAACATAACGGTCGACGGAATGCCACGCTATGTGAAAGATCTGCGACCCATAGTGGGACCAGGCCAGCCGACGGTCTGTTCTGACATGGTTTCAGAGAATGCGAGTGAAAGATTTGTAACCATTAGAGAGAGACCGTGTGAACAGGCACCCAGCACAAATGCAGGTGATGACTCTTCTAATAACACTTCTAATGAAGACCAAGTGACTATACTGCCACGAAGAAGCACACGGCGCAAAAGACCACCTCCCGAATGTTTCATGCGTGATCATAGGATCAGGGGGGAGTGTAGTAGTAATGCAACGAACAATCTTACCTCGAAGAAACAGAAAGTGTGCTCTCTCTGCTACCGGCACGCGGAAACCAGAAGAAGAAAAGGACGCAAGAGCTGCGACTTGTTTTATGGAGGAGAACGAAATAAGCCTACGTGAAGTGGCGAGATTTGATGAACATAAAAGACTAAGTTTGAAGTGGAAAACAGTAGCATTTTGCTGATGACTGATTGGTGAACATCCATCAGTTCATTTTGCAAGTTAAGTGAGTTGACTAGCGCCCAATAGGTTGATTCCTCTTCAACTCGACTTCTGGAAACCAACTAGAATACTATAACAATCCACTATATTAATCCTCGATTACAATGCCTTGGGACAAAAGAGGAAAAATATTTAGCGTCACTTCTTATTTGGAGACAAAATCATTCTATACTATCTCAAAATAGATTCAACCCATTAATATGATGACTTATTAATGAAACAAGAAACTAAAAAAAAAAAAAAAAAAAAAAAAAAGATCGCATGTCCTGAAAGCTGATATAACAACAATAAAAAAAAAATTCGTTGATGACTCTAGCTCAGAGGATACATTTTTACAAGACTTGTGGCAAATGACTGCCATTGCGCTTGTTTCAGTAATAAATCATTACCATATTATTGGGTTGCATCTATTTTGAGACACCCTATACAATCAAAATCAATGCAATTCCATAACTTAACAATGTAATCTAGACTTTTATGTAGCCTATCGTGTCCAAACATACTAGAACTCTCGGACTGATGTACAATAGCATTGATGATATAATAATTACGTATGTAATCGATGAAATTCGCTTGGGAGGAATTATTCATTTTTGTAATTATTAAAATGCCTAAACAAAGGTTTTTAGTTAAGACAATAAAGTTAAGATAAAGACGTTTTTATGTAACTTTTGTAATACTTGTACATTTCATATGTAACGATGTTATGAATAGTAAAGTAGAGGGCGATCAGAAGGCTCCCTTTTCAATAGCTTCAACACCGAGGTGCAGGGGAGGGCACTTCTCCTTTCCATGGATTGCTCCACTTTACTCTTGATACGTACCTTATATTGCTGAGTGTTAAGCAAGGAGGTATCAAGTACCATTTCTAAAGTCTTTGATATGACGCAACCTGGGATTGAACCCAGGTCTCCCGGACCATTGGCGAACACTCTACCCAACTTTATTATCTTAACTATTAGCCACTGTTTCGGTAGAGGCAATACAGAGACAATTTGGATTGAAGTAACGACAAAGTGGGACCAAGAAACTCGTATGGGGACAAGAAGGATTTTTATTATTCGTTGAAGTAGATAGTGATTGTCGGTGAATTGTTGGGTTCTATTAGAATGATTCTGAGTTTTATGTCTGACTCTTTTTTCTTCTTACCCAATTCACTTGTCGTATTCTTCGTCTGTGGGAAGCTTCAAAAGAATTAAGAATGAAAGGAAAGAGACAAGAATGCTTTTTAACTCAAACTTTATTTTGGTGTGGAACGTTTTCCTGTATCAGAAGAAATAGTCACATCTCCCAGATAAAGTGTTGAAATATATTACTGAGTCATTTTCGGTGAGTTCGACGGTTCGTCGTATGTTCAGTGAGGTATGTTTGGCTGAGGCAGCTACTAGCAGGAGACACAACCTGCCACGAAGCTAGAGACTTGGCGAGCACGTGTGCTACCTTGCTAGCAGGCGAGAGAAAAAAAAGGTCCGTCTAATAGCAATAGTGAATACTTACTGAGAGAAAATTTCTCTTCGGTGCCAGGAAGCCCCTCTTTTCAGGCATGCGCGGATTTCGCTTTCTGCAAGAGGCCACTTGGAAAAGCTGCTGCTTTTGAATTTATTAATTTTATTTACTTGTTTATTTTTTTAATCTCCTCATGAGTAAGCTTCGACGTTTAAAAAACACATCCCGTGTAATAAACGATTCCTTGTTTTTGAGGTGAAAATTGGGTCTTAAAAAGTTCGCTATTTACATGAGTAAATACGGTACGTATATAAACATGGTGAATAATAGTGGATGGAGTAAAAGTAGAAGTAGATTCAAACTTGTCATTTAAAAAAAAAAGACGGAGAGAATGAGAAGGATAAGATATAAGAGACGGGTTAGGTGGAAAAGAAAAGAAAAGAAAACTTAAAACCAAAAAAAAGAAAAGAAAAGAGGAAGGAACGAAGATGATAGAGAAATACAGTCGTTTAAGAGAGGGAAAATGATTGATTGATTTTAACGGCATTTCCACCGGTGCAGGGTTATTTTCTACCCTGAGGTTAGGGAATCATCTTCACTGAACGTTCATCACATGAGTATTTATATGGTAAATCTTTGCAAACACGCCATGTTTGTACATCAAGATGTACTTGATGCTAAATTCTGATCACACTGTTCTAAGAATCTTTTGTTACTTCTAGTCATCAAAGATGACCGTTTTGGTCATTCCGGTCTTAGTAAAATTTGGAAACGGGGTTTGACATACCAATTGTCGTTTCCGTTCTGATCTCCCGGGAGGAAAGTTTGGCAATTCTGGGTTGGAGGAGAGGGGGTAGAACATGGCCTTTCCCCAAACACAGTCCTCATTGATTCACTGACGACAAAAATAGCCGAAAAGCGGAAATGGACAACAGACACAGAAAATGACCACTTAACAAAAAGAGTGAGGCGAGATAAGTGTAAGTGTCAAGGTGTGTAGGAATGTCAAACAACGTTATTTTTTGCTGCTGGCAAAATGCTACAAAGACCAAGAGGTTAAAAAATATGCCCAAGAATAAAAGCCAAAAAAAAAAAAAGCCAAAAAACAATAAACAAAAAGTAACCAAGATAAAAAATAAACAGATAAAAACCCTGAAAACATCGGAAACTTAACTATTGAAATTATCAATTAATTCGTATGACATGTTTCACCTATCTCATTTTGTTGATACAAAAACGTGAAGACTTTGTGTACATGCGTCTTATAAAAAGGAAGTAGTGAAAAATATGATAGTTTTGAAAATGTAATATTAATAACTGATCCGTTAATTCTGCACCAACTAATATATATATATATATAGTTGTATATGTATTCATAAATAAAGAGTAAAGTTGATGACCTTAGTCGAGGGTGACCCGAAGGCCCCCTTTTCAATAGCTACTACACCGAGGTGTAGAGGAGGGCGCTACTCCATTCCCAGGATTGCTTAACTTTACTGTTGATTCTTACCTCATAATGCTGAGTGTTAAGCAAGGCAGCATCAAATACAATTTTTTGAGTTTTCGGTATGACTTGACCTGGGATTGAACTCTCGTCTCCCAAACCTCTGGCGAGTACCCTACTCATTAGGCGGAGCCAAAATAATTTTTTTATTATAAAAATAAGAATTAAAAATTCAATTTTTAGGTGTCATTATATATTTATTTATTTGACACCAAAGAATTGAGTTTTTTCTTTTTCTTTTTATATAAAAATATGAGCACTCTGGTATCCGATTGCGCAAAAATGTAAACAAACGAAAGTTCAATACATAATGTGTTATAATTCCTAAGCTGACGTTTGTCACTGAAAAGTCTAATCGGTTGGATATCAAGTTTAGCGTAAAGTTAGGCGGGTTTCGATCCCAGCTTGAAGCGTCCTGAGTGTCTAGCCACATTGAAGAGTTGTGATATAACGAAACAGTCTGCATGTAGATGACAATAGACATTTTTGTCTACATATTTTTTTGTTAATCCTTTCGAATTGCTTTATTGATCTTATGATATTCGGCGGGAATTGGTTGATAAATCCTCCATAATTAGTTATTTCCCAAGTGCTTTCTGCCCAACTTTGGGCCATCATCAGGAGAGGATGTATTACAAAAGTGATGTAACTTTTGAATGTATATTACTACTTTGTAAGCAGAGCGTCTGTACTGTATTGTGGAGCCTTTACTTTTCGAATTTGTTTCTATAAATTGATTTTGAAACCAGTGCTAATTTACTTGAATGTTTTTAGCTACTGACGCTATTTATATTAATGAAGAAATGCTGCCAAAATACACACACACACACACACACACACACACACGTGAGTGTGTGTGTGTGTGTGTGTGTGTGTGTGTGTGTGTTTTACTTGAAAGTAAAGAACATTAGTTTTAAAAGAAAAAAAATATTTGTTTAAAAACTCAAACGGCTCTATCAACAGTAACGAAATGCAAAAAGGTCGAACAGCCAATATAACAATTATATTTTGTAAAAAGAAAAATGAGTAAAATCCTCCAATTCTATGATTCTTCCGAATTACACTTCTTATATTTCGAATTTAGATTTATTCCTTCGAGATAGATGACCTTACCATAGCTAAAATTACCGGTCTGCTCTATTATTTACTCATTGTTAAGACGCTCTCTCTCTCTCTCTCTATATATATATATATATATATATATTATATATGTATATATATATATATATATATATATATATATCAACCCATCCACCGGAACAGGATGTTACACAAGGTCCATTTTTAAAGCGTTTGAGTTAACACGTTTGAGTTCAGGTTTTTTTTCTCCTTGACTGGTTACCATACCAAAACTAAAGAGCACAGTCTATCCTACAATTTTAGCGATAGCGGGGAGGAGAATAGTTGAATCTGTACCTTTCCCAATATATGTAAACAGCCTTGTCCAGAATTTGAACTCGGGTCGCTGTAACCATTACACCGCAAACGCCTTATATATATATATATATATATTAGCAAGTAAAGTTCGTGACCGTGGTCGAGGGTGATCCGAAGGCTTCCTTTTCGATAACTACTACACCAAGGCGCTACTCCTTTCACTGGATTACTCCACTTTACCCTTGATCCTTACCTTATAATGCTGTGTGTTTAGCTAGGTAGCATCAAATATCATTTTTTGAGTCTTTGGTATAACTCGACCCTGGCTATTGGCGAACACTCTAACCATTAGGTCTCCCGGGCCATTGGCGAACACTCTAACCATTATGCCATTTTGTATATATATATATATATATATATATATAATGGCATAATGGGTTCAATATACATATATATATATATATATATATATATATATATATATATAAATGAATATCCCTATATACAGCAACCGATCTAAAAGAAAGAAAAGTCTGATTTCAAATAAGCTTTACTCTGCTTTAGAAATCTGTCCTTGCGTCGTATTCCGTTTCATGGTGGGAGGCGGGTGGGGGTTGGGTAAATACAAACATATTTCATATATCTTGTAATCCATACAAAAATCCAACCATATTTTCTTCGTTTTCTAATGGCCACTTTAAAGTTAAGCTGATGTCCGATGCCGAATTCATCAGTCTTTTTCTTAGTCTCTCAACAGAACTTAAACTACACTCAAGGACCCTGGCTTAATATAAGAGGCGCGATGGACCTAGATTTTTTAAAAACCGGTTCTATCAAGATTAGAGAGTTTGGTCTGCTCTGCTATTCACACCCTTATGTGAGAATGGTTGTTGCAAGATGAGAGATGGGTGGATTCATTTTCTATCCAGAAGGCCAAGTCGGTCACGTCCAGGATTTGAATTCGTTTCGCTAATACCGATTTCAACAACAATATGCATTACGCTACCGGCGTTTCTACTTTATCCAGTGAGTACAATCTATCTATCTATCTATCTATCTATCTATCTATCTATCTATCTATCTATCTTGTCCAGTCTGTTGGGGCTGTAGAATACACCGACTGCTTCTCTACAGAGGGGTAAGACCCTCCCAACGAGTGTCCTAGATATGATACTAAGGTTCTAGTAATTGGGGAATGCGGAGAACCCCTTCATTGCCATCGGTCCCAGGTCCACTCTATGAGCTAAATAGAAGTAAACTGGGTACATATGCTAAACTGAATTGCTTGAAATAGGACTCTTTTGATATTTAAACTGACTACTTATGCTAAACTGAATTGTTTGAAATAGATCTGTTTTCGTTTGCTAAACTGAATTGTTTGAAACAGGACTGTTTTTGACAGTGAACCTGAGTACTTATGCTAAGCTGAATTGTTTGAAATAGAACTGTTTTGATATCTAATTGCGTGTAAAAGAAACAAACTATACTTATATTTAACTGAATTGTTGGAAAAAGGGTTGATACGCCGTAAAACAACACAACCATCTATCTATCTATCTATCTGGGGTATAATGGTTAAAGCGCAGGACTGCGGAATCGTAATACGCAGGTTCACTTTCGAACAAATACCCTTGGGAAAGGTATGAACCCCCTTATCCTCCCAGCTATGGGTTAAATAGTACCACTACTGTCCTTAAAAAAAAAAAAAAGGTTGGATTTGGCATTAAATATCCCGAGAAGGTTGATTTTCTATAAAATAATAAACCAACAATATCTATCTCACTTTATTCATATCTATCTATCTATCTATCTACTAAGTGAAAAATCAGTGTACCCGTACAAAAAAAAAAAATGTAAACATTTACATACAGACTTATAGTCCCACCCACACAAATTTTAGTACTTACCCATACTCCAACGCACTCAGTAATGTAACTGCTTTTATTTCTTTATTATTATTATTATTACTTTTTTTTTATTTAGATAATTCATTTATTCCAGTTTTTTACTTTTTATATTTTGTATAAAAAAATCTATTTATCTATTTTATTTTATTTCATTTTATTTCTGTTTTTTTGAAAATCTTTTTTTATATTTACCGCCCGTGAAACGTCTTGTGTGCATTACAAGAACAAAGACACAATTTCCACGCCTGAAAAAGCTTAAGGGATTTTTTTTAACGATTTGAGGACACCGGAAGTCTTACACTACGAAGTTTATATCCATGTTTTCTTATCTTTTTTTTAAAGCTATTTTTTACAAAACCATTTCCACTTCTCCTTGCTCACTCCGACGACAACGAGATGCAATAAATAAATAAATAAATAAATAAAAGAAAAACAAAGTTACACTTCGCATTACAAGCTGCTTATATATATATATATATTGACTTGGATATACATATATACATGTACACATATACACACACACATATATATATATACATGAATATATATACATATACGTGCAATAATATATACTTACATATGTGCTTATACATTTAGATAAACATGCACACACACACACACATACATGCATACATACATACATATATATATATATATATATATATATATATATATACAGACATACATATATATCTACACATATATATATATTCATAGATACGTATACTTACATACATACACACGGATGGACACACACACACACACACCCATACACACACACATATATATATATATATATATATAGAGAGAGAGAGAGAGAGAGAGAAAGATTTGCATATATATACACATACTTATATATGCCTACATATCTTTATCTCTTCCTCTCTCTCTCTATATATATATATGTATATATATATATATATATATATAGAGAGAGAGAGAGAGAGAGAGAGAATTATATGCATGCATATATATATATATGTGTATATGTATATATAAACACCTATATATGCATACATATCTTTCTCTCTCTTTCTCTCCTTTTCTCTCTATTCTTCTCTCTTTCTCTTTCTATATTTATCTCTTTCTGTCTCTCTCTTTCTCTCTCTATGTGTGTGTGTATGTATGTGCGCACGTGTACGTATGCGTGTGTACACACACTCTTGTTCTTGTTTAGTGGTTTACCACAACCCCAATCCTCCTTTGTTTACGCGAAAGTCAAAGAATTATTTCTTCAAAGATCAAAAAGTGTGGGGCGTTGGTGTAAGTCCCGATTCCTGACTCTTGGAATTGGTGGGAAACTCTCAGAAACTTTGAAAAGAAGCAATGGAGGCGCATGGTGAGGAACCTCTGGTCGGAGGAGTTTTGCAATAAACATCCAAGACGCTGGATAGCGAAACAGAGGCACTATGACAAAGAGTTGTGCCAGTTATTAGTATGGTAGAAGGTCCCTAACTTGATGCCACCGATCTATTTTCACAGGAACTACGGCAAATACAAAAAGCACAATAACACGGTTGGATAGATCAAGTTCTCAGCTACACACTCAAACACGCATACAGACTTACAAAAAATGAAGACAGAGCTACACACACTTACTTCATTGCTATTACTCTCATCCCCACTCTGATCTAGAGTAGTAGTACCTGTTAGAGCATTGATTGGTTTTAACGGCATGTGAACCTGTCTAGGATTATTTCATGCCTAGTGATTTGGGAATCGTGTCCATTGTACATTCATATTTACATTTTTGTGTTTAGCTGTTTGTTAAGACTGCTTTTACATGGTTTCATTAAATACGAATACTCTTTAAATAGATCTATTTGACTCATAGATAGGATCTTAACAGGTAGTACGACTACAGGTTAAAGTGGACATGGGAGTAATTGTATTGAAAGGATACTTCACACTCTCCAGATTTCAAAAAGCCCAAACTCATTCTTAGATGCAGTTTAGTGCCTTACACAAGAGACCCTTTTTTTTCTTACTCCTCTGCATGGGACACAAACAGCGTATTTTAACTCACACCAACTGGCGATGTATCCGTTAAGGTCTCATCAATAGTTTAAATAGAACGGTTTGAAAATTAAACAGGGAGACCGAGGTTCAATCCCAGGTTGAATCATAACAAAGACTCAAAAATGGTACTTGATGCCTCCTTGCTTAACACTCAGCATTATAAGGTACGGATCAAGGGTAAAGTGGAGCAATCCAGAGAAAGAAGTAGGGCCAACCTCTACACCTCGGTGTAGTACCTATTGAAAAGGGAGCCTTCAGGTCGTCCCCAACTACGTTCGCTTATTTTTTTTAAAGAAATACTTTATACTATTAAATAATAACTTGAAGCTAAATGGAGGGCTGCCCGTGGCGTAATGGCTAACGTGCAGGTTTTCGACATTGTAGTAAGCTAGTTCAAACCCTAGTCATGTAATTTTGTTCATTTTCAGATTGATACTTTTGGGAAAGGTATGAACTATGGGTTCAATAGAAACCACTAGTAGTCTTCTATAAGAAAGGCTTTGGCATTAAATAACCTATCAACGTTGATATGCTATTAAAGAAACCGAACGAAATAAGAATTATTACTTGAATATCATAAAGAATTATTACTTGAAGCTATAATTATTTACTAAGGATCATTATTATTATCATCATTATTTGTTACTTGACACCAGACAATTGTATGCATACTATATTGTATTAGATTGTAGTTGATAGGAATACTTGATATCACATAACTGTGTGATAAAAACTCTTAAGGTCCCATCTATCAGTTACATAGATCAGCGTCTCCCCACCCCAAAAGACCCAAAAAATCCAGAAAAAAAACCCAAACCAAAAACCAAAAAACAAAAACAAAAACAAACTCTTAAGAAACAACAATACAAAAAAAATTGTAAATATGAGGGTAGAATGAACGCGATTCCCCAACCTTAAGGCATAAAAAAGCTGTAAACGGGTTGACATGCCGTTAAAATCAATCAATCACTCAGTCAACATACTATGAACGTGATTCCTTAACCTTAAGGCATAAAATAACCTAAGACGGATTGGTATACCGTTAAAATCAATCAATCACTCAATCAACACATAGTGAACGTGATTCCCTAACCTTTAGGCATAAAATAACTCTAAATGGGTTGACATATAGTTAAAATCAATCAATCACTCAATCAACACTCAATGAACGAGATTCCTTAACCTTTATGCATAAATAACCCAAGACGGATTGGCATACCATTAAAATCAATCAATCACTCAATCAACATACAATGAACATGATTCCCAAACCTTTAGGCTCAAAATAACCTTTGACGGATCGTTTGATATGAACAGAGTGAGATAGATAGATAGATAGATAGATAGATAGATATGAACAGAGTGAGATAGATAGATAGATAGATAGATAGATATGAACAGAGTGAGATAGAAAGAAGCAAACTGAGATAGAGCGATAGATAAATAGATTTCCTGCATTCTAAAAAGTGATTAATTCTTGAATGCTGAATTTTTACAAACGATTATGCAAATGTTTTGAAGAATTTATCATTCAATTATTAAAGGATTAAAATGTAATGTTTTCAAGTGTTTTAAATTATTGTAAAGTCCTTTTAGGTTTCATCACATAATATCCATCTATCTTCATAGCTTTCTAGTACTGACGAAGAGCTTGATAATTTTTTTGGTTTTCCTATATAATGATTGGAGTAAAGAAATATATATATATATATATATATATATATATATATGTGTGTGTGTGTGTGTGTGTGTGATGGTTGTTCAAAATGTTCTAAGCCTCACCCAGAAAGAGGTTGCCTACATACTACTAATTCTTATGAAACTAGAATGAAAAATCCGAAGTAGTTTTTCTGACCTTTTCAAATTGTTTTAAAACACTGAAAAAGATACTGAGCTTGTTGTTCTACTTATCATACTTTGGCCGGTCATGACTTTATCTGGATGTATTGCGATGTTAAGTGTTTTAAAGAAAGTTTTTTTAAAAAAATGCAATTCCTTAAAGTGAAAATTTTAACACTATCATATGGTTGTATATTCTATTTCTTACCATTTAAGAGTAAGCATAAGAAATTTATAATATTCTTAGACTCACTCTCTGTCTTGCTATCATAAAGAAATGAAAAATTTCAGAACCCTCTTATCATTAAACTGTTGAGTAGATTAGACTCAATGTCAAATAGAAAAGAAATAATAATATGCTAGACCCCAAGCCACATTTGAGTGAGTGGGAATGAAAGAGCAGACTCGGTAGCCAAATCGGCCTTAGATCTAACGCCCGATAAATGCAGGATTCCATATACTGACCTGAAACCAACAATTAATAAATTCCTTCACACAAAACGGCAACAACAATGGAGTAATAACATCCACAGTAAACTCTTCCAAATTCAGCCAACCTTGGGAGAGTGGAGACCAGCATCGAGAAAATCAAGAAGAGAACAAGTTATATCCCGATTGCGAATTGGTCATACAAGGCTTACTCACTCTTTCATTTTGAAACAGGAACCCAACTACAGTGTTTGACCTGCTAAACAGCTTGCACGGTTAAACACAATCTTATAGAATGCAGAGCTTTCGCTGCTATCAGAAAGCGATTTTTCAAAGTAAATAGTTTGAGAACGTCAAAATAGATGATGTTCTGTCCTTCTTGAGAGAGAGAGTTATACCAAAAAATAGGACAATTTAAAACTGGTTAATCTTGTGCAAACAAATGAAATCCTGCTTATAGAAAATTTTACCTACCTAAGAATTCGTTTTGAAATCTTTAGTTGAATATATATATATATATATATATATAGACAGAATTTGGTGTTAAATGACCTACAAGGGTTGATATGCCATAAAAATCAACCAACCAACCAACCAACCAACAAACATTTTGTTGGCTATCAAATCTATTAATCGATCACTCAATCATTTGATATATGTATACCAAAGTGAATTCTTTTATTTATAAAAAGATATTCTTGCTCAGCACGTGAGTTTCGATATATATTTAAATTGAAATTATTCGTATATTTGATAGCCGTTGGCATTGAGCACTCCGTTTGAAATTTTGAATTATTACTTTTTGTCTAATCCTTAGACTATTTTCCTTGGAGTATATATATATATATATATATATCAATTGATTCGGTAGATATACTTTAACGGAATTATCAAAATTGAGTGTGCAATGTAAAGTTTATAATATATGTAGACATTCGTGGTGCAAGGTTTCCAGACTTTTTTGTACAGGCATTAAAATTGTTGTAGACTTTTGAAAATTCAGTATGTTATTACTATACATCTTATGAGATGACTGACCAATTTTTATAATTTCAGGTTCAAGTGAACAGCTACAGCAAGAATTGGAATACACCCTGATTGTCACAGCTGGTGAATTTCAAAAATGCAATCTGGATCTGAGGGCACTTTAGAAGAACGATATGCAATAAAATTCTGTTTTAAACCTGGAAAAAATGCTACATAAACGTATGGAATGCTTCAGACTGCTTTTTGACCATCTTGCATGAATCGAGGACTAGAGTTTTATGTGTGTACTATCAATAAAATTGCCCATACGAAAAAGTCTGGAAACTTATTTAATGATCCTCGTATAAAAATAAGCTTATGCAAAGCAAAGAATCATTGAGAAACAAGAAAATTAATAAGTATATACCATTATAAATTTATTTCATCCGTTTGCCAGGATCTTCAGGTGGGAATATATATATATATATATACATATATATATATATATTGTGATGGCAAATTTGCTAAAAGCCCAAAACGGGATTTTATTTTCGCACGTGTGAAGACGGGGCAGGTTGGCACTTGATCCCTTGTAGAATAAGTCCTCGTTCAGAGTTTTTTTCTCAGGCATATAAGAACTGGCATATTATGTGGGGGATCAATTTATGGCCAGACTGACCGCCGCTGGCAAGGGGTTCCAAATTTCACACTATACACCCACCCACCAAGGTTGCTAGTCTTCCTCCCCTAGACAATGGAAGATATGGACCTCTAGGTTGAGACGTAATAATATTAATTATAGTAGTCGGCAATTCCGGTTTCCCGTGTGATATTTTAAAGGAATTAATAGGACAATTTTAAGCGAGCATATCATAAGGCGAATAGAAGCTGGAAAAGAAATATGACATAACAAACTCGTAGAAGACACTGTAAATAACAACTTCGACCACGTGGGAACATTAAAATATATCAATCTTTTACTACACATAGATATACACCATTATAGGTTATTTAATTCCTGATTTGGAAACACATTTTTTAGATACCTTTTTAAACGAGCCAGAGCGCATTTTTTTGCACACAGTTAAATGGTTTCTATTTCTACTTCTAGCTATTCAATTTAACATTAGTCATTTGTTTGCATACATTTTAAACGTCAAATAGTTCTATTTGACCTATAGAAAGGACCCTATCAAGGGCTACCACTCTGAGCCAGAGTAGACTTGGGAGCGATGGCAATGAATGGGCACTCCCCAAAGTTCTAGCATATCTCGAGCCTCATCAACGGATTGTTTTGTATCATATCCTGGATATGCATTGGGGGAAGGGAGTCTTACTCCTGTGCTGAAACGCAATCGGTTTATTCTACTGCCCTTGTCGACTGGGCTTATATGACATTTCTTACCTTATATTAATTCCTTCAAATTTTTGATTTAGAGGCCACATATCTGTTGCAAGTTTGTGCCTAAGGGCTGCACTATTTTATAAAGGATCTAACCGGCCGTCCTCCCAAATGCTTGATCTCCCACTGCATCCCCACTTTAGGAGTTAAGTAGAATACACCGACTGCTTCTCTGCAGAAAGGTAAGACCCCCACCCACCCAAATAGAGTCCTGGATATGACACTGAACAATCTGATAGTGAGGTTTCAGTATAGCCTATCGGTCAGACCTGACTGATAAAATAAAACAGTTTTTTCCAAGCAGCGGTCGTGTCGATACTGCTATATGGATGCAAGTCCAGGAGGCAACACCCAACAAAGCAAGAGGTGTATGGACACCTACCACCGATCACGAAAACTATCAAAATTAGACGAACCAGACATATGGGACACTGCTGGAGAACTGAGGACGAATTCATAAGCGATATACTTCTGTTGATGCCAGGTCGACCGGCAAGAACCTATATACAACAGCTCTGTGCCAATACAGAATATTGCCTGGAAGACCTTCCGGGAGCGATGGACGATAGAGACGGTTGGCGAGAGAAGGTCAGAGAGATCCGTGTTATCGGCGCGACATAATGATGACGCGTCATTGGGGAATGCGTAGAACCCTTTCATTGCCATCACTTCCAGCTCCACTCTGGTCCGTAGTGGTAGCACCTGATAGGGTCCTATCTATGGCTCAAATAAAACTAAAGTGTATACTTATGCTAAAGTGAATTGTTTGAAAGAGAACTGTTTATATGCAAAAAAATAAAATAACCGACTAACCAAAAATAACCAAACCAAACCAAACCAAACTAAACTCTCCTTTGAGCGCCTCAAGTTCCAAGCGATAAGCTCAGCGTTGCTAAGCAGGTATTGCCTGGGGCAACGACCCCTTGGGTCCAGGTAATCAACTTTATATCAACCACCCGGCGCGAACGGCCGATGACTCCTACAAAACTTCAACAAGTCTTTAACAAAACATGTCTAAACAATATATATATATATATATATATAATATACTTGAAAGAAAACTCAACCACGGTTACAATGCCTTTATAAATTTACTAGCTGTACCCGGCCACATGTTGCTGTGGCTCGGTTTGTTTAAATGGGGGAAAAAAGAAAAGAAAATGCATATTTCTAATATGTTTAATTTTCCAATACTTGTGGATACTCAATATTCTTGGTTGAGAAGCAATCAATGTGTAAATATAAGCCACACAGTTCTAAAGATTGTCCCTGTGCTTTGTTGATCGTGATTGCAAATGCCAATCGAATTGGGAATTGCCATCTCTTAAATTGAAATGACATATCTGTTGGAATCATAGGAATTCGTGGTTGAGGACATCTTCACTTTTGAAAGGCCCTGTCAAAATTTTTGCTTCTATGATGTTGGTCATTAATTTTTTTTACTGAAAGACATGTGCCATCACAAAGCTTGGGCTGGTTAATATTTCGCAACATGATAATTGGCACACCATAAAATATTCATTAAACAACAAAATAAACGGGATATCAATAGTGAAGAAAAAATTTAAGAATAAGTTTTTAGAATAAAAAGAAATTTACTTACTACTGAACCAACGAAATATGGCTTAAAGTTTATTAACGAAAGAAAACTTTTTAAGGAATGTCCTTCGTTGAATTTAAACAAAAAATGAAAAAGAAAATAAAACATTTAGTAAACAATTCGTTACTACTGAACTGACGAAATATGGTTTAAAGTTTAGTGTCTTATCGATATTAATAAACGAAAGAAAACTTATTAAGAAATGTCTTTCGTTGAAGTTTAAAAGAAAAAATGTCATATTGAAATAAGAAAATAAAATATTTAGTAAACAATTCGTTACTACTGAACCAACGAAATATGAAAGAAAACTTTTTAATGGATGTCTTTCGTTGAAGTTAAATCAAAAAATGAATATTGAAAAAATATAAAATATTTTGTAAACAATTCGTTAGAATTAAAAAATTACTTACTACTAAACCAAAGAAATATGGTTTAAAGTTTAGTGTCTCTGTTTAAGTCAACCAAAAAAGAAAAAAAAAGTGACTGTAATAAGTGATATGTAGAGTTAGCAAATAATTGAAGAAGTCAGATAAGCTTGAAGATAAGCTTTATTCAACTAAGAACTGGTGTTAGAGGAAGCCACGGCTAAAATGGCGTTTCACCAGTCAACTAAACAAAAGGGGAGTAATTCGTTCTAAGAAAGTAAGGGAGATTATATAGTTCCTTCCTTTATCACCACAGTGACAATGCAGAAAAAACAATCACGTGTAAAATTCTTGGAAAACGGAAATTATTTTTTGCGTTTGGCTTTTATCGGAGAAAAACGACTTATTAAAAATATTTTTTTTTAATTATTGTAATATTTTTGGATAATAAGTATATAAAAACACTCCTGAATTCGAATAAAATACTTTCTGAAAATTTTAAACCACTTAGTTGTATAAAAATGGATATTATCGGTTAGTAACAAACATTTACATTTTTATTTATATAGATTTTGATAAAATACAACCTGTAAGACACTTATAATAATAGCCATACATCGAGCACTCCCATAGATTTATTTGAAATCCCTCATATATTCTATATATGAATATTCTACACCCATAATCTTTGGATACCTTTTGGATATTACACACACACATATATATATATATATATAGAGAGAGAGAGAGAGAGAGAGAATGAGGGAGAGATGTAGAAATAGGCAGTCGATACTTTCTGAGTCATTGGTAGAGGGAAAGCCGAAATAGATATGTCCAATGACCGAATTGTTGCTAGTTGAAGACGTAGTTTTGACATTTAACTGTGCCATAAAAATTAAGCGAGTTACTGAAACTTAATCTTATGTGGATGGTGAATGTAAGTATAACATTTCTTTATAATTTTTGTACATTGCCACAGAAATAACAAAAATTTAGCCTTAGGAACGTCGGAGAAATATTCTGATGGCTGAATAACGATGACATGAATTCATAGGGAAAAAAAAAAGCAAAGAAAAAGCATTTTGGCAAATAGAATGCTGTATTTTGAAATTTATCTTAATGTCTTTTTATTTTCATTTTCATTTTTTAAACTGATAACTGTATCTTTATAAATACTGCAATTTTGAGGGTTGTTGACGTTTGTTTTTGAGAGCGTGTTTATTGTGTTGGAAACTTTAAAAAGTGGGACGAGGACATTATTGACAGTGATTACGGCACTTGTTGTGGGAATGAATGAAAGAAAGACATACGAAGAAAGAGAGAGAGAGAGAGAGAGAGTGTGTGTGTGGGGGGAAATGGCCCCAGAGACGTCGGTGGAAGCTGTCGCGTCTTAATGCCATTAAAAAAAAAAAAGGGGACGTTTTGATGAGCACGGCGTCGGTCTGAAAATGAGATATTTTGGGGTTATTTTAAATTTCATTGTTTTTCTTTTTCTTTTTCTTTTTCTTTGCAGACTTTTACTTTCTCTTTATACTTTTTTTTATTGCTACTTAATTTTTTTCCACCATTTTCTATACGATCTCCCTAAAAATAAAAAAGAAAACCCTATCTTCTTTCTTTCTTGCGTTCCATTCATTTTGCTTTTCCTTATTCTTTTCTTCGTCTTCTTTCTTTCTGTTTGATTTCTCTCTTTCTCTTTCTCTCATTCTTCCTATTTTTCCGCTTCTTTCTTTCTTTCTTTCTTTCTCCGATAAACAGTTGTTTGGTTTGTTTTCTCTGTTTAATGGTATATCAAACTTCGTGGGTTATTTAATACCGAAGCCAATCCCTGTAGAAGAACAATAGTGATACTATTTAACCCATTGACGCGAGTTATAAGGAGTTCATGCCTTTCTCTAGGGCATTAGTTCGAAAGTGAACGTAATAACACTACTGGAATTCGAACTTCCTTATTTTGAGAGCTCAAACCAGCACGTTTGCTACTAGTCACGGGGAACTCCTTCCATTTAGTTCTTAATAAAAAAAAATTAGTTACTTCACGTTAGAATTTTTTTCTAAGGCTTTGAAATCATATGTTTGCAAATTATATGAGTTAGACAGAAATACTTGAAACTATATGTCTGCAAAAAAACAAAAACAAAAACAATTCATTATTGAATTGGAATAGTTACTTGAATCCAAACCGGTTCAGCTTCGGCGGTACATATACTAAAATTGGAACGGTTCATTGTTCTCGTGGGTAGGAGTGTTCGTCCATGGTCCAGGAGACCTTGGTTCAATCCCAGGTCGCGTCATACCAAAGACTTTAAAAATGGTACTTGATACCCCCTTGCTTAACACCGAGCAATATAAGGTACGTATCGAGGGTAAAGTGGAGCAATCCAGGGAAAGGAGTAGCGCCCTCTCCTACACCTTGGTGTTGTAGCTCTTGAAAAGGAGCCTTCTGGTCGCCTTCGACTAAAGGGAGACAACTTTACTTTTTTACTTTACTTGAATCCACATTATTGCATATAAATTATGAGTTTTAGGTAAGAATTATTGATTCCATATAATTGAATGTAGATTATTTGCCATTTTTGTTGATAACAATACGTTTTTGCTTTGTTTTATTTTGTTTTACGGCTATCAAACATCTGAAGTTAAACGTTGTTGTATACTACGATACATATACATAATACAAATATATGCGGAACATAATCAAACATAATGACGAACCTTAATGAATGAACGAACACACTTCTTTATAAAAATATATCTCTCACACTTTATTCTGAAAAGGGTGATGTTCTTGTGTGTGAGAGGTGAGTTGGAGATGGAGACAGACTGCTACATATTGACCCCAAGTTCTTCTGACCATAGCAGCACTTCTTTCGCATTCTGGCTGGGCTGCTCAACCGTGGGTCACTGAGGGCCGCAAGCCCTCAGTCTGCAAGCTGATTCTCCCGCAGGCATCTTGTCCCCAACTGACTCCAACTCCAACTCCAACTGGAACTGGAACTGACCCAAGCCGTCTGTGGCACCTGGTTATATAATTGTCTCATGTCCACTTGCTTCCGCTGTTATTTACACAGGTGTTATATATTGATCCTCGGTCGAGGGTCAATATATAACACCTTGATGTTAAACAATTTTGGTCAACCCTATTCTATACAGGGGGCTTGCATCTAACGGACTCGGCAGATATTCATGACCCTTATATAAATGTACCTATCATAAGATAGTTGAGGTATACTTACCTGGATTTGGGAGCAGAATTTAGGGCAATTAATTGGCACCTGATGTAAAAAAAGCCCCCCCCCTAAAAACAGCAAAAAATAAAGAAAGAAAACTGGTTGGTTGGTTGAGTTTTACGGCATATCAACCCTTGTTGGCCATTCAATGCCAAATCCATCCCTATACAAGTAATAGGCTCTATTTCAAACAATTCAGCTTAGCATGGGTACAGTTTAATTGCCAAAACATTTCTATTTCAAGCTATTCAGTTTAGTCAAACAGTTCTACTTCAAACAATTCAGTTCAGTACAAGTACGGCTCTTGTCCACACACAGTTAAATGTCAAAACAGTTCCATTTCAAACAATTCAGTTTAGGATGAGTACGCAGTTAAGATATCAAAACTGTTTTAAGTAATTCAGTTTAGCATTAGTACGTAGTTTAGTTCTATTTGACCGCTAGGTAGGACCCTATTAGGTGCCACCTCTTTAAGCCAGAGTGGGCCTGGGAGCGATGGCACTGAAGGTGCACTCTGTATTCCCCAAAGCTTCAGTATTACTGGAACGTCACCATCAGATTGTTTAGTGTCATATCCAGAACACTCGCTGGGGGAGTCTTATCCCTCCGCAGAGGTGCAGTCGGAATATTCTACAGTCCCAGTCGACTGGGCAAAAGAAAAACAGAGTAAAAAATAAGGTCATAAAACACAAACCTGCTTCGAAAATATACACTATATATATATATATATATATATAGTATCATCGTGAAGAATAACACAAACTTTCCCCCAAACTCTCCCCAATCAAGTTTATGTAGTGTATAAATTTGCATGTCCATTTCGAGTGTCTCTCTGAAAATAACATAAAAACTAATACCTACATTGGTCTTTCGCGCTATATATTCTACCGAATGCACTGTTAATTATTGAACATCTCAGTTGAAGAAGGATTTTTGTTTGTTGAAATGATTGTTTCTTTTTTTAAAGTTCACCTACCTAGGGAGCAGTGTCTCATCAACCGAAAAAGACATCGACACGCGACTAGCAAAGGCATGGACAGCTATCAATAGCCTATCGGTCATATGGAAGTAAGACCTGACCGATAAAATGAAGCGCAGTTTCTTCCAAGCAGCGGTCGTGTCAATATTGCTATATGGATGCACTACATGGACGCTAACTAAACGTATGGAGAAAAAGCTTGACGGCAACTACACAAGAATCCTGCGAAAATTATTGAACAATTCTTGGAGACACCACCCCACAAAACAGCAGCTGTACGGCCACCTACCATCCATCACGAAAACTATCAAAATTAAACGAACCAAACATGCAGGACACTCCTGGAGAAGTAGGGACGAGCTCATAAGTGATGTACCCCTTCACATGGACGAGCAAAGGCAGGACGACCAGCTAGAACCTAAATACACTTGCTCTGTGCGGATACGGGATGTAGCCCTGAGGACCTGCCAGAAGCAATGGATGATAGGGAGGGGTGGCGAGAGAGGGTCAGAGATATCCGTACTGATAGCGCGACATAATGATGATGATGATTATCTACATTGTCATTAACACAGCATTTCAGTCGCTGCATTCTTCATTCTACCGATGATGTATTTGTACATATACGCTATCAATTCGAACAGATATCATTTATGTAATTTTTAGTTTTGACTAACTTTCTTCTTCAGGAATTGAAAAGGAGTCGAAACTAAATAATTTAGAAATACAGTCATTACAAAAGCACTTCAATGATATGCATCCTAATTTATTTTTACACTTTTGAGAGTTTTTCCCACCAACATTAGCCGATGGTTTCTCACTGGAATTTGAATGACAGCAAGTTTTCTTAAGTCATCATGACTCTGTATTCTGGCCGATCTTAATTATACTGTTGCTTGAATGGTCTCCACTCGTCTTTTTATTTCCTAGCTCTCCAGTCCCTGTACCGATTCTTTGGTGACTGTATCGAAGGCACCAATTACAATCGGTATCACCGTCACTTTGATGGTCTATATTTTTTTCAGTCCTCTAGCAAAGCTTAGCATAGAGTGCTAAATATTGTGTGGCATCAGGTATTTTTAAGCCTTTTGCTCTTTCTAAATTCAAATGGAAAAAGGAAAAATTGATTAATTAAACTGAATAAAATAAGAAAATTCCCTGATGTGAAATCAAAGTGGCGACGTGGAATCGTTCCAAGCATCATAAAAGTGGCGACGAACATTATAAAACTTTCCCTATTTGTTTTATTGATTTTTAGATTGGGGAATCGTTCCGAACATTAAAAAAGTGGCGATTGGGAATCGTTTCGAATATTATAAAAGTGGCGACGAGGAATCGTTCTGAACATTATAAAAGTGTGGACGAAGATTCCTTCTGACCATTATGAAAAGGGTGACGGGGAATCCTTCCAAACATAATAAAAACAGTGACGAGTAATCATTCTGAATATTATAAAAATGGCGATGAGGAATCGTTCCGAACATTTTGAAAATGGTGAGAAATCGTTTTGAACATTATTCATGTGGCAACGAACATTATAAAACTTTCCTTTTTTGTTTTATAGATTTTTTAGTTTTCATTTTCTTGCTTGTCTTCAAGTCATGTCTGTTAATCTAGTTTTATTTTCTGATTTGTGCGGCGTGGATCTCCCACAGTATTGGCACTCAGTGATGTGCAAGATCTTAAGGTGTCGCAATCGATAACATTCAAAATAATTAATTTGTTATCATGGTAAGGGAAAATAGTTGTGCCAAATCTAGGAATCGCCCTCAGATAGTCAGGTTGAAGATCATATACTGGCAAGATATTATAGCGTAACGGTTATCATCGTATGTGATGGAATAGACAGCTAGATTTCTAATCCTTGACAAGGCTGTCTGCGTTTCACTTAGCACTAATGCTTTTGGGAAAAGGCATGAATCTATTTTTACTCCACTCATGGGTAAATAGTATGGCAGACTGCGTTTTTAGCATTGGTTAAGCAACCAGTATAGGAGAAGGAAAACTCTAAATTCAAGCCAGATTTACACCGTTTAAAAATTTATCTTGTGTCACATCCTGCTGGTGGGGGGAGGGGTTGGGTAAATGCGTACACTGTCTTGATACGGGTGATTTTTGATTTGGTTTATTTTTGTATCTATTTCAACTGATACGTCCAGTGATCTATGTTTTAGAATAGCCACTTTGTCTTGTCAACGAAGCATTGAGTAGGCAGACTGTTTCCTCCTGCAAAAGAGTAAGACTCACCTAAAAAAAAGGGATTCTGGGCATGACACTAAACTAAATTCAGTAGTGAGGCTCTAGTTCTGGAAATCTGGGGAGTGCAGAGTACCTGTTTATTGCCATTACTCCCAGGTCTTCCCTAGCCCGGTGGTAATACCTGTTAGGGTCACAACTACGGATCAACTGGATTTGCGTAAAAATCATTTCTATTTGATTGGGCAGTGTGGAAAAAAAGGAAAACCCAACAAAAACCAAAAAACAAAACAAAAAAAACAAAACAAAAAACAAAAAACAAAACCAAAACAATAAAAAAATTCTATTTAAAAACAATTACACATAAAACGTAAGCAAAAACTTACAATGAACGCGATTCCCTAACCTCTTGACACTAAATAACAACTTTCGAGTTGACATGCCGTTAAAATCAATTAATCTATCAATTAATTTGTACAGCCTTTCTACCCTGCCCGATTAGTTCTAATCGTCCTCTGAGTTTAAATACCTATTTCAGAGAATTTTCCCATTCGTCATTCTTCAGGGCAACACGTTATATATATATGTATATATAAATTTATTCCTCCAACAACATTGTTATCCAGAGTTGACTGACTCTCTTTAAAAAATAAAACACATTTTTTAAAAAGTAGGTTTTGTCACTGAATGTTAAAAACAGAGTTTTCTAACTCAATGAGATGATTTTGACGAGAGTCAATGGCGCAGTGTGGTTACATTGTTTGTTGATATTCTTCTTCCAGTACAATGAGGTGTTTATATTGTTCTCTCCGTTTGGTTAGATCGCCTTGTTTTAGAACATGATAGTTTGTTTTTCTCTTGTGAATTCATGTGGTATTTGTTTATCAGCAGTCTAGACAAATTACAATATCACAACAGCCGATAGACTGCAGCTTTGTTGTGTCTATAAGGGTTATCCCTCGATTATAATGAAGTCAATGGGTTTACCTTATTTCATTCACACATTATTATTATTATTATTATTATTATTATTATTGCGTTCTAACTGGTGGTTTTTCAGTGTAGTCGGTGTGACAGCAAGTCTCCTCAAGTCTCCAGGACTCTTCTCGGTATTCTGGCTGATGCCTACAATGCTGAGGTCTGGATGGTGTCGATTCTTCCACTGATTTCCAGTTTCATTATTCTTATTTGTTGATGGTCTTTCACTGGAGAGTGAGTGGCCACAAGTCTCTTCAGGTCTCCTGAACTCGTCTCAGTATTCTAGCCGATCTCAACAATGCTGAGGTCTGGATGGTCTCCATTCTTCCTCTGGTTTCCAGTTTCATTATTCCTATAAGCTGATGGTCTTTCACTGGAGTCTGAGCGACAGTATGTAGTCTCAGGTCTCCAGGACTCTTCTCAGTATCCTGGCTGGTTTTAGTAGTATTGTAGTCTGGATGGTTTCATCTATTCCACTGGTTCTCAGTTTATCGAGTGTCTTTTTTCAGTTCTTGAGGACTGTTCCAAGGGCTCCAACTACAATTAGTATTACCGTCACTTTTACGTTCCACTACTTGCTTTTTTTAGTTCTCTGGCAAAGGTTCATGTATTTGTTCAGCTTTTCTCATTTCTTCTCTGTGGTCTGCGGGAACTGGAAAATCGACTAGATGGCAAATTCTTTTTTTCTTCTGTTTATTCCCACAAGGGCTGACCTGGATTTAATGATCTGTTTGTATTTAAGAATTATGTTCTGTATTTCATTTGTTGGGACATTCTCGTTGTGGATTCAATATTGACGAGAGTGATGAAATCTTAGACATTTGATGATAGTGTTTGAGGCCAGCCTCATGTTTGAGATGGTTGCATTTTGCATTGGCACCAGTGGTCAGTGTTTGAGACCCGCTTTAAAAAAAGCCAGAGTTTTGAATGATTATTTTGATGGCAAACGGCTCATTTCTACAAAGAAGAGTGGTGCAACATTTTCTGCCTAGCCCTTTCATTTACTTTCCCCCAACCCATACAGATATTTTTGGGCTCTGAGTCAATACCAGCTTTCATATTGTTGCTCTTTTAGTAAAGACCAGCAGCATAAACAATATATATATATATATATATATATATATATATATATATATAGTGTCTTTAGAGATTGGGACATATCACAAACATAAACATAAATACCAGTCTATAGTTTCATTGTCTGGTTTATAATGTTTCTAATTGTTTGGGATGTGTTATTTAAAAAAATGGTATTCAAATCACCACAGGCACATTCATAACAATTACAATAATAATAAATAAACCAAACTATATATATATATATATATATATATATATATATATATATATATCAAATCCCTATGTATTTATATAGGATGGTACAAAAGTTTGAAAAAAAAAGCAAAACTTCTTTATTTATAATCTATTTCATATTTCACAATTAGTTCAAAGTAATTTCGAAGAGTCAAAGTAAATCTAATTAAAAGAAGCATTTCTTAATCATTTTCTTATTCAAAAGTTATTAAATTTTAAGTGTCTTTTGTACTACTGTGTGAGTGAGGGTGTGTGTATGTATATATGTAGGAAGTGTAACAAAGAAATCCTATCTTTGAAGGAAAAATTGTCTGAAACATTTTCAAATTATCAAAAGCTTTCAAATAAATGCTCAGAATTAGTATCCGAATGTTGGGATGAAAATAAAATTTTGCTACACCGCTAAACACATCATTTAAAATCTAACCCTCTAATGTAAGAAATTCTTAATATTTTAGTAAATTAAAGCCTTCATTTAAGTTTTCTAAATGATCTTTTTTGAGTCAAGTAGATCAACTTTGCCAACCAGTTGTGTCTACTCTTGTATTCCGTTTAAACTAGTTTACTTAATACAATTATCTAATTAACTGTTTCATGTATATTACCACATAATACACACTTGCTATTCTTTGCCCAGTCGGCTGGGGCTGTAGAACACACACTGCTTCTCTGCAGAAAGGTAAGATCGCTCAACGAGTGTCCTGGATATGACACTAAACAATCAGATGGTGAGATTCCAGTAATGCTGAAACTGGGTAATGCGGAGTACCCCTTTATTGCCATTGCTCCCAGGTCCACTTTGACCCTTGAGTGATAGAATCTGATTGAGTCCTATCTATGGCTCAAATAGAACTAAACTGTAGACTTATGCTAAACTGAATTGTTTCAAATAGAACTGCTTTTGTATGCTAAAATGAATAGTTTGAAATAGAACTGTTTACATGTATAAAAATTGATTTCGCATTAAATAACCTACAAAGTTTGATGTGCCATAAAACCCAACCTAGCCAAAGCAAACTTAATATTCTCTTGGGTATTGGCAATTTTTACTTTGAAATATTTAGGTTTGGTTTGGTTTGGTTTCGTAATATTCAGGTTTGGTTTGGTTTCGTTTCGTTTCTTTGTTTAATCGTATATCGACTTATTTGGTTTATTCAATGCCAAAACCATCGTTGTAGAAGAACAGCAGTGATGCTATTTAACCCATAGTTGATGGATAAGGGAGTTCATACCTTTCCCCAGGGTGTTTGCCCAAAAGTGAATGGTAATGGTTTCAAGTATTACTATCTAATACTAATAATTTATGTAATACTCTCCAATACTAATAATTTAAAGTAATACTATCTAATCCTAATAATTTTTAGTAAATACATTCTATTACTTATAATTCTATTTGATATTGAGTGATATTAAATATTGCTATCTATCATGAATAATTCTATTCAACATTATTCATTTGTTTGCACACAATTCAATGGTTTCAAGTATTGATATCAAGTACTAATAATTCTAACTCTATTTAATATTAATCATTTTTTGCACACAGTCAAAGGGTTTCAATATTTGACCAATAGATAGGGCTCTAACAAGTACTACCAGGGACTAATGGCAATGACGAGGTACTCCATACCACACAAGCTCCAGGAGTGGAGCCTCAGCCACCAGATGGTTTAGTATCATACCCAGGATACTCATTAGGAAGTCTTACCCATTTGTAGTTGCAGTCAGTGCATTCTACTGCCCCAGTCGACAGGGTCATGTTTACTACTAAGGAATTGTTTTAGTTGATTTATTATTTACTTCGGGGCCACAGCCCAACTCATTAACCACTACGCCAAGGAGAATCCTCTTTTTGAGATAACTGATTATCATGGAATGATAATAATAATAATTATTATTATTACTATTATTATTTAAAAATGCCTACAGGCCAATGCATTACGTCGCATTTGATTTACTTAGATTTTTGACTAACTGTGAAATACACTTGTTTATTCTGCGCGAATATTATAAGCTATATTTCTCGCTAGTGAAGATGTCTGCTGGACTATTTTTCTCTTCCACGGGGTCCGTTTTGAAGAAATAGAATAAATGTACTGAAGCCTGAAAGAGTATTGAACAAAAACACAAAATAAGGATTGATTTTTCTCTTGGCATAATGATAGAACCAGATAATCCCGCATGTACCTGATCAAGCGAAAACAGGATAATTGAACTTTGACCAAATAAAAACTTTACCAAGTGAAAGGTACCTGTTTTCCTTCCAAATCCATAACTGCTCATATTCAGCTCCGGCTCGTCACGGGATAACGGCCTTTCAGATAGGAGGGTATTTTACGGGCCACACAAGTATATAGCAATGGAAAGTAAGGGATGCAGCAGGGTGACTGTGAAGTTAAGCGGACAAATCCAAAGTTGGTCAACGGCGAGCTTCACTTGATGTTGGGCAGAGGAACCTCATTGGTAAACGGCCAGGATCAAATTGTTCAGTCAGGAAACTACTTTTCTAAAGATGGCATCTATTGATGAAAAAAAGGCAACGAAAGAACACCATGACTCTAATACAAATCATACATCCTAACTGCACTGCATTTCACGGGAATAAACCAGAGGTGCATTCTACTAAGGTTGGAGCTCTGGCCCCAGAGTTTGAAAAATCAGCCACAGAGCCCAAACCCAATGTGATAAGATGCAAAAACACTGTTAACATGACCTTTAACGGCAGAACTTTAAACACAATTAACCAGTTACCTTAACTTACAGTATTTGCAGTCAATCACAGTATAGACATTATATGTATGCAAAAACATAAATATTACCACAGTGAACTAGAATTAAAATATCATATATGGTTAGACATTTATCTTGCCATCTGTGTGGAAGAACCTCATTAAAGCTGCCATTGAAAATGTTGGAATTCTTTTCAGTCCTCATGCTATAAAATTACTAAATAGCATAGAGAAAACTCAACCGATGATTATTAACGCTGTATTTAACGGCAACTCCAGCATAAAAATCTTCTCTTGTTACTATTTCACCAATACTTGTGATGAATCGAATATGACAACCTTCTACAACTGGATATCTTCCCTTGCTCGACATATTCCCAAACAAAACGCTTTAATCATCGGTGGAGACGGGAATGCTCAAATAGGTAAAGATGAAAATAATATATTCTGCTTTGACAACTTGCCAGACAGAAATGGCGAATATCTAGCGGATTCTTCTCTCGTAGTCTTTCATACCAAAACACTAAATTCCAAAAAAGGAACGGAAAGCTATGCACTTCCACCAACCCAAATAGCGCTAAAATACAACGAGTTCATATAATCATAAAAAAGAAGTTGATAAATAGCAATTTGAACAGTGAGGCATACTCCTCCACAGAGACGTCTCGGCAAAGATACGGCTGAGTTGACGCAGAGATAAGTAACAAACAGTTAGAACCACACGTTATTACCGGTACTCACTAATCAATAGAGTGCCGACTGTGTGGAAGAAATGGACATGTAATTTGATGCCTATTGAGATTGGGTGTCGTGGATTTCTAAGACACTCAGTCGTTTCCTTCTTTTCAAAAATGGGCATCACTGGTCGTTGTACAAAGAGTGCTTTGCACCACCTTCAAACAACAGTTTAGCATGTTTCGTGCTGGATTTGGTCGCGATCAAAACATGAAAATAAAATGCGCGCATCTCTTCAGCCTAACATGCGTAAGTAAAATATGTACATAATATGAATGATCGTTAATAATGGTTTTTACGAACACGTCATTAACATTTAAAACAAACACCATAACACCGTTACGAACTTAAGCTACAAAGAGGAACTTTCTTTTTGTTTGTTTTCTTACCCTGTCAGGTGGCAAAAGTTGTTTTTGGCACCATGGGTGGCAGTATCGACTAAGCCACCGAAACTGTGGTATCACCCCTGGTTGGTGGCTGATGAGGACAGGTTATCGCACGTGTTTTTCACACGTATGATACATTTTATTCCTAATTTGAGTAATAGATATACGGTAAGTTTAAGAAAAAATTGATGGAGACACGTGAAAAACATACTTGGCTAACGAATGTGAAAACTTTGCTACAACCCATATGAGAGCAGCAGTAGAGTGCATACCAACCAAATTAAAAGCCAAATGCAAGAGTCCACCAAAGAGTATGGAAAAGTTTACCCAAGAGTATAGGAGTTCACCAAAAAGTATAAAATCCACTCAAGAACACGGAAGAGTTCACCCTAGAGTATGAGTCTACACGAGAGCATAAAAGAGTCCACTCGTGTGCATAGAAGAGTTAACCCGAGAGTATGAAAGGGTCCATCCGAGAGAGTGGAAGAGTTCACCCAAGAGTATAGGAGTTCACTCGAGAGCATGGAAAGATTAACCCAAGAGTATTAAAGTGCCTACACGAGAGCATGGAAGAGTTCACCCATGAGTATACATGTGCCTATTCGAGAGTGTGTAAGAGCTACCCAGAAGTATAAAAGAGTCCACTCGAAAGTTTGGAAAGCTCTCCCAGAAGTACAAATGAGTCATCGCGAGAGCATGGAAGAGTTCACCCAGGAGTATAAATGTTTCTACTCGACTGTGTGGAAGAGCTTACTCAGGAGTATAAAAGAGCCCACTCGAGAATGTAGAAGAGTTCAGTCAGGAGTATAGAAGGGTCAAATCAAGAGCATGGAAGAGTTTATCGAAGAGTGTAAAAGAGTCGCCTCGAAATAGTAAAACCGATTCTACTTCTCTATCTATTACTTCACGCTCACATTGCTGTCTCTAATTTTTGGGCTCTTCAGTTTTACGATACTCATTTTTGTTGATTTTGTTTCTCGTTTCTCCTGCCTCTATAGACTAGAGAATTTAAAAAAATGTAAATTAAGAACTTGACTATAAAATGATATGTAACGCCCTACTTGTCGTAAACTGTACTGTTTCTATTAAGTGTGAATGTCAATGTAAGTCAAAACGCCATTTTTTTTTCTGAGCAACTTTATTCTACTATTTCATAGCGGCAATGTGACCTTTTCTAATTTTCTTTTTATTATTGTTGCATTATACTTTAGCATACAACCTAAGCACGGGATTTATCTAATGACACGTGTTCAAAAAGTTTCGGGAATGAAGCTGTATTTACCAAGACAGAAATTAATAATGAATGAACCGTTCATTTGCTTTCAAATATGTATAATACTAAAAAAGTATTGCGACTGAAACTGTATTTACCAAGACAAAAATGAATAATGAAGGAAACGTTCATTTTCTTCCAAATACGTGTAGTATTATAGCGTATTGTGACTGAGTCTCTATTTACAAAGACAGATATGAACAATAAATGGAACGTTCATTTTTCTTTCAAATACATGGGGTGTTGAAAAAGTGACGAGACTGTATTTACCAAGACAGATATGAACAATGAATAAAACGTTAATTTTTTTCAAAATAATTCCCTTGTACATTTATTACACTCATATCTTTATTTGTCAAAGTACGTTTGGATTTTCTATTATTGTGTGGAACTCAGCCATTTTATGCTTTCTAATGTCCTCTACATCTTCAACTTTTACTGTTATGATGAATTTTCTGTTAAGAAAGCAAGTAAATATTGCTCAGAGCTGAAGGTCTGGTGAGAATAGAGGGTGCTACACTTGCATAATCCTGTATTTCACCAAAAAACTGTAGTATTATGAACTGACACTGACTCTCCCAGGTTACAGTCTAGACATCTAGAAATCATTACATCACTTTATCACTTTTACTACCAGTAACCGTCGTGATAGAATTACTCTGTTTATCCATTTGAATATTTATACTAGTTGTTTGGTAGCCGCCAGTAGGAGGTCAAATGACAGCAAATCTCGAATCTCTAATACTTTCACTAATAACAGTGCTGAGATGACAGTGGCGTTGTCACCGATGGCTTCTCTGTCGATAATTGTGATGAACTGATGTTTCAGGGAAAACGGGGACGGGGATACCAAAAATAGTCTGAGTTCTAGGAACAGTCTCCAAGAGTTTGTGGGGGATTAGATAGCAGAAAGAAGAATCGAGACCATATCAATCACAGAATTGTTGAGATCAACTAGAATACTGAGAAAAGTCCTGGACCCTGAGGAGACTTGCTGTCACTCAAGGAGTGAAATATTCCCAGCCTAAACGAAATACAAAAATTGCACTTTGCGGAATTGCTCGTTTCCTTTGGAGAATAACTGAAAAATATCACTAAGAAAAAGGCAGAAGAAAACATAAATATAAATATAATCGAGATACTTTTGTACTTTGAAGAAGTACTCATCTCCTAAGGAGAGCACTATCAATGTGACTAAAAAACCTCGCCTAGAAGAGGCAGCCAAAAATAAAATTACATGAAATACATATAATCCCTTCCTTCCCTCAAACTAGGTCTTGGGTAAAACCCGGTGAAGGTTTGTAAGAAACTGAAAATAAAAGTGAAAATTAAATAATAATAACAAAATCTCTCCTAATAGCAGCACAAAACAACGCCGAAAGAACCAATCATATCAAAACGAGAATAGATAAGACGCAACAGAATAGTAAATGTAGGCTGTGCAGTGACAGAGATGAAACCATCTATCACATGATAAGCGAATGCAGCAAATTAGCACAGAAGGAGTATAAGACTAGACACGACTGGGTAGGCAAAGTGATCCACAGGGAATTGTGCAAGAAGTTTGAATTTGACCATATGAACAAATGGTATATGCACAACCAAGCATCTGTCCTGAAAAATGAGTTACACAAACTCCTCTGGGATTTTGACATTCAAAATGATCACCTAATCTCGGCTAGAAGACCAGACCTTATAATAATAAACAAAAAAGAGGGAACTTGCAGGTTTTTAGACTTTACTGTCCCGGCTGACTATAGAGTAAAACTGAAAGAAAAGAGAGATTAGTACCTGGACCTTGCTAGGGAATTGAAAAAAATCTGTGGAACATGAAAGATTCGATTATACCAATTGTAATTGGTACTCTTGGTACCGTCAACAAAGGATTGGTACGGGGACTGGAAGAATTTGAAATAACGGGACGGGTGGAGACTGTTAAAACTACTGCATTATAGAGATCGGTCAGAATACTGAGAAGAGACTCTAGGAGATTTGCTGTCACTTAAACTCCAGAGAAAGACCATCAGCTAACGCTGATGTGAAAAGCTCTCAAGGAGTAAAATAATAACAATAATGATAATAATGATTATAATTACCTGGCCTTTTGTTAATTAACAAAAATATGAGGAAAAAGGGCAACTTGCTGTCTAGAAGATTTTACCTTCCCAACAGACCACAGAGTGAAAGTCAAAGAAAACGAAAACAAGTACTTAGACCTTGCCAGAGAGCTAAAAAGCTGTGGAACATGAAAACTGTGATACCAAATGTATGACCATCAGCTAACGCCGGTGAAAATAACTCACAAGGAGTAAAAAGAGAGAACTTGCCCAATTGTAGACTTCGCTGTCCCAGCTAACCACAGTAAAATTGAAAGAAAGCGAAAAGAAAGATAAGTACCTGGACCTTGCTAAAGAACAGAAAAACCCCAACCAAACAAAAAAACGAACGAACAAAAAAACCCAACAAACAAACAAACAAACAAACAAACAAACAAACAAAACAAAACTGTGGAACATGAAAGTGACGGTTATACCAATTGTAATTTGTGCACTTGGTACAATCATCAAAGGATTGACACAGGGGCCGGAGGACTTGGAAATAAGAGGACGAACGGAGACCATCCAAATTCCAGTGGGAAACCATCGGCTAACTCTGGTGTGAAAAACTCGAACAGGAGTAACAATGATTTCTAAACAATTGTAGCTTCAAGCAACTATTCTTAATCCCAATAATTTGGCTACTGGCCTAATGAGTAGAGTGTTTGCCAATGGTCCGGGAAACCGAGGTTCAATCCCAGGTCGAGTCATACCAAAGACTAAAAAAATGGTACTTGATTCCACCTTGCTTAACACTCAGCATTATGAGGTACGTTTCAAGGGTAAAATGGAACAATCCAGGGAATGGAGTAGCCCCCTCCCCTACACCTCAGTGTAGTAGCTATTGAAAAGGGAGCC
>OY757935.1:43104750-43119750 GCA_963585895.1 Sepioteuthis lessoniana | reverse complement strand
CAGCTGCCCATATTATGGGTATACGTGTTTTCATTCACATCTTGTCACACAGGTGTGATTTCGGCTTGTGTGTTTTAACTGTGTGTCAGTGTCTTAAAGGCGAACACCTGCCCATGACGGGGGACAATAACCCAGTTATGACAAGTAATGCGGAAAGACAGATGGCCCGTCATCAACATTCATCTCATTGCCCGTGCTACTCGTTATAGCAAGTCTTTCGTAACAGAGCAATTCACGATCACAGCTCTGACGGTAACCACATCGACGAACAACACCCTTCTCCCAGATCACACGTTATGTCCGGAATGGGATAACAAGAGACAAAAAAAAAAAAAAAAAGAAAAAAAAAAGAAGAGAGATAGTTGCCGAGAGTGAAAAAAACAAAACTTATTTATGATATTTCGAAGATGCTGATTGATTAATTGATTTTAACGGTATGTCAATCCGTCTTGGGTTATTTTATGCCGAGGACATAGTGAATTGCGTTCAATGTATATTTTTCTTCTTTTTGACCAGTTGCCAAATTAATGTTAATGAATGAAAACCACTGTACTATTCACACATAGCTGAGGGTTCATACCTAGGTTTAGGCGGGAAATAAAAATCCAATACTGACAATATGCCTTCAAAATTTCACAGAAATTTGTACATGTGTACTAATTTGTGGGCGATAGTATATATATATATATATTGTTTACTTGGGTTTCTTTGTTTAATGGCATATTAATCTGTAGGTAACGAATAAAAAAATTTAAATTGAATTAAAAAAAAAACTATTAAACTTACAGAAACTCCCAGAGTCCCTGACTGGAAAAAGGGACAACGCATGCGTAAAGAAAAAAAGCGACCCCCGACTTGGAGAGCAGGCTCATTTCTCTTTCAGGCAGTGACCGGCAAATTTACAACACCATTGCTGACTGGTGTCTGGGCGGCACGCATACGTCTTTGGACGAGGCGTTGGTTAGTCCCTTTCACCCAGTAGCAGCTCTCTCTCAGTTAACAGTATGCCGAAATATAAAAGGCTACGAAATGGAACTACAAACTAAAACAACTGGACTTTGATGAAAAACGTCCAAAAGAAACTAACCCTTATGGAAGCTTTAAATACCAAATGAGGACAAGCATATGCAAGAAACAACTAATGTATTTTTAGACATCTTAACTAGAGGATTCAACCATTTCAATTGTATTCAGGGAAAACTATCTCACCCATGGAATGGTTGTTGAACCCAGGAAATAAGGAAAAATATAAAAGAAAAGTCTTCGTCTCCTATCTGTTGCTGTTTTCTTTCGTATGATTCTTTTGGGCCTTTCTTGTTCAAGGAGTTACACCAACTAGCCAACGTGGGGTAAAAATAAATAAAATAACCTCATAATGGAGTCAGATATAAATGGCAACACAGCTTTGTCCTTGACCTACGCATGTACCCAATAAATCTTTGTTGGTTATTCAATGCCAAAGTCATCCTTTTAAAAGAACTGCAATAATACTATTTAACCTATAGCCGAGAGAATAATTGGGTTCATAACTTTTCCAAGGGTGTACGTCCAAAAGAATATATATATATATATATATATATATATATATATATATATATATATATATATATACGTAGGGCCTTCAATAGGTTTCCAGACTTTTTTGTACAAGCATTTAAAATTGTTGTAGACTCTTGAAAATTCGCAATGTTATTGCTATATATCTTATGAGATGACTGACCAATTTTTATGATTTCAGCTTCAAATGAACAGCTACAGCAGCAATTGGAATACACCCTACTAAAGCCTGATTGTTACAGCTGGTGAATTTAAAAAGTGCAATCTGGACGTGAGAACAGTTTAGAAGAACGATATGCAATAACATTCGGTTTTAAACTTGGAAAAAAGGCAACAGAAACGTATAGAATGCTTCAGACTGCTTTTGGACCATCTTACATGAATCGAGCATCAGTTTTTGAGTGGCATAAGAGATTCAAAGGAAGGCAGGGAGTCTGTGAGGGATGGTGAGAGGTGTGGAAGGAGTAAGGAAGTTAATACACCAGAGTTGATTGGCCAAAGGGTTAGGGTTAGGGTTACTATATTGAGGTTTTAAGGGAGTTCAGGAAGAGATTCCGTCGGAGAAGACCAGCACTCTTTAAATCGGATCAGTGGCATTTCCACCAGGACAATGCACCAGTCCACAACTCCGTCCTTGTCACAGACTATTTGATCAAGATGGGCATCAAGACAGTTCCTCAGCCTCCCTATAGTCGACTGTGACTTTTGGTTATTCCCTAAGCTCAGAGGCTGTCGTTGTGAGAGAATTGATGAGATGAAAGAGGCTGAGACGAAGGTCATTGACACGCTCAAACAGAGGACTTCGATGGGGCCTTCCAGAAGTTGTTGGGACGGTACAAGTGCATTACAGCCAGAGGAGATTACTTCGAAGGGGACTAGAGTTTCATGTGAGTACTATCAATAAAAGTACCCATACGAAAAAAAGTCTGGAAACTTATTTAATGATCCTCGTATATATATATATATATATATACACACACTCACATATATATTTATACACACACACACACACACACACTCACACACACACACACACACACACATATATATATATATATATATATATATATATATATACACTTTTGAAGCCGCTAGATTTATCTGTTGACAACTTGGGCTGTTCATTGTCTGTTGATTTCGCTGGCTATGAGAGGCTTTTTACATGTGTCTTTGTATCTATTTCGTTGCGCTTTCATACGGTGGACTTTGGACAACTCCGAAAAGTGGAGATTTTGTAGTCGTTGGTCTACCATACAAACAAAATGACTTGTGGCACTGCTTCTTTCCTCCCACTTGGACTGTACTAATGTTCTCGATGAGTGTGGTATCGCCAATATTGTCTCTTGCCAGCTCGGACTGTCCACTGTCTGTAGTCGATTCGCAGGAGGTGATCCTCCCTCGAAAAGGTGCCTTTGAATCTCTCGAAAAACACGTTCGGTTGGGTCTGGTTTCTTTGTTTAATGGCATATCAACCTTCACGGGTTATTTAATGCCAACGCTCTACTTGTAGAAGAGCAGTAGGGGTATTATCTAACCTACAGAGGCGGGGGAATAAGAAGGTTCATATATTCCCTGAGAGTATTAGTCCAGCATGTTAGCCATTACTCCACAGGAGTTCGTCCTGATTCAATCACTCCCCAGTGTGTCAATATATATATATATATATATCTTTTGGATAAGCTGACAATAAAAAAAAAAAAATGGTGGGCCAATGTGCGACAGATAATCTCGAATAAGACAACGTTTTGTACTCACACTTTTTTTCCTAGACAGGTTGCTGTATCAAGGCTTGAGAGCCTAGTCTGCCCTACTATTTATCCATAGCTGGAGGGAAAATGGAAAGATTAATGGTTTTAGCTCGGAGCCAAATACAAACCGCCAGGTCCAGGATTTGAACTCATATAATCGAGTTCCTTTCATTATCTGCATTTCCGTATATATATATATATATATATATATATATATATATATATATATATATATATATATATATATATATAAGTACGTAAAGATTATTTCTGGGTTGTATACTTGCTTGGCTGTTGTAGCTTCGAGCAGTTTTTCTCGTAAATTTCTCTGATTTGCATTTATCTTGTTATATATATATATATATATATATATATATATATATAGTCGTGATATAACGAAACAGTCTGTCTGTGGATGACAATATATACGCTCCCCATGGCGGTTGAGCACTCTGGCGAATGAATTTACGGCTGCCACTCGCATAATGTAAAGCTCTTCGAACGAATTGAGCACTCTGGCGAATGAATTTACGGCTGCCACTCGAATTGAGCACTCTGGTATTCGGTGAAGTATAAATCTAAACAACCGAATCCACTAGTTAATGCCTTATAATTCCCGAGCTGACGTGGTTCGCTTGTTGGCCGAGCGGTATGATATTGTCTATTGTAAAGTTGGGCGGGTTTCGATCCCAGCTTCAAGTGTCCTACGTGTTTAGCCACACTGATGAGAAGTGATACAACGAAACAGTCTGCCTGTGGATGACCATATATATTATTTGTTTTACGTAAAACTATTTATCTATCAACATAATCTCATTTCTTTTTAATGCACTTAAAACAAACATTCTCCGTTGACCATAGAGATTGAACATTATACCCTTAAAACCAGTTTCAGAATCACTCTCTGCAAACAGCTGTCAGACTTCTGGATCTATCCTTTTATATTGAGGGATGCCACTTTCGTTTCCAGGCTCAATACAATGTCATGGCGATCTGTTCAGTTGTAGAGCAGCTGTGTACTACTTATCAGCGTTCAACCCCTAGTAAATACTGGGATTTTGTGAGCCGATTTTCTAGGTAGGTTGGAGAGCAAAGAAAATCTTATGCTTCAAAATGTTTTTTTCGAACTCCTGTATGCTTTGTTGGATAACTATGTACATCGATCTGAATCTAATGGCCTTTTGCTATTCTGATCAATTTTTAAGTAACTCGAATCTGAATTATAGATAGTAAATTCAATTCTTTCTTTCTTTCTTTCTTTCTTTCTTTCTTTCTTTCTAATTAACTCTTTCACCTTCTTACTTAAGAAACCATTTCTTTTTTTTTCTAGTTCATTCAAAACGATTGCACACACACACACACACACACACACACACACACACACACACACACACACACACACACACACACACACTTGCCCAGTCGGTTGGGGCTTTAGAATATACCGATTGAATCTTTGCTGAGGAATAAGACCCTCCCCAACGAGTGTTCTAGAGATGACACTAAACTATCTGATGGTGAGGTTCCAGCAGTGCTTTGGGGAATACGGGGTATCTCTTCATTGCCATCACTCCCAGGTCCACTCTGCCCCGGAGTGGTAGCACCTGATAGGGTTCTATCTATCAAATAGAACTAAAGTGCGTACTTCTGCTAAACTGAATTACTTGAAATAGAACTGTTTTTGACGTTGAAACCATACTTACGCTAAACTGAAGTGCTTGAAATAGAACTGTTTTGACATTTAAATGTTTGTAAACAAAGACTATACTTATTTTAAACTGAATTGTTTGAATTAGAAATGTTTGACTAAACTGAATAGCTGGAAATAGAATTATTTTCGACAATTAAACTGTGTACTTACATTTAAACTGTGTACTTATGCTAAACTGAATTGTTTGAAATTGAACTGTTTTTGACATTGAAACCGTACTTAGGCTAACCTGAATTGTTTGAAATAGAAACGATTATTTGCATAAAAATGGATTTGACATTAAATAACCTACAAAGGTTGATATGTCATAAAACCCAACCAACCAACCAACCAACCAACACACGCACATATATATATTTATGTAAGAATTTATGTTTGTCATTTGTCTTTCTGTGCCCTTTGGCTTCAACGTGCAAGGGTAATAAGTACATTTTGATAAGGCGATTAAATTGGGAAGTAGGGTTAATTTTTTAATGATAGGTTGTGTAGACTTGTGCGTGCTTTTCGTTGAAACCCGAAATTTGTGTTTTAGCAATAGAGCCAATCATGTATAAACATGGCCCTCCCCTATGAATAATGTACGAGACTAGCCTGAAGATCTTAAAGCTGTGTCGGTTGTCGAAAGAAGTCAGACTCCAATGGTTTAAATACGCAGACACAAGTCAGAAAATCAGGAAGGTCATTTTGCCATCGTCTGGTGTGACAAGAAGAAGAAGAAGAAGAAGAAGAAGAAGAAGAAGAAGAAGAAGAAGAAGAAGAGAATGGAACAGAGAAGAAGAAAAAATGGATTAAATGTGAAGAAGAAGGGAACATATGAGAATAATAATAATAATAATAATAATAAGAAGAAGAAGAAGAAGAAGAAGAAGAAGGGAAAATATGAGAAGATTGTTGGTTGGTTGGGTTTTATGGTATACTTTTATGGTATAACCTTTGTAGGTTATTTAATGTCAAATCCATTTTTATGCGAATAATTCTATTTCAAATAATTCAGTTTAGCATGAGTACACAGTTTAATTGTCAAAAACATTTCTATTTCAAGCTATTCAGTTTAGTCAAACAGTTCTACTTCAAACAATTCAGTTCAGCTTAAGTACGCAGTTTCGATGTTAAAACAATTCTATTTCAAGCAGTTTGGTTTAGCTTAAGTACACAGTTTAATTGTCAAAAACATTTCTATTTCAAACTATTCATTTTAGTCAAACAGTTCTAATTCTAACACATCAACTTAGCATTAGTATGCAGATTAGTTCTATTCAAATCCATTTTTGACAAATAATCAGTTCTATTTCCAACAATTCAGTTTTGTAAAAGTATAGATTTTATTTACACAGTTAAATGTCAAAACAGTTCTTATTAAACAATTCAGCTTAGCGTAAATACAGTTTCAATGTCAAAAACAGTTCAATTTCAAACAATTGAGTTTAGCATAAGCACACAGTTTAAAAGTAAGTACACAGTTTAATTGGAAGTTCTATTTCAAGCTATTCAGTTTAGTCAAACTGTTCTATATCAAGCAATTCAGTTTAGCATAAGTATGGAGTTTAGTTCTATTCAGCCCATAGATAGGACCCTATCAGATGCTGCCATTCCGGGCTAGAGTTGACCTTGGAGGAACGGCAATGAAGGGGTGGTCCACATTCTTCGAAGCCCCAGCATCACAGGAACCTCACCATCAGATTATTTAGTGTCATATCTAGGACGCTCGTCGAGAGGGTCTTGCCCCTCTGCAGAGGGGTAAGACCCAGTCATCTGGGGTTGTAGAATACACCGAGTGCAGTCGGTGTATTCTACAGCCCCAGCCGACTGAGCAACTATGAGTAGAAGAAGAATGGAACACTTGTGAAGAAGAAGAAGAAGAAGAAGAAGAAGAAGAAGAAGAAGAAGAAGAAGAAGAAGAAGCTTTTTCCTTTTCTTTTTCGTTTTTTTTTGGTAAACTGGTTGTTTACATCGGAGATAAACATGCACTACTACATATTCTTTTAAGGAAGAACGTAATCTTTGCATCAATACAGTTGTACCTACCTACCTACCTACCTACCTACCTTACTTCCTTCCATCTCGGGATTAGGCGTGCGTTACATTGTGGGAGGAGTAAGGAAGAATATATTTACTAAGCAAAGTGAAACTTTATTCCAATTATATCCTCACACGTATGCTTTTATTCTACCGTCCAACAAAATTCATTATTAGCATACCAGCTTTCCCCGTGATCACAAACGTTCCATATAACCATTTTCGAAAGTTAATACAACTATATTTATTGATTGGTTAATTTATTGATTTTAACGACATGACAACCTGTCTAGGGTTATTTTATGCCCCGAGATGACGGAATCGTTTCATTATGGAGTCATATTTGCACTTTTTGTGTAGTTGCTTCTTCTTTTTTTTTTTAATGCACACGGTCCAATTAAATTTGAATAATTTGCCGACAGATCTGATTAGGCCCATAGATGAGTCTTACACATACTACCATCCCGGTTCAGTGCACTCGAACTCCTGTCGCACTATTAGGTTAATCCTAAACCCAACCTTGGGGAAGGCATGAACTCTCTTATCCTCACCAACTATGCGTAGAATAGCACCACGTTGAAGCCAAACGGTACGGAAAGACAAATAAATCTAAATTCTTATATATATAGAGAAAAAGCTAGACGGGAATTACACCAGAATGTTGCGAGCTATACAGAACAAATCCTGGAAGCAACATCCTACAAAACAGTAACTGTACGGCCACCTACTTCCTATCTCTAAACCCATCAAAATAAGACGAACAAGACATGAGGGACCCAGCTGGAGAAGTAAAAATGAAATCATAAGCGACGTTCTCCGATGGACATCTTCACACGGACCTGCAAGTATTGGACGACCAACTCGAACTTATCTATAACAGCTCTGTACGGACACAGGATGCAGTGGAGAAGACCTACCAGAAGTGATGGAAGATATAGACGAATGGCAAAGAGAAAGAGTTAGGGAAATCTGTGTTTGCAGCACGACATACTGATATATATATATATATATATATATATATATATATATATGTGTGTGTGTGTGTGTGTGTGTGTGAAAATGAAATGAAGGAAGAAAGAAAGTGGGTTCTTAAGAAGAGAAGGTAAAAGAGTAAATAAGAAAGAAAGGTAGAAAGTTATTAAGAAAGAAAGAAAGAAAGAAAGAGCAAACAAAAGTAGCGGTTTGTTGATAAAGAAAAAGTAATCCACAAGAATGGCATGTCATTAAAATCACATTGACCAAACAAACCGGGTTTGTATACCCTTTTTTTAAAAAATAATACCCTCGTTCATTTGATACAGTCAGAGTGTTATAAACCCTTCCGACAGGAAGGGTAGGGATAGTGTGGGAAGGGAGAGTTGTTAAAAAAATTAATATATTACAAAAGATGTTACAAAAAATGAGCCAATGTTCAAAAAAGATTTTTTAAGAATTCACAAATATTTTCGAACTATCAGTATCACAGTATTTTCATACTGTATATTTTAAGTTTAATTAACAATTGCTTTATTTTTCAATTCCTGAAAAAAAAAAACCCAAAAATAACAAACAAACAAACAAACAAACCAAAAAACAAACCAAAAATAACAAAAATCAAAAAAAAAAAAAAAAGAAAAAAAGAAAAAGAAACAAAAAAAAAACAAAACAAAAAACAAAGCAGCATGCGTATATCAAATTTTCTCGTCAGATATCATATTGGTGTAGTTAAAGGAGTTGGAATGCAATTTCTGTCTATAGATATCAACATTTATTAACAAAGTGTCACGTTTTAAAGGAGTATTCTTTTCAGTAGTAAAGTCTATCTGTTTCATGTATTCATTTTATTCTCTATTTATAAGAGGTGTGTTCATGAAGTTGGTTGGTTTGGTTTTCAAGGCATATCAACCTTTGTAGGTAATTTAATGCCAAATGCTTTTTATACACCTATATATCAAATTGTTTCTAGATAACGGTTTTAAACAAGCCAGAGCTCATTTGCTTGTTTTGTTTGTTTGTTTGGTTGGTTTTTATGGGATATCAAACTTTGTAGGTTATTTAATGCCAAATACACTTTTATATAAGTAAACAGGTTTATTTCAAACAATTCAGTTTAGCATAAATACACAGTTCAATTGTCAAAAAATTTTCTATTTCAAGCTATTCAGTTTAGTCAAACAGTTCTGATTAAGACAATTCAGTTTAATATAAGAATAATCTTTGTTTACTCACAGTTAAATGTCAAAACAGTTCTATTTCAAACAATTCAGTTTAGCGTAAGTATAGTTTCAATGCCAAGTCAAAAACACTTCTATTTTAAACAATTCAGTTTAGCATACAAAAACAGTTCTATTTCAAACAACTCAGTTTAGCATAAGTACGCAGTTTTAATGTCAAAACAGTTCTATTTCAAGCAATTCAGTTTAGCATAAGTACACAGTTTAGTTCTATTTAACCCATAGATAGGACCCTATCAGGTGCTACTACTCCGGGTCCGAGTGGAGCTGGGAGCGATGGCAATGAAGGGGTACTCTGTATTCCCCAAAGCTCCTGCATTACTGTAGCCTCACCATCAAATTATTTAGTGTCATATCCAGGACACTTGTAGAGATGCAGTCGGTGTATTCTACAGCCCCAGCCGACTGGGCAACATTTATTTTTGTTCATTGTTAAATGCTATCAATTATTGCTACGTATCATTCTCAATTTAATTTGATATCAGTCAGTTGTTTGCACACAGAGAAATGGTTTATACATATGATTTGTTTATGAATAGTTTGTTGGCAATTTTATTTTAAAATCAGAGCTAATTTGTTTGTACACAAGTATTGCTATTGTTTGTACTCTCAAATGGTTTCAAGTATTGCTATTTAACACTAATAATTCTATTTAACACTTCATTCCTTTGCATACAGTTAAATTGTGTTATATCATGCAAAATACGATATCAATGATGAGATAAGTTCGAGTGGAAAAACTTATATGAACACGCATAGAATAACAATAACAGGTTTATGGTACTAAATGTACAAGCAGAATAGAGTCCACACACGGTAGTCGATACGGGAAATGGGAGCGTAGGTACTTTCCTTATGTCTTCCTTATTCTCTTACGTTCTGGTATTTGTCATACGCCCCACCAAGCGTACAAGTGTGGCACAAGACCGTTTTTAGGTGGGTCCGGGCGCAGGACCGGAGCTCACACGCGCTCGGCAGTCCCAAAAATGCCTCGGGCCCCGTCGGCGATAAACCTAACCCCTCGGAAGAGGGTTAAAACCAGGGGTTGGCGGGCCCCTGAGGCTCGAGGATGCCAGTTATTACCGACTACCACCCGAGCAAGGACACCCCCGGTTGGACCGTGACTCGCCAGTACGGCTGACCAAAATGTGTCCCAGTCGAGTAGCATAACGTAATTCTCTTACGTTCTGCACCTTGCGAGTAGAGTTTAATATGGCCGGGCGGATCCACTGTTAGGGGTGATAGGGTCTTCAATTAAAACAAATTGTTCCAAGTATTGCTATGTAATACCAATAATTAAATTTTCGAACACAGTTGAATAGTTTCAAGTATTCTTATCAAACACGAATAATTCTATTTAGTATTAAACATTTTTTTGCGTACACTTAAATCCTTCCAAGTATTGCTATCAAACACCAATAGTTTTATTTGCACACTGTTGAATGGTTTCAAACATCGCTATTTAACACTAACAATTTAATATTTGTCATTTGTTTGCACCCAGTTAAATGATTATTTAATCCATTGATGGGATCCCATCAGGTACTACTGTTCTGGGTCAGAGTGGATCTGGGACTAATGACATTGAAGGGGTACTCCACATTCCCCAAAGCTCCAGGACTTTCAGATGCAGTTTAGTATCAAATCCAGGGTACTCGTAAATGTGTGTGTGTGTGCAGGGATAAATTCTGAGTTTATCCTGATGATCCGGTTAGGTGACGCTAGGTATTAGTATCTTGCTTTACTTAGTATGTTGAGCACTCTCACGTTTAGCTAAACGGTGTTTTTTCTTTTGACTGGGCAATAGTATAGGTTGATTATTTTCAAGCTATAACGAAGGTTTTTTAGTCTTTCCTTTTTTAATTGAATTTTTTCCCAGGACATCAGTTTGTGTAATATTTTTTTATTTACAAATTGTATCCATCTGGAGTTTTTTTTCACACCGTCAGAATCATAGAATAGGTATAAAACTGATTATATATATATATATATATATATATATATATATATATAATATTAATATATATATATATATATATTCAAGTAAGTTTTGTTAAAGACGATGGAAACACTGTTTATAATATTCAATTTTATTTTTTCAAGATTTCTTGTTATTTTCCCGACACTAGAAAAATAACTAGGAGTCTGGAAAAAATAGAATTGAATATTATAAACAAAACTTGCTTGAATAATCACTTGCTGCCTAAATATTCACTCTTCAAAACACACACACACACACACGTATATATATATATATATATATATATACGTGGTGCATTCAATAGGTTTCCAGACTTTTTTTGGTACAGGCATTTAAAATTATCGTAGACTCTTGAAAATTCAGTATGTTATTGCTATATAGCTTATGGGATGACTGACCAATTTTAATGATTTCAACTTCAAATGAACAGCTACAGCAGCAATTGGAATACACCCTACTGAAGCCAGATTGTCACAACTGGTGAATTTCAAAAGTGCAATCTGGACGTGAGAACAGTTTAGAAGAAAGATATGCAATAAAATTCGGTTTTAAACTTAGAAAGAAATGCCACAGAAACGTATGGAATGCCTCAGACTACTTTTCGACCATCTTGCATGAATCAAGTATCAGTTTTTGAGAGGAATAAGAGATTCAAGGAAGGCAGGGAGTCTGTGAGGGATGATGAGAGGTGTAGGAGGAGTAAGGAAGTCAATACACCAGAGTTAGTTGGCCAAAGGGTTAGGGTTAGGGTTACTATGTTGAGGTTTTAAGGGAGTTCAGGAAGTGATTTCGTCGGAGGAGGCCAGCACTCTTCAAATTGGGTCAGTGGCATTTCCACCAGTCCATAATTCCATCCTTGTCACAGACTATTTGAGCAAGATGTGCATCAAGACAGTTCCTCAGTCTCCCTATAGTCGAGCCCTTGCTCCCTGTGACTTCTGGTTATTCCCTAAGCTCAGAGGCTATCGTTGTGAGAGAATTGAGGAGATGAAAGAGTCTATGACGAAGGTTATTGAGACGCTGACGCAAGAGGACTTTCATGGGGCCTTCCAGAAATTGTTGGAAGGGTACAAGTGCATTGCAGCCAGAGGAGATTACTTCGAATGGGACTAGAGTTTCATGTGTGTACTATCAATAAAAGTGGCCACACGAAAAAAGTCTGGAAACTTATTTAATGATCCTCGTATATATATATATATATATATACTCTTGGGAAAGGTATGAACCCCCTTATCTTTCCAGGTATGGGTTAAATTGTACCACTACTGTTCTTCTAGGAGAATAGCTTTGGCATTAAATAATCTACAAAGGGTGATATGCCATTAAACAAAGAAACTAAACCAAACCAGTGTTGGTTGTCATTATTTCACTTTGTGGAGAAACTCGTCAAAATATCATCTACTTGTTATAATTTTCTCAATTACGCACACGTCTTCTTTTCAAAGTAATCTCTCCATGGTATTCAGCACATATATATTTCAGCGTTTTTTTTTACTCTTTCGAGAACCTAAGAAACATCACTTTTGGTCTGATGAGAAGCAGTGCCCTTATACTTATTTTAATGTTCTCGATGTTTCCAAATCTTATGCTTCAGAGAAAAAATTCTTCTGTTTCGAAAACGAGTAAAAGTTGTCTAAATCTAGGTTTGGAGAATATAGAGGATACTTCATTAGCATTAAACTAGCTTAATCCAGTGAGGGAATTAGTCCGAAAGTGAACGTAATAGGGCAACTGGAGTTCGTATTCGCTTACAACAATTCTACAGTCCAATACGTCAGCCACTACGCCACGAGGACTCTCCAAACATAATAGATATCCAATATATATATATATATATATATATATATATATATATATGTATATTGTCATCCACAGACAGATTGGTTCGTTGTATTACAACTCATCCGTGTGGCTCGACACGTGAGTTGCTTCAAGCTGGAATCGAAACCAAACCGGGATATTATACATATATCTAGATGCTATACTCTCTCTCTTTATGTATTTATATATATATATATATATACACACACACACACACACACACACACACACACACACACACACATATATATATATATATATATAAGCGATACTCTCCCTATATATGTGCATATAGAGAAGCTATATATATATATATATATATATATATATATATATATTATATGGGCGTATGTGCAATTCTTTTGTGTGATCTCATAAATTTCGTGGCATATCGGCAGGGTTTGATTCCTTTTCTTTGACTTATTTCATGGCGAAGATAACCCAAGCTCTTGGATTACTTCAACTTTTCTTTTTTGTCTTAGATTAAAGCAGAAAAATATTCTTTGGATTTGGAAAGGGAATAGGTCTGAAAACATTTTCAAGACTAATTCCTCTTCTCATACGTTGAGAGTAACTTTGTCAAATAATTGATAAACGTCTCGTGGGAAAAGATTTAAAAAAAGGTAAAAAAAAGAAGAGGTGTTTTAGTCGTTAGATTTGATAGCAAGCCTTTTGGATTTCTATCTCAAGAGACGAAGCGTAGTAAAATAGTTAACGTCTTTGAAAATTGAACTCGACGGGCCGGGTTCAAATCCTGGACAAGGCGTTTTTGTGCTTCCTTTTTAACGCTAATACCCTTCTGGAGGTTAAAGGTCACTGTCTTTCCCCTACAATCTAGATATGCGTGAATATTGAACGGAGTCATAAATAATTTCCGTTTTTTACAAGCAAGCTTCAACTACGCATTTCAAATTTCCAATGTTTTAAACGCAACAGGAAATTACCTGATTAAAGATTACCTTCATCGATCATTCTTATTTCAGTTGTGAAAGAGTGTGTATCATAATTCAATCTATGATCTCACGCCCCATAAAATAGAGGAGCTGAAAATGCATATTCGATATGTAAAATTGCAAAAAACGCAGAAGAAACAGTAAAGAAAATTCTTAGCGTCTATAGCTAAAGAGTTATTGCTGACCGTCAAGTCCGAAACTGGTTATCAAAGTTTCGTTCTGGTGATACGTCTTTGACAAATGAACCCAGACCAGGATGCTGATCGGACATCGTTCAAGATGCTTTAAGAGAATTAGTTGAATGCAATCTGTGCAAAAGCACTCGAGAATTAGCACTTGACTTCTTTACATCCCAATCCACAATCAGTCAACAATTGAAATAGATAAGAAAAGTGTGTGAGTTTGGTATTTATGTTCTTCATACTTTTGATATGAAGAATAAGGAAGATCGCATATGCAGAGCAACAAGTCTTCTTTCAAGGCAGACCTTTTTCTCAAGAATGGATTTTTATGACAATTTTCGACGCAAAAGACAAGGATAAATCTCTGCAGCCGATCCTAGAGTCGGGGCTTCATGTAAAAATGCTATGCTGGGTGTATGGTGGGATCACCGCAGTATTATTCATTTTGTGTTTTTAAACTGCAATCAGATACTCAATACCGACTTATACTCTCAACAATTGCAATGCGTGCATGAAGATTTTCTAAGAATACGCCTTGCACACGTCAATAGGAGAAACGTCGTGCTTCTCCCTGATAACACAAAGCAGCATTTAACAAGAAAAATGCTGTAAAAATATTGGATTAGGCTGGTTTGTTCTACCCCATGCACTGTATTCACCAGTCCTTGCATCAAGTAATTTCTATCGTTTTCATTTTCTACAAAATGATCTGAATGACAAAAACTTTTCTCAAGAAGATCAGGTGAAAATGTTTGTGGAAAATTTCTTAAGCTCAAAACCAGTTAAATTTTTCTGAAGAGGAATCGACAAGATTATTG
>OY757935.1:42869750-43099750 GCA_963585895.1 Sepioteuthis lessoniana | reverse complement strand
TCTGCAGAGATGCTGCCGGTGTATTTGTTTTGATACTGGCAAAAAAAAAAAAAGACACGGAGAACATAAAAAGGTTGATAGAAAAACATATATATTCAAGTAACAGAAACAAGATACAAGTGAACCTGGTTAAACAGTAGTTAGTTGATAGGAAGCTGAGAGTCCAGTGGGGTAGTGACTATCCGTCCACTACACAAGTGGTATCACACGTGATTGTGTCACGTGAGTTTGGTCAACTACCTCTGACGCTCCGTTGACGTGTATTTATGGAGGACGTCGAGTCCATTATGCTGGGAGTACAACAGTATTCTACAGCCCAAGCCGACTGAGCCATATATACATATAGAGAAAATTGAAAAACAAAGTAATCCAAAAGTGATAAATATATTATAAAGGAAAGTCGACGTTAAAACGTTTCGGTTTTAACAAAGCTCCATCGGGACTTTAAAATGGTGAAACAATTCTTGATAGAACAACGATGGATGTTCAATCAACACTTGTATCATCGTTTTAAAGTCCTGATGAAGCTTTATTAAAGTTAGAATAGCGCATTATAATAGCCGTATCACCAGATTGTTTATTGTCATATCCAGGACACTCATTGTGGGAGTCTTACTCCTCTGCAGAGATGCAATCGGTGTATTTTACAGACCCCGCCCGTCAACCGACAGGGCAAGGGAGTAAAGATTTGTGTTAAAAAACAATAAAAACAAAAGCAAACTAAAATAGCTTATATATTCCGCCGTTTCTTTATTGAGCCGTGAAAGGGACGAAGAAATTTTCTTAAGGGGAGTTCCGGTGGAGTAGTGGCTAAAGTTTTGGACTGTGATATCGTAGTAAGCGTGCTCGAACCTCAGTTGCGCTATTATGCTCACTTTCGGACAAATACCATTGGGAAAGGCATGAACCCTCTTATATCATCCAGCTAAAGGTTAAATTATACTACTACTGTTCTACAAAGATGGTTTTGACTTTAAATAACTGTTATATAGCCGCAATGAAGAGGCCATAACACTCGTTTATAAAAATCTAACGTCTTTATTTCCATGAAAGGGTTGAAATGGCTGTATATATATATATATATGTGTGTGTGTGTGTGTGTGTGTGTGTGAGGCAGAGAGACAGACAGCCAGAGAAACAGAGAGACGGAGTAGTCGGGCTGCTATGATTGACACCAAGTGGAGAGAGATATATTCAGAGCCTTGATTCTTTAACGGGAGGTTTGATATAGAACAGATTCTCTGCCGGGGGTTCAACTGCCCCCACCGGCTGACCTGTCTATTCGCTGGCTGCGTTCTGAATGACTGATCACCTGACTCCTGTCACTGAATAATTTTCTGAACGACAACATGTAATCACTTCCGGTTCTCAATTCACGTGATTCATTTCCTCTGTCGCTGGTTTACTCAGGTGCCATATCCTGTTTTGAAATCGCTAACTAATCAGTCTGTCAAACGTCAATATGTTACATAACCCAGGCCATTAAAAAAGAAGCTAAACCAAACCAATGATTTCATTTGGGTGCTAATATCCATCTATTGGGTAAATACATATGTAGACAGATAAAAAATATGTACATAAACACACACACACACACACGTATATATATAGATAAGGAATTGAGAGAGAGAGAGAGAGATAGAAGGGGACAGACAGACCGTCAGACAGACAGACAGAGACAGAGAGAGAAAGGAATCAGCCCCATAGATATAAATACACCCAGACAGGTATAATTATATATACATATATATAAAGAGAGAGAGAGAGAGTCCAAGAGAGAGAGAGAGAGTCCAAGAGAGAGAGAGAGAGAGTCCAAGAGAGAGAGAGAGAGAGAAGGACTAAGAAAGTACGGCAGAGAGAGACAGAGACACAGAAACAGACACTGACAGACATTCTGAGGCAGAGAGATGCCAAGATGGTAATATCCATCAATTGCAGCATAAGAAAATAAACTCGAAAGTAGTTTTGTCTTCTGGTCACAATCCTTGAAAAGACCGAGTTTTCTTACAATAATATATTTCCTTTTCTATCTAAAAACTGCAACATATTTCATTCATCTACGTTAATTTCACAGGAAGTCCTCGTTGCGTATTGGCTTACGTACTGGATTGCAACATTATTGTAAGCGAGTTCGAACTCCAGTCTCGCTATTACGTTCACTTTTAGACTACAGCCCAGTCGTCTGTGGCCGTAGAATACACAGATTGCATCTCTCCAGAGAGGTAAGGCCCATTTCAAACGAGTTTTCTGATATGACAGTAAACTATCTGATTGTAAACGTTTTTGTTCAGGAGCTTTGGGGGAAAGCTGAGTACCTCTCATTGCCGTTGCCCCTAGGTCCTCTCTAATCCGGATTGGTTTGGGTCCTGGGGTCAAATAGAACTGTTTGTCATCTAAACTGTGTGCAAACAAATGACTTATGTTAAATTGAATTGTAAGAAATAGAACTGTTTTACCACTTAATTGTGTATGAACAAACAACTGATGTCTAATATATTTGATGTCAAATTGTGACTGATATATAACAATACTTGAAACCATTTAAGCGTGTGTTAAACAAAATGAAAGAAAAAAAGAAAGAAAAATGAGCTCAGGCTAGTTTAAAAATGTTATCAACAAAATGTGTTTATAAATCATATATCTAATATACATGTATAAAGAGGATTTGGCTTTAACTAACCAATAGCGGTTGATGTGCCATAAAACTCAACCCAACCAAAATTTTGGACAAATACCCTTGGGAAAGGCATGAACCCACTTATCCCTTTTACTATAGGTTGAATAGTATGTATCACTTCTATTCTTCTACAAAGATGGCTTTAGCAATAAATAGCAGATGAAGGTTGATATGCCATTAAACAAAGAAACGAAATCGAAGCATGCAATACCGCAGGCAGGATGTGAGGCAAGGTAAGTTTATTAAATAAACTACAACAGGTTTGAATTTATAATTTTCCTTCAAGTCTACTAGCCTAACCAAGGCTAAAGAACCCAGTCTACCCAACAATTTACTAATTGCTGAGGTGTGTAGAACAGATGAATTTATGCCTAAAAGCATTAACGTAATTCATTAAGGATCTGAACTCGGCTCACCGATTCCATTTTCCGCAGCAATAACCATTTCACTGAGCGTACCCCCTTTTCTTACTTTTAAATCTGTAAGCAGCCGGTAACACCAAAAACGTATTGCCTGGATATTTAAAATATCTAGAGAATTTAAAATATATGGAATGTGGATGGTTAATATCAACCTTTCGAACTAATCTCTGACATGATATTTGATTTTACGGGCAAAGTAATTAAAGCGTTTTATTTTAGATATCTAGGGCAATCGTACCCAACCCCTCAGCCTTGTGTGGAATATAGCAAAGACAGTTAATGTATACCTGGGTGAGTCAAAAGTTTTGCAATATTTTGGTAGTACGTGAGGCACAATTTGGCTTTCAGATGCTTTTCCCGCGATCGTGAAGGTAACCAACCGTACTGGATTGTAAGATGCTAAGCTTGTCGGATACACTCTGAGTGCTTACTCGCCGGCATGGAGCATGCATCACTACTCACCGGATCTGCTCCTATGGCTTGAAGCACGCACCACAACTGTCCTTTTACATGGATGGCCTTAGCATTAAATAATCCATGAAGGTTGATATGTCATTAAAACAAAGAAACCAAATTATAATATAGATTAGATGGGACCCTAACAGGTACTACCATTCCAAGTCAGAGTGGAACTGGAAGTAATGGCAATGAAAGAGTAGTCAACACTTTTCCGATTTCCAGAACGAGAGCCTTATCATGAAAAGCCGTTTAGCGTCATACCCAGGGACCTCCAATTTGGGGGTGGGTGAATGGAGTCTTACTCCCCTCCAGGGTAGACAGTCAGCATATTCTTATTCGGCGAGGATAAGAACGTATGAATTTTTAATAAGGTTTTTCTTGTTTACGAACCAGTGAACGTAAATCTGGATTGATGAAGGCAAACATGTAATGCTACGAGACTAAATATAATGAGTGTAACGTTACGTGACTTGATATAATGAATGTAACGCAACGGGACTAAATATGGTGAATGTAAGGTTACGTGACCAAATATGATGAGTGTAACGCTACGGGGCTAAAAATAATGAGTGTAACGCTACGTGATTAGATATTATGAATGTAACGCTACGTGACTAAATATGATGAGTGTAACACTACGGGACTAAAAATAATCAGCGCAACGCTACTTGACAAAATATGATGAGTGTAACGCTACGTAACAAAATATGATAAGCGAAACGCTATCAGACAAAATATGATGAATGTAACGCTACGTGACTAAATATGATAAGTGTAACGCTACGTAACAAAATATGAAAAGCGAAAAGCTACGTGACAAAATATGATGAGTGTAACGCTATGGGACCATGTCGAAAGTTGTAACGCACGCAAATGCTAAACAACTGTTGCTTCATGATATGAAAATGTATTGCTCCGACTGTTTTCATTGTAGTCGCTACGAAACGAGAGAGATAGGCAGAGGAATTACTTGTGTCCATTAGATAGACAGCAACTTTAAACCGTGGCAGGCGAAACGGACAACCACAGACTTTGACATTTCTCCTTCACCGACCTGCACCGTCCGCCTCCGTCTAACTTCTGACTTCCGACTTCTCCAACTCACCACCACCAACTGCCTCTGTGTCTGACTGGAACTGACTCTGCGTCTTATAAATCTTCTTATATATTTTCTCCTAATTATTCTCTTAACTAATAAGCTAATAACACGTAATCGCAATTTTTTTTCTGTAACACGTCATAGCTACTCACTGCTGATATCCACCTAAATGTTCATCTTTAAGATTTAGCGTACAACTGATTTCAAAACAAACTTATCTATTTCATATTTTGACAGAAACTGACACTCGAAAGCAAAATAGTGTCAATTTTTTTTTTTTACCTTTCCAACACGAACTTGCAACTACGAAGTCAAAGTTTTAAACTAGATCTCAATTTATCATTAAAATAAAAAAAACAACTAAGATAATTAATTAGAATCCCTAATTATATTAGAAAAATCGTCCGAAAATCTTTGACATTTCGAACGGTTTCAACTGTTTTCGGTTGTTTTAAAAAATGGTAAAATCTCTTTTTATTAACTCTAATCATCCTCATCATCATCTCTCACTGGCAGTATGGAGTTCCCTGCTCTTTTCTCACCATCCATTCCTATCTTTTGTCGATCTCGGCAGGCCCATCGAATTACATCAAGTGTCCGTATGTGGCTGATGTAAGTCCTTGCTGGTGAGCCAACACCGGCATAATAACGTGCATGTGTCCTTTGGAGAAAAGAACTTAAGACTTCGTCCTTGCTTCTCCAGCATTATCCAACTTGTTTTGTTGGTCTTACTTGGATCGTTTGTATGATAGGAAGCAGGTGGCGGTAAAGCTACTGTTTTGTTGGGTATTGCTTCCGGGATTTGTTCAAGACAGCACACAGTATTTTGGTGTGGTCCTCACCTAACTTTTTCTCAATGCGTTTTGTTAGCGTCAATGTTGTGGATCCATATAGTAGTATGGACACTGCTACTGCTTGGAAGAAATCTCGTTTTATTTTATGGGATAGATGAGATTTCCACATGACCAAATAACCTGTCAAGAGCATTCCATGCTTTTGCTAGGAGTATATGGACATCAATTTCAGGAAATGAGATGTGGCTGCCGAGATATCACAACTAACTTTTATTGTGAAGCAACTTTTCAACGGCCAACATCAACGTCGTTTAGATATTTTTTTTCAAATAAATTTTACTTTCAGTATTCTGCGAATTCTTTTTTCACTCTGTTTCCGAATTACCTAATTTTGGATGTGCTTACGTAACGAAATTCCGGACATGGATCTTTCCATCGCCCTTACTGTCGTAAACAGTCGCTGTCGTCCTTCTTTGTGGTTGCCCACGCTTCACTTGCGTATGACACCGCAGGTAAAACGATGCAATTGAAGATATTGATATGTAGGGTATTGTCCCTCTTGGAGTTTAATTCATCTATTATTATGGTCTGTGCTTTCCACCTTGATCTTATTTTCTTCGAGATTTTCGCATCCATGTCTTGGTACATATTAACCGTCCATCCTAAGTAGACGTATTCTTTCACCTCCTCGATTTCATCACTTCAAAAAAGAAAAAAAAATTCAGTTCATTCCGCTCTTTAAATTAGTTTGAGACAATGAAAATCAATCTATAGAAACAAATTGTACCATTCTTGAAAATGTCTGGAGATACAGCCGAAATAGCAAGAAATTCTGAATTTTTCAGACGATTTCTACATTTATTCAATTCAGATTTACATTCTCTAGCTTACATACAAGATAAAATATTTTTTGATACATTCATCATTTCAAAAATTAATTTTATATTGCTGTATGTTGGCCCAATCGGCTGGGCTACAGAAAACACTGACTTCATTTCTGCAGAGGGGTAAGACTTGCCCAACGGGTGTCCTGGATATGACACTAAACAATTTGATGGTGAGGCTTCAGAAATGTTGGAGCTTTGGGGAATGTGGAGTACCCCTTCATTGCCATCGCTCCCTAGTTCAATCTGACCGGGAGAGGTAGCACCTGATAGAGTCCTATCTATGGATCAAATAGAACTAAACTGCGTAATTACACTACACTGAATTGTTTGAAATTAACTTTAAAAATGGTACTTGATACCTCCTTACTTAACACTCACCGTTATAAGATACGTATCTTTTGGTAAAGTGTAGCAATCTGAGGGAAGGAGTAACGCCCTCCGCTACACCTTGGTGTGGTAGCTATTGAAAAGGGAGCCTTCGGGTCACTCTCGACTTTGGTCGCCAACATTTAACAGTGTTTAAACGGCGTACTTATGCTAAACTGGATTGTCTGAAATGGAACTGTTTTTGACATTTAACTGTGTGTAAACAAAAAACTATACTTACACTAAATTACATTGTTTGAAAGTTTTATCAAAATGACTTAATTCGGCGTTAAATGACCCCAAAAGGGTTGATATGCCGTAGAACCAACCAACCAACCAACCGATATTTCATTTTAAGTATTCTTAGCTAATACAAATAATTTTCACCCTGTTATGGTTTCAAGTATTCCTATCTAATACTAATAATTTATGCACAATTATATGGTTTCAAGTATTCCTAGCTAATACAAATAATTTTCACACTGTTATTCCTATCTAATACTAACAATTTGTTCACATTACATGGCTTCAAGAAACTGATAATAAGGAAAATCGTATTCATTTTATGATAATTTACACAGATTGATTTTACGGCATGTCAACCCGTCTTGAGTTATTTTATACCCAAAGGTTTCAGAATCACGTTCAGTATACATTTTTGTGTAGTTGTTTCTTAGGATGATTTTTTCTTCCTATCGAATACAAATTCTTTTGAAATAGATCTATTTGACCCATAGATAGAACCCTATCAGGTACTACCGCTCCAGGTCGGGGTGGATCAGCAAGTAAGGGCAATGAAAAAGTACTCCACACTCCTCAGGTCGCCAGAATTAGAGCCTCACCGTCAGATGCCGTTTGATGTCATACACCTGGACACTTATATGGTTTTAAGTATTTCTGTCTATTGCTAATAATTTTCGAATGAGCATTTTAGACCCATCAATGGGATCTTTACAAGTAGTAATTTACTAAGCTTTTTGTTTAGATGCGGTACAAGGCCTTTTGAATGGAGCACCCAATGAGACTCGAAGTACCACTTGAAGGTTTGCTAGTCGAGCTTGCTAACCATTACACCACCCGAGAGACCTTTACAAGTACTTCCATTTTGGGTCCGGGTGGAGCTGGGAGTAATGAGAATGATAATGAAGGAGTGACTCTCCTCTCTACCTACCCTGAACTAAAGATACGGAGCCTCAGCTCCGGATGTAGCTTGGTATTATATCCAGAACCCTCACATTTGTGAGTTGTATTGCACCTCAGCAGCAAGGGATTCAGCCAGTGTGTGTTAGGGCCCCACCTAAATGGTGAAGCATGTGTGAGTGTGTACCTTTGTATGCATAAGTGTGTGTATTTATCTGTGTGTGTGTGTGTGTACGTGTGTAAGAGATAGATAGATAGATAGAGAGAGAGAGAGAGAGAAAGAGAGAGAATAATTATGTTGGTTGTCGTGTGAGCGTGGGTGCTTCTTCCGCACGTGTCCAAATGTGTGAGAGCGCAAGCGAGTAGCAAACTCATATATGCATATCTCAAAAAAAAAAAAAAAAAGACCAAAAACCAAAAATACAAACCAAAAAATCCCCAAAAAACAAAGGAAAAAAAGCATGTTTTAGACAGGTTCGTGGCCATCACGGGGCCCATTAGGAGCGTCTTTCCACCCACGACACGTGAGGCATTTCCGATAGCAATCAATAGCAATTTCTGTAGCAACCATCTCGGTACACAAAGACTGTCACTGTTTTTTTTTATTGCCATTTCCGAGAATAAACGACATTCTTTTTCCATGTTTATACATTAAGCAATAGGTATTTCAAACTAATAGCAACAAATAACGATTATATCAGTTAAAATAAGACGTAAATAGGACCCCAGATAAACTTTATTTCATTATTCAGTTATCTCTTTGTCTCTTTCTCTCTAACTCATGTACTCTCTCTCTTTCTCTCTCTCTCTCTCTCTTTCTATCTTTCCATCTATCTATCTATCTAAATATATATATGTATCTATATACATGAATATATATATATATAAGGAGAGTAAAAAAGTATGGAGACTGAAGCTGTATCAAGATAGAAATGAACAATGAATGAAATGATCATTTTCTTCGAAATACGAGTTGCGTTCAAAAAGTATCGAGACTGAGCAAAATAAAAATGAACAATGAACGAGATATTTTTCTTCAAAGCAAGAGTTGTCTTTAAAAAGTATCGAGATTGAAGCTGTACTTACCAAAATAGAAATGAATGATGAAAGAAACGTTCATTTTTCTTTAAAATACAAGGTGTTTTCAAAAAAAAGTGTAAAGTTATATTTTCCACTTGAGAAGAGATCAATTTAGTAACTATGCAAATTATATGTATTAGATAGGAATACTTGAAACTATATACGAAAGGATATCACTTTAAACTCTGCATATTCTAAAATGAGTGAATAACGTTCAGAAATAGATGGATAGATAGATGGATTGAAACAAAAGTTGAATACTTGAAATTGGTATTAAACTTGATTTATTTTTCCTTTTAAGTTTTGCTCTTCGTCATAGGTGTAGATTTAAACACAAATTATCAGGAACGAACTGTATCAAAGGAAAGAAAACGATTTTGACACTAGTAAAATATTTTCGACATTTCGAAGATGTATCCGTGTCCGTACTACTGTATGATTGCATTTCTTGAACGCTCACGAAAAGCTGGATGGGAACTATGCAAGAATCCGGTGTGCTGTTTTGAACAAATCCTGGAAGTAGCAACCCAGAAAATAGCAGTTGTGCGGCTACTTGCCTCCCATCTCCCATAAGATAATCTATATATAAAAGGTACTGCTGGTACAGAAATGACGAACTCACCAATTTTTGGTTTATAAATTCTCTCTCTACTTATCTATCTTTCTATCTATCTCTGGGCGTCATTCCTCCTGTCGGTGAGGTTTAGAATATCCCATGAGATCAAAGTGATATCCTTTCTTATCTTACTGTTTGAAGTATCTGTTTATATATATATATATCGACGTCAGTTCACATCAGTCTATAGATATCTGTTTACATCTATCTTTTGACATCTGTTTACATCTACCTGTCGACATCTGGTAACATCAATCTATCGACGTCTGTTATCTGTCTATCGATGTTTGTTTACATCTATTGATGTCTGTTCACATCAATCTATAAATATCTATTTACATCTTTGATATCTGTTCACATCTGTCAGTTGACATCTTTTTATCTCTATCGTCGTCTATTCATATCTATCTACCAAGGTCTGTTTACCTCAATCGACATCTGTTCATATCTATCTATTGATGTTCTTCTATGGACTCCTACACAAGGACACACTAGAATTAGCCGTCCAGCAAAAAACTTAAATTCATCAACTTTGTGCAGACGCTTTGTCTTGACGACCTACCAAGACCAATGTTCGATTGATAAGAGAATCTTTGCTGTCAGCACGCCTTGATGTTGATGATATCCAATAAAATTATCACAGATAAATGTACACGATAGCCCCCGCCCCGAAAGTATATATACTCTGACGACTGATACTATTTCAAAAAAGAATGTTCTAATAATACCCAACACAAATAACCAACAGTAACCTTAGATAAGTTTATGTGGTGCTCAACCGTAATAGCGAGTTCTGAAGTGCCCAAGAGTTGTAATAGTGACATTTAATTGAGCTATTTAACTTTATAGCCCAAAACCTACAATTATGAATGGGTTGAGAGCAGCAATTGAAGCAGAATGCACCCAAATATCATTTGAAATGATCTGTGAAGTAGTGCAATTCAATCTGTTTGCGTGATCGGCAGTACATTAAAAAGAATGGTCATCAGTTTGAACACCTGCAATGACTCGGTGATCTTTGCAATTTCGTCAATACCTAGACCAGAACGATCATCAGTTCAAACAGCTGTAATAATTCAAAATATTCTCTCTTTCTCTCTCTCTCTCTATATATATATATATATCAACCTCTCCGCCACGAGCAAGATGACACACAAGGTTAATTTTAAAGAGAAGTCTAACTGGTTTGAAATTAAAGTTTTCCTTCTCCTAGATCGGTTGGTATGTTAAGGTAAAAGAGCCCAATTAACTGGAGGGAGAATAGTTCGATACATACTTTTCCCTTGGGTTTTAGCGCGATGTGAAATGCAAACAGCCTCCTACAGGATTTAACTCGGGTCGCTGTGTCCATTTCCTATGACGATAATAATTATACCATAAGTACCTCTCAGATAATCTCTACTTGCCTTCTTTTACTTAGATTATAAAGCTTAAATATATCTTAACGTTACATTTATTGTAAATCGACATATGATATATTTTTGGGATCACCCTGTATATAAACGGGGAAGTGAGAGAGCCATAAATAGATTTCGATGTATACAAAAACAACAAAATAGCTATGTTGATAAATCGAAAGTTTTTTGGCCATATCTCTTGTCCAAGGCTGCTGGAGGGCGGGGTTCAGGGATAGTGCCTAAATTGGACACTGCTGACCTTCAAGAAATGTTATCTCACTCTGTAAGAAAAGGATTTAAGTAAGACCATGTCACATTGCGTATTGTATTCCATTCACACTCCAAATCGTAATCCTGCGATTTGTTTACTTAGCAAGTATATATATATATATAAATATATTTGTGTGTGTGTGTGTGTGTGTGGTTGAGCCGCAGTCTTTCATTTAAGTATGTTTGATTAAATAATAAAGACACATCTTGTCTATATGATTTTATTAAGATTCTTTCAGGTTTCCTGATATACGAGGATCATTAAATAAGTTTCCAGACTTTTTTTCGTGTGGCCACTTTTATTGATAGTACGCACATTAAACTCGAGTCCCCTTCGAAGTAATCTCCGGCTGTAATTCAAACAAGTTCTGGAAGGCCCCATGGAAGTCCTCTTGCGTGAGCGTGTCAATGACCTTCGTCACAGCCTCTTTCATCTCCTCAATTGTCTCATAACGATAGCCTCTGAGCCTAGGGAATGACCAAAAGTCACAGGGAGCAAGATCTGGACTATAGGAAGGCTGAGGAACTGTCTTGATGCCTATCTTGGTCAAATAGTCTGTGACAAAGATGGAGTTGTGGACTGGTGCATTGACCTGGTGGAAATGCCACTGACCCAATTTGAAGAGTGCTGGCCTCTTCCGACGGAACCTCTTTCTGAACTCCCTTAAAACCTCAACATAGTATTCTTTGTTGACTGTCTGTCCAGTGGGAACTCAGTGCATGTAGATCCTGCCAGTGCTGTCAAAAAAAGGGATCATCAATATTTTGTGGGTGGATTTGCTCTGTCTGGCCTTCTTGGGTCTTGGAGACCCAGCATGCTTCCACTGGGAACTCTGTCTCTTAGTGTCAGGGTCATAGCAGTAGATCCAGCTTTCATCGTATGTCATTTTTTCTAAGTCTAACACAGAATTTTATTGCATATCCTTCTTCTAAAGTCCAAATTACATTTTTGAAATTCACCAGCTGTGACAATCAGGCTTTAGTAGGGTGTATTCCAATTCCTGCTGTAGCTGTTCATTTGAACCTGAAATCATAAAAATTGGTCAGTCATTTCATAAGATGTATAGCAATAACATACTGAATTTTCAAGAGTCTACGACAATTTTAAATTCCTATACAAAAACGTCTGGAAACTTATTGAAGGCACCCCATATATATATATATATATATATATATATGTGTGTGTGTGTGTGTGTGTGGTTGGGCAGTTGTCTTTCATTTAAGCATGTTTGATTAAATGATAAAGACACATCTTGTCTATATGATTTTATTAAGATTCTTTCAAGTTTCTTGATAACTATCATGGTTGGAGCGGTTTCAGATTGGTATTGGTGGATGAATAGAATTAATTTTGAAAATTGCGATAAAGTTTTGAAATGCCTTTTGTATTTAAAAAAATATTCCATATTTCTTGATAAAATTCTATTTCCGTTGATTGCGTTCTGTTTTTAGATTCATCAGCATCTTAGTTTTATCTAATCCTGCGTTTACGTAATTTCGTTGTTATAAAACCCCTAGGAACTCTTAAAAAACTCTTTAAAAAACAATATTTGTACATATAAGTGATCCCTGATGAAGGCCTATGAATGGTCCGAAAGCGCTCGGGACAATTTTGGTAAATTTATCTACCAATTCCAATCTGAAACCAATACACTTATCAGGAAACTTGAAATTATATAGACAAAATGTGTCTTTATTATTAAATCAAACACACACACACACACACACACACACACACACACACACACACACACACACACACACACACACACACACATATGTGTGTGTGTGTGTGTGTGTGCGTGTGTATTATTTAAAAATGAACATAAATCCGATGGTATGTTAATATAAAATATGACCCCCCTACAAAAAATATATATTCAGAAGATATTTATTTATCAATGAATTATATGCCAACATTCAACGTTTCGTTTTCTTTTAAAGCCATATTAGAATGCGATGTTATGATGATGTCTCAATACTCTTCGGACGAGACATAACAATGTCGAATGCTAACATCGCTCTGAAGAGGGTTTAAGAATAAAAAACGAAACGTAGGACATAAGCATAATTTTCCTATATAGAAAAATACATAATCTGAATATGTTTTCATACTAAATATATATATATATATATATATATGTGTGTGTGTGTGTGTGTGTATGTGTGTATATGTGTAAATGAATACGTGTGGTTAGATATAACAATGAAGACGTGGTTAGAATGCGTATAAGTGGTACGCTGATATATGATATACGTCTCTAATTTCTTTATCGAGAAAAATAAAAACCTCGACTGAAAGTCTCAGCTATAATTAGCTCATACTTCTCTTTATATAAATATAAAGAGAGAGAGAGTGAGAGGCATTTTCTGTAATGCGATTATTAGTAACTTAATTTCAGAAGAGATTGTGGTATGAGTTCGATCCCTACCCAACGTCCAACTATTGCTGCTCTTGTGTCAGACGAAACAAAGCTAAGCAAATATCTACCCCAGTCTACATATATCTATCTATTTATCTATCCTCGTCTGTTCATATCTATTAGAAGTGTTTATATCACATCCCACTGTAACCCAAGATATTAGGTACAATCTAAATAGAACCCACGCTAATCGTACCAAAACTAGACTTCATATCTAAAGAAGGTTGGTTGGTTGGTTTAACGGCATGCCAGCTCTTATGGGGTTATTTAATGTCAAGGTTAATCAGTTTGCCACCAGATACTTGGATCTAAATAACTAATAATAATTATTTTTAAATAATTTTAGCTTCAAATAACTATTATTCATCATCATCATCATATCGCGCTGGTAGCACGGTTATCCCTGACCCTCTCTCGCCACTCCTCCCTATCGTTCATCGCCCTAGGTAGGTCTTCAGGACAACATCCTGTATCCTCTCATAGCTGCTGAATGTACGTTCGAGCTGGTCGCCCTGCTTTTGCGCGGCCATGTGTGGGGATCCATAAGAGTACATCTCTTATGAGTTCATCTCTGCTTCTCCAGCAGTGTCCTGCATGTCTGGTTCGTCTAACTTGGATAGTTTTCGTGATAGGGGGTAGGTGGCCGTACAGTTGGTGTCTTGTAGGGTGTTGCTGCCAGGACTTGTTCAGGATTGCACGCAGCATTCTTGTGTAATTGCCATCTAGCTTCTTCTCCAGTCGTTTTGTTAGTGTCCATGTAGTGCATCCATATAGCAGTATCGATGTGACCGCTGCCTGGAAGAAACTGCGTTTCATTTTATCTGTTAGGTCTGATTTCCATATAATCGATAGCCTATTGATAGCTGTCCATGCTTTCGTTAGCCTCGTTTCGATGTCCTTTTCGGTTGATTCGACGCTGCTTCCTAGGTACGTGAATTTGTCTACTAGTTTAAGTGGGGTTCCTTCTAGAGTGGAGATGTCCCCCGTTTGGTTATAGCACATATATTCCGTTTTGTGTGCATTAACATAGAGGCCTATGCTTGCTGCTGCTCGTTCCAAACTATGCAGAAGAGTTTCGGCTTGGTCAGGTGTATTTGCCAGTATCGCTGTCATCGGCGTAGTCGGCATCGGTAATTGTTGTTGCGGGGTATCTTCTGCTTCTTTTCTTCGTCAGTTCGAAGCCATTCTCTTTGATTTTGTCAATCGATGTTCTAAGTACGTAGTCTAGACAAATGATAAAGAGGTACGGGGCCAGAGTGTCCCCTTGTAGTACTCCTGCTACAATGTCAAAGTATTCTGTGTCTCCATCCGGTGATTGTACTTTTACTTTAGTGTTTCTATAGAGAATCGTTATTGCCGCTACGGTTTCTTGAGTCCCATGGGAAACTTTAGCGGTGAGAGAAAAACGTGCACTAGTGAAAACAGCCTTCAAAAACTATCGAAAAAACCCAACAAACACAAATGCCTTAAAACTAAAAACGGTACAATATCAATTAGCAGGCATATATATAAAGGAACAGACAGAATACATTCAAAATCAGATAGATAAGATTAGAGACTCGGTGGAAGATAGACAATCTAGAATAGCCTGGGAAACAATAAACGAAGTGAGCAGAAGAAAGAACACAGCCAAAGCAAAACTTAAAACAGCAAACCAACAAGAAAGAATAAAACTGTGGAAACAGCACTTCGAAAACTTACTTGGAAACCCACCAAAAATAACGCATGAACCAATCACCAGAATAATTAGCAAACAATTAGACATTAAACTAGGACCGTTCACACAAGAAGAACTCGACTCGGTTCTCAGAAAAATTAAAAATAGGAAAGCTGCAGGGCTGGACGAAATTCCCCCGGAAGTATGGAAGACCAGACAATTCGACGACATACTGCTCCGACACTGCAACGCAGTATACAATCAAAATCCGATAGATAGATGGATGAAGGGATGCATACTCCCCTTCCCTAAAAAGGGGGACCTCGGATTAGCCAAAAACTACCGTGGCATAACACTTACATCCATAGCTGCCAAAATCTACAATGCCCTACTACGAAACCGAATAGAACCCAAAATCGACAACATACTTAGAAAAAACCAAAATGGCTTCCGAAGAAATAGATCCACGACCTCACAAATATTAACCATCCGCAGAATCCTCGAAGGTGTACGGGCAAAGAACCTACAAGCGACATTAATATTTGTCGACTTTACCTAGGCTTTCGACTCCATTCACAGAGGAAAGATGGAACAAATCCTACTAGCGTACGGCATACCTAACTATTATTAATCCTCATAATTTATACAAAATTATATGATATCAAGTAAATATTCTAATTTAATATCAACGTTATGCTCGAATAGTTAAACAGTTTCAAGTTTTAGTTTTGTTTTGTTTTGTTTTGTTTTATAGTATATCAATCATTATAGATTTTTAATGCCAAATTCTCTTTATACATATATATTAGATGTATATATTTTTGGTTTGATTGGGTTTTATGTTATATCAACCATTGTAGGTTATTTAATTCCAAATCCTTTTTATACATATATATTAGATATATATGATTTGATTTGGTTGGGGTTTATGGCATATCAACTATTGTAGGTTATTTAATGCCAAATCCTCTTCATACATATCTATTAAATATATTGGATTTGGTTTGGTTGGGTTTCATTCCATATCAACCATTGTAGGTTATTTTTCATGACAAATCCTCTTTATACATATATATTATATATATATATTTTTGGTTTGATTGGGTTTTATGACATACTAACCATTGTTGGTTATTTGATGTCAAATCCATTTTCATACATAAAAAACAGTTCTATTTTAAATAATTCAGTTTGGCATAAGCACTCAGTTTGGTTCTATTTAACCCATAGACTGAACCTTAAAAAGTGCCACCTCACCGAATCAGAGTGGAGCTGGAAGCAATGGGAATAAACGGAATACTCTGCATTCCCCAAAGCTCCAGCATTACTAGAGCCACATGATCAGATTGTTTTGTCATATCAGGGCACTCTTTGGGGGAGTCTTACCCCTCTGCAGAGATGCAGTTGGTGTATTCTATAGTACCAGCCGACCGGGCCAGTTAAGAATTTGTTTATTATGATAGAAAGATTTTGTTTAATTTGAATAGTGGTTTATTAAGTATTTAATACTTATGATTTACGCACTGTTAGATAATTTCAAATAATTGATAATAATCTTTTGTGAAATATTCTATAGCTTTACGTAACTATTCTAAATATAAATAATTTGAATGCAGCTATGCGGTTTAGGTTTTTCTGTTTAATGGTATATCACCCTTCTTGGGTTAATACGAAAGTCAACCTTGTTGAAGAACAGTAGTAATACTATTATAACCCATAACGGGAAATGTTATATAATTAAGGAATGATTTTTTTATATTAATCATTTTTCGTTAATTATATTTTATCATTCAGTTTGGTAGGGCTTTAAACTATTCGAGTCTCTTAATCCAGGTGCATAGTCATTGGGTGTAGTTTTATGCTTGTGCGCTAAGGATATGACAATCACCATTTGTCATGATAAACCCCCCAGACAGGAAATGGGCTGGAGAGTGGACGTCAAGCCAAGAAGACATGGCTGAGAATTTGAGGATTGTGAAAAGACGTCAGTTGAGTTTTCGACCGTTGATGGGCAGTTGCGTATTCGACCGTTGATGGGCAGTTGCGTCTTCTACCATTGATGGGCAGTTGTGTATTCGACTGTTGATAGGCAGTTGCGTATTCGACCGTTGAAGGACAGTTGTGTATTCGACCGTTGATGGGCAGTTGGGTATTCGACCGTTGATAGGCAGTTGGGTATTCGACCGTTGATTAGGCAGTTGCGTATTCGACCGTTGAAGGACAGTTGGGTATTCGACCGTTGATAGGCAGTTGCGTATTCGACCGTTCAAGGGCAGTTGGGTATTCGACCGTTAAAGGGCAGTTGGGTATTCGACCGTTGATGGGCAGTTGGGTATTCGACCGTTGATAGGCAGTTGCGTATTCGACCGTTGAAGGACAGTTGTGTATTCGACCGTTGATGGGCAGTTGGGTATTCGACCGGTGATAGGCAGTTGCGTATTCGACCGTTGAAGGACAGTTGTGTATTCGACCGTTGAAGGACAGTTGGGTATTCGACCGTTGATTGGCAGTTGGGTATTCGACCGTTGAAGGGCTGTTGGGTATTCGACCGTTGAAGAAGAGAGTTGATTCTGCCGTTGAGAGTTGCAGTTGGGTTTTCTACGGTTCAATTTTTCGGATCTCGACCGGCAGAGATGGATTGACATCTTAAACATCACAAGATGCGCCGCGCGTTGGGGTGGGGTCAGTATAGCATGGTTACCAAAGACTTTTAAGAATTGTGTTTCTCTCCTCGTGCCATCATGGACCGAAGCCAGGAATTAATAAACCTGTTTGTGTCTGAAACGAAAGAGTCCGGCCTGTGTATGTGTATCTGTATCACTGTTATTATTAACATCACCAAATAGTATACTACAGAAAGATAATGTGTGTGTGTGTGTGTGTGTGTGTGGAGGGTTCATACCTTTCCTCCGAAAGTGAAAGTAATAGCGCGACTGGAGTTTGAACTCGTTTACTATGATGTCGCTATCTAGCATGTTAGTCACTACGCCACGGAGACCTTACCCGTTATACGGTATTAAATATTTCTATAAATTGATCATAGCATAGTCTTGTACAAGGCTATCAGATTATCGAAATCTAGCAAGGATTGATTGATTGATTTTAACAGCTTGTCAACGCGTCAAGGGTTATTTTATGCGTAGAGGTTAGGGAATCGCGTTCATTATTCACTCATAGTTAGATTTTTTGTGTAGTTGTTTCTTGAGATTTTTTTTTTGCGTATGGTCCCATCGAATACAAATAATTTTTGAACAGATCTATTTGACCCTAACAGATACTACTACTCCGGATTAGAGTGGACCTGGGAGTAATGGCAACGAAGGAGTACTCTACATTTCACTGATCTTCATCGCATGTATTTTAATATATTCAGAACGCCCCTTTTTTAGTGGGTAGGTCTTACCCATTTGCTGGAGGTATAGTTATTCTAAGCCTCATTAACAGGGGGCACCTAAGTCAGAGTTGAACTCACGACATAGCCGACTAGGCCAGCTTGTTAAACGCTTAATCTTAGGTATTCAATAAAATTTAGTCTGGTACAAGGTGTGGCGCTTCAGGGAATTAATGATAGCAGTAATTTACCAGACCAGGTATGCAATGATTACCCTAGAGAGGTCGGAGTGAAGGCAAGTGGGGATTGAACACTGCACTGTAGGTATGATCTGTGAGATCAACTTCGTAACCAATGCTCTACGTCAAATCACCCGTTGACCTCCTTATCTGTATATATTTGTACATTAGGCCGTGGGTTGCAATGAAACACTTCTATTGGCACAAACATTGTGACACTTCAGGGTGGAAGAATTTCGGGGTGGAAGGCGCACCTGTTGCTATCGAGGACATTAAGCGATACTTCACAAGCAAGTAAATATCGAATTATAACCTTTGAATGATTTAGTCCGGCGAGACCCACACATTTTAGAGATCAACCAGGGAGATGTCCCCAAAAATTCGAGGCAGATAGATCATCAAAACTATTTTTTAGAGCCTTTGAAGCAAAGCATTTTTCATACACACGTCGAAGTATGCTAAGAGACTTCCCCTGATAGTCCGGCTCCTCTCCCGGATTGCTGGTGTGTGAGTGTGTGTGTGTGTGACCTCATCATTTTTAAGCAATTATACACTTTCCTATTTGATAATAATAACTGAAACGAAACCTATAAGATTCTCAGTGGAACATGAAAGTGACAGTAATACCAATCATAGTCGGGGCACTTGGACGATCCTCAAATAAGTGAAAAAGAGACCTGATGAACGGGGGATTAGTGAAGGAATCGAAGTCATTCAGACTACAACACAACTAAAATCGACTAGGATACTGAGAAGAGCCTCGGAGACCTGAGGAGATTTGCTGTCACTAAGTCTCCAGTGAAAAACCATCAGAGTTGATGTGAGTAACTGGCATGAATAATAATAATAATAATAATCATAATCCTTTGTATGCAAATATAGCTTCAAGTTACGTATCTAGTTTCGTGAGATACCCAGGATATCCCTATTTTTTGCGGGGGGAATGGTGTTGGTGGAGGGTCTTTCCTCTCTGTAGAAGATGCAGTCAACGCATTCTAAAACCCATCGAGAATGGAAGGATTCACACCTTTCCCAAGAACATTAGCGTGAATTGAAACGCACACAGCCTTATCCAGTGTTTGAACTCAGCTCGTCGTGTCCGTATTCTGCGACAATAACTGTTACGCCACAAGCGCATCCAATTTTAGCTCAGTTTCTTTATCTAACCCATAGCTAGGCGTATAAGGGGGATTCATACCATTCCTAAGGGTATTAATCCAAAAGTGAAAATAATTTCTCCAACTCGCTTACTACAATGTCGCAGTCTAACCTATTAGCTAATATGCCTTCGGGACCCTCAGAGCTAATATTGTATTATAGTTGACCCCTAAGCTTACGGACGTTGTGCATTTGGACAGTATGCAGTACACTTTTGTAGATTGCATTTGTATTTCCTTTTTCTTAGGATGCTTTCCAATGAGAATAATGTCACCGGCTTGATCATACTGTCTCCGGAAAAAAAAACACAATTGTTTTTTTCTCACTCACATGTGAACGGAATCAGTTGGAAGAAGAATTGAAAACCCAAATACAGCCAGTGAGAATATACAATCAGGACATAGGGATGGAATTTGGCATGGAAAAATGCGCCATGCTAATAATTAGAAGCAGGAAATGACACATGACGGAATGAATAGAATTATCGAACCAAGAAAAATCAGAATGCTCCTAAAAAGGAAACCTACAAATACTTCCGAATATTAGGAACGGACACCATCAAACAAGTGGAGATTAAAGAAAAAAAATAAAAAGAGTATCTCAGGAGAACGAGAAAACTACTCGAAACCAAAATTTTATCAATGGATAGATACCAGCGCTGTCCCACTCGTAAGATACTCAGGATCATTCTAAAAGTGAACTGGAGAAGAACTTCAACAAATGGACCAGAGAACAAAACTCATGGTGATGCATAAGGCCTTACATCCCAGAGATGGCGCAGACAGACTGTATATGCCAAGAAAAGAAGGAGGAAGAGGACTTACCAGCATTCAACATTGCGTCGATGTATCGATACAACGACTAGAAGACGACATAAAAAAGCGCAGAGGAAAACTGATTACTACCACCAGAAACAATACAGACAGTACAAGCATCACCAGAACAAAAATAACCAGAAAACAAAAATGGGAAGAAAAACAACAGTATGAACATTTCAAGAAAGAAACAAGTGAAATTTCACGAGGGAAAACTTGGACATGGATAAGAAAGGGGAGCCTTAAGAGAGAAACTGAAGCTGCACAAAAGAACACCATAAGGACCAATTATATCAAAACAAGAACAGACAAGACGCAATAAAACAGCATATGTTGATTATGTGGTGAAATTGAAGAAACGATCAATCATATAATAAGCGAATGCAGTAAATTAATGCTAAGAGAGTATAAGACTAGACACAACTGAGTGGGCCAGGTGATCCGTTGGGAATTGAGCAAGAAATTTAAATACGAACATAAGGTATATGCACAACCCAGAATTCGTCCTGGAAAATGGAACGCACAAACCTCTCTGGGATTTTCAGATACAAACGGATCACCAAATCTCAGTCAGACGACCAGACCTCGTGATAATTAACAAAAAAAAAAAAAAAAAGAAAAAAGAGAGAGAGAAAAGAGAACCTGTCGGAAAGTGGACTTCACCATTAGGCTGACCACTGAAAGTAAAACTGAAAGAAAGTGAAAAAGAGATAAATACCTAGACCTTGCTAGGGAACTAAAACCTATAGAGCATGAAAGTGACGGTGATAGCAATTATAATTGGTGCGCTCTGTACAGTCAATAATGGATTGGTAAAGGAACTGGAGGACTTGGAAATAAGAGAACGAGTAGAGACCACCCAAACTACAGCATCGTTGAGATCGGTCAGAATACTGAGAGAAGTCCTGGTGACTTGAGGAGACTTGCTGTCACTCAAACTCCAGGGAAAGACCATCAGGTAACGTTGGTGTGAAAAACTGGTGGAGTAAAATAATGATAAGTTGCCACACAGTTATTTGGTTTGGTTTGGTTTGGTTGTGTTTTATGACATATCATCCCTTCTGGGTTTTTAAATGCCAAATCCTGTTTATATATATGTATATATATAAGTGAATAGTTTGTAGGTAACTTTATTTTTAAATGAGTCAGAGCTCATTTGTTTGCACACAATTATATGGTTTCAAGTATTGTTTTCGAAAACTAATAATTCTATTTGATTGTAATCCTTTGTTTGCACACAATTAAACCGTTGCAATTATACACGATGATTAAATATTTCTATTTGACTCATAGATAAAACCCTAATCGGCAAGACAACTCCAGTTGAGAGTGGACCTGGGAGTAATGGCGATAAAGAGTAATTCCATATTCCCCCAAACTCCAAGATTGAAGTCTCATGATCAGATCTAGCTTAGTATCACAAACAGGATATTCGTTGAGGATGGGTCTGACCTCTGCAGAGATGCAGTTAACGTATTCTATTGCCCCAGCTGACTGGAATGAATTATATGATTTGAAATAACTAATAATATCATCGTTAGGAAACAATTGTAGCTTTTAGTAACAAATCATTTTCACGCAGTTATATGGTTTCAAGTATTCTTGTCTTATACTAATAATTTTTAAGCAGTTTTATGGTTTTATGAAACTATTTCTTACTAATAATTGTAATAATTTGTTTGCACATAGTTATATGGTTTCAAGTATTCCATACTAATACTAATAATTTTCCAGCAGTTTTACAAATAGATAAAGGTTTCAAGTATTCCTATTTAAAACTAATAATTTTCAAACACTTACATATTTTTTTACTGGCAGATATATTATTTTAAGAGACTAGTAATAATTGTAAAATTTGTTAACAATTATTGCATTGATTGACAAGTTGATTTGTTTTATATCGTATCAACCCTTTTTTGGGTTATTTGACGCCGAATTCAAACAATTCAGTTTAATATAAGTATAGTTTTTGTTCGCAAACAGTTGACTGTCAAAACACTTCAGTTAAATGTCAAAACAGTTCTATTTCAAATAATTCAGTTTTGCATAAGTACACAGTTTCAATGTCAAAAGCAGTTCTATTTGAAACAATTAAGTTTAGCACAAGTACACAGTTTAGTTCTATTTGACCCTTAGATAGGCCCCTATCAGGTGTTACCATTCCGGGCCAGAGTGGACCTGGGAGCGATGGCAATGAAGGGGTTCTCCGCATTTTCCAAAGTTCCAGCATTACTGGAACCTTACCATCAAACTGTTTAGTGTCATATACAGAACACTCATTAGGGGAATCTTACCACTGCAGAGATGCAGTTGGTGTGTTCAACAGCCCATTATTACATTGAGTAACAAAAAGAAATGTTTCCGACCGTAGTCGAGGGCGACCAGAAGGCTCCCTTTTCAATAGCTAGTATACCGAGGTGTAGGGAGGGCGCAACTCCTTTTCCTGGTTTGCTCCACTTTACCCTCGATCCGAACCTTATATTGCTGAGTGTTAAGCAAGGAGGTATCAAGTATCATTTTTAAAGTCTTTGGTATAACTCGACCTGGGATTGAACCCAGGAATACATATTCCAAATAAATTGCATAGTTATATGGTTTCAGATATTCCTATCTAATATTAATAATCTACAACCGCACTGTCTACTGGGGCTGAAGTAAACGCCGACTGCACCTTTGTGGAGAGATAACATCACCTCACAACGACTTATAATACTAAATTTCATCTGATGGTGAAGCTATAGTCCTGGAGCTTCATTAGAGTGTGGATTAATCTTTTATTACCATAACTCCCCGCTTCACTCTGTTAGGGTCCCATCAATGGGTCAAATAGAACTGTTCATCTATTTACTTAGGGTATTCAAAACCGTACAAATGAGTGTAAATTATTCTTATTAGGAGTGTTTGTTGAATAGAATTATTAGTGTTAAATATTAATACTAAAACTATGAAACTGTATGGAAAGAAATGATCAATTAGAAATAGAATTGTTAGTGTTAAATAGCATTATATGAAATCATAACATGTGTGCAAAGAAATGATTAATATTAGATAAAATTATTAGTGTTAAGTAGCAATACTTAAAGATCATTTAACATAAGTACACAGTTTCAATGTCAAAAGCAGTTCTATTTGAAACAATTAGGTTTAGCACAGGTACACAGTTTAGTTTTATTTGACCCATAGATAAGACCCTATCAGCTGTTACCATTCCGGGCCAGGGTGGACCAAGGAGTGGTGGCTAATAAACTATCAAATAGAGTCACCTACAAATAAATCGCTTACAAATGATATATATATATATATATATATATATATATATATATATATATATATATATATACCATAAATCCCCAACCAACAGACTCTTAGGCTACAACACGTTATATAGCTTCAACTAACTGTTGATTGCCCAGTGGGCTGGGGCTGTAGAATCCACTGACTGCACCTCTGCGGAGGGGTAAGACCCCCCCAATAAGTGTCCTGGATATGTCACTAAACAATCTGATGGTGAGGTCCCAGTAATGCTGGGGCCTTGGGGAATGCGGAGCACCCCTTCATTGCCATTGCTCCCAGGTCTACTCTGGCCCGGCGTGGTAGCACCTGATAGGGCCCTATCTATGGGTTAAATAGAACTAACCGCATACTTATGCTAAACTGAATTGCTTGAAATAGAAATGTATTTGACAATTAAACCGTACTTACATTTAAACTGTATGCTTATGCTAAACTGAATTATTTGAAATTGAACTGTTTTTGACATTGAAAATGTACTTTGACTAAACTGAATTGTTATATATAACTGCTTGAATAAACTGAATTGTTTGTAATAGAAATGTTTCTGACAAACTGTGTACTCATGCTAAACTGAATTGTTTTTAAATAGAACTGATTATTTACATAAAAATGGATCTGGCGTTAGATAACCTACAAAGGTTGATACGCCATAAAACCAAACCAAACCAAACCAAACTAACTGTTGATATTAAATAATAAATATTATTTGTTGGCATGCAATAATAATAATTTACAAATAGATCCAATTGATCTTTTGTTGGAACCCTAACAGGTACTACCGCTCCGAGTCAGAGTGAACCTGGGAGTAATTGCAACGAAGTCGGGACTCCAAATTGTCTGAGTTCTGTAATACCCCTTTATTGCCATTACTCTCAGGTCCATTATGACCGAGGGTGTTAGTACTTCTTTGCGACTCATCTTTGGGGCTGATATTAATAGATCTGTTTAAACATTATTGCAGAATACAATTTTTTTAAAAACAATTTTTGTTTAAACATTATTAATAGAATACAATATTTTTGTCCCAGTCAAGACAGGGTATTCGTTGTTATCCGTGATTGTATCTATTATCTGTTTCGGAGACAGTTTTCTTCCTAAACCTGCCACTAGTTCTCCTATGCAATCACGACATAAGATAAACGGATAATCTTTCTCCGAATTTCGTGTGTCAAACCTGATCGGAATTCGGAACATAGTAAGTATCAAATGATATCTTGAAATACTTGATACGTTTGGGAATAAAACACGGGCTTTTATATGGATTCGAAACCCCACCTTTTATGACACCCGTCAGTCTCGCTAGACCCAATGATCCGCGCCTGGATCTCGACGCAGGCCTGGGAAATACTGTAAAGAGGATCGGCAACTACTCATGCGATAGGGCTTCTCTTCGAAGACGCACACTTAGTGTAACGATTATCGGCGGCCTGAGTTCAAATCCTGAACGAAGCTGTTTTCCGTTTCACATTGCGCTAATGGGCTTCTTTTCTTCCTAAAGCTACCTGTCAATAATAGAGCAGACAAGGTTTTTTTAGTCTCAGGCAACCTGTCTAAGTGAAGGAAAACTCTTTACTCCAGTTAAAAATTGACCGCGTGTCACATCTTGCTTGTAACGGATGGGTTTGATTGATTGATATTAACGGCATATCAACACGTCTTGGGTCATTTCATACCGAGAGGTTAGGGTATCGCGTTCATCGTCCGTTCCTATTTATATTTTTTGTATAATCGTTTGTTAAGAGGTGTTTTTTGGCATTTAGTCCTATCAAATACCAATAATATTTAAACAGATCTATTTTCCCCATAGATCGATCCCCAAGAATTATTTACACTCGAGGTCATAGTGGACCTGGGTGTAATGACAATGAAGGAGTATTTTGCTCTCCTAGATCTTAAGAACTTGTGTTCAACATAAGATGCAGCTTATCCAGGATATCCATTTTCTTGTTGGGGGTCTAACCCCTTTGTAGAGGATACAGTCAGCGTTTTCTATGCCCACCCGATAGGGTGCTTGTGACGGAGGAGTTCGATAAATACAGGCATATCTTCCCTTTTCAAGACACCCTTATCTAAGGCCTAATGTAACTTGGTATTACTGTACCTACAGGAGTTTTCAGAACGAGGCTTAACCTTTAGGGATTCTGTCTCCCAATAAGTTACCTCATCACGCCGGTTAGGGAGTTTTGAATTTAGTGTTTTCCTTCTCCTAGGGCAGTTACCCTTACCTAGGCTAGGAAACACAGGCTACAATTTTACTGATTCCTGCGGAAGAGGCAGACTCTTGCCTTTTCTAAAGGTGTTAGCTTTACGCTACCGCCGACGCCTGCTCGGTGGTGATAGAGGCAGGTCGTTCTAAGTTAAAATCTCTCCATATTTCTCTTTAGTAATGGCCTTGTGCCAGATAAAGTTATAAATAGGAAAAGTGAAACTTTGAGGAAAGAAATTAAATACAAATTTCAAAGCGGAGCTCTGAATACGCTAACCGTATCCCCTGCAGGGGAGGGGTTTTAACCCCTCACCCCTGAAAGTAATATCCTCGATATGATACTGAACTCCAAATGAGGGAGAGGTTCTTGTTTTGGAAATCTGGGGAGTTTGGAGTATCCCATTATTGCCATTACTCCCAGATCCACTCTGACCCGAAGAAGTGGTACTTCATAGGATTACGTGGATAGGTTAAATATATCTGCTTGAAAATTATTAGTATTACATAGAAATATTTGATATCATGTAAATGGAAACCATTCTTTTAAAAATAGTTACTTGAAGATACAATTGTTTAATTAGTATTAATTACTTGAAACCATATAACTATGTGCAAGCAAAAACTATTACGAAATAGAAATAGTTTCTTGAAACCATCTGATTGTGTATAGATTATTAGTATTTGATTGAAATACTTGAAACCATTCAACTGTGTAGTAATTATTTGAATTAGATACGAATACTTGATGCAAGTACAAATATAAATTAACAACAATTTCCTAACCTCTAAGCATAAAATAACCTAAGACAGGTTGACATGCCTTTAAGATCAATCAGTTAATTAAAAAATTAAAAGCAAATGACTCCAACACAATATTATGGGAGTAATTTTTTCAGCCATATTCAGACTTATTAAAAAAACAAAACAAAAACTAAATAAAAATAACTAGAAAAATGGGGAAAAAAACAACAAAGGAAACCTTAAAAGAGAAACTGAATCTCTTTTGCCCAATCGGCTTACAGCTCTGCAGAGGGGTAAGCCCCCCCCCGCGAACGAGTGTCCAGTTATGACACTACACAATCTGATGGTGAGTTTCCAGAAATGCCGGAGTTTTGGGAAACGCAGAGTACCCTATCCCTGCAATCGCTCCCTGGTTCACTCTGGTCCGGAATGGTTGCACCTGATAAGTTCCTATCAAGGGGTTAAATAGAACTAAACTGTGTACTTATGCTAAACTGCTTTGTTTGAAATGGAATTGTTTTTGACATTGAAACTCTACTTACTGAATTGATCAAAATAGAACTGTTTTGACATTTAACTAAGTGTAAACAAAAACTATACTTATACTAAACTAAATTGTTTGAATTAGAACTGTTTAACTAAACTGAATAGCTTGAAATAGAAATGTTTCTGACCGTTAAACTGTGTACTGATAGTAAACTGAATTGTTTGAAATTGTATAAAAATTGATTTAACATTAAATAACCTACAAAGGCTGATATACCATAAAACCCAAACAAAACCCCCCACAACCAACTGAATCTCTGCTAAAAGCAGCAAAAACAACGCCATAAGGACCAATTATATCAAAGTAAGAATTGACATGATGCAACAAAATAGCAGATATAGGTTATGCAATGATAGAAACGAAACGATCAATCACATAATAAGCGAATGCAGCAAATTAGCACAGAAGGAGTATAAGACTAGACACGACTGGGTAGGAAATGGGATCCACTGTGAATTGTGCAAGAAATTTACCATACGAACAAATGGTATATGCACAACACAGAATCCACCCTGGAGAATGAGACGCACAAAGTTTTCTGGAATTTTGAGGTATAAACAGATCACCTAATCTCGGCCAGTCGACCAGGCCTAATGACAGTTTATAAAAAAAACAAACAAACTTGTCGAATTCTGAACTTTGCTGTACCAGTTGACCACCGAGTAAAATTGAAAGAAAGCGAAAAAAATAGATAAGTACCTGGATCTTGCTAGAGATCTGAAAAAACTTTAGAACATGGAAGTGACGGATATACCAATTGTAATTGGCGCGCTCAGTACAGTCGTTAAAGGATTGGTACAGTGACTAGAGGACTTGGAAATTAGAAGAAGAATGGAGACCATCCAAGCTACGGTATTGTTGAGAGCTGTAGAAATTCTGAGAAGAGTCTTGGAGACCAGAGGAGATTTGTTGTCACTCAAACTCCAGTGAGAAACCATCAGCTAATGAAGGAAACTTTAAGAGAGAAACAGAATCTCTCTCAATAGCTGCACGAAACAACGCCATAAGAACGAATCATATCAAAGCGAGAATAGATAAGATGCAACAAAATAGCCAATGTAGGCTATGCGGTGACAGAATTGAAACCATCAATCACAAAAGCGAATGCATCAAATTGGCAGAGGAGTATAAGACTGGGCACGACTGGGTGGGCAAGGTGATCCACTGGGAGATGTGCAAGAAATTTAAATTTGACCATACGAACAAATGCAGCTGTCATGGAAAATGACACACATAAACTCCTATGGGACTTTGACATACAGACGGATCCCCTAATCTCGGTCAGAATACCAGACCTAATAATAATCAACAAAAAAAAAAAAAAAATTGCAGAATTGTGAACTTGGCTCTCCCGGTTGACCACAGAATAAAGCTGAAAGAATGTGAAAAGAAGGATAAGTACCTCGACCTCGCTAGGGAATTGAAAAACTATGAAACATGAAGGTAATAATTATACCAATTGTGGTTGGTGCTTTTTGTACAGTCACTAAAGGATTATTAAAGGGACTGGAGGACTTGGAAGTTGGCGGACGAGTGGAGACCATCCAAAGTACAGCATTATTGAGGACGGCCAGAATACTGAGCAAAGTCTTGGAGATTTGAGGAGACTTGCTGTCCCTCAAACTCCAGGGAAAGACCATCAGCTAACGCCGATGTGAAAAACTCTATTGAGTAAATAATAATAATAATAATGATAGCATTATAAATTCAAATAAATAAATAAATAAAAAACAAATAAATCGTCACTTTCTCGCCTTTGGAATCTTTCTTTCTTTCTTTCTTTCTTTCTTTCTTTGTTTTTGTTTTAGGGTGTTGGTCTTACCTCTATGCGGGAGATACAGTCAACATATTCTAAGCCCTGGCGACAGGGCGTAGCCTTTGATATAGGCAAACCTTTTTCAACGATCCCAAGAAATTCCTGGCACCCCATCCATTTCACTCTTGGTTTTCCTCCTTTCACTCCCTGTCTCGGATACGACGTACCCACCTTTACAACACCCATCCACCCTCACAGGCTCTGGTTGACACCCTCTGTGTAATACGTAATACCGGCGATACTTAAGAAGCATCAATATCAGGATATACCTTGCACTCAGCCATTGACACCCAGTTAAGTCCACCTGTCGAACTTTCTTGTCATGAAGTAGTGACAGAAAGTCGAACCTCTGCGGACCATTTTCTTAGATTTCCAGCGACATCTCACAAACACACCCTGATCAAATGATTAAAAATAAGAAATGCAACGCGAGAGCTGTAATTGACACAGTGAGGGGGAAAAATGTTGAACAAACGAAACGGCTTCAGTTGTGGCTGAGATAAACTGCGCAATTGTCTATTGGTGCCAGCAGAAGCGGCCCAAGGAATCAGCAATATAAGCGGTCTACTTAGAGGGTTCATATCAGCCAGGTTAACCCCAAATATACCTTTTTTTTTGTGATTTTGTAAGCTAGTGTACTTATATCGTAAAAAGAAAAAGAAAAAAAAAAGAAAAGAAAAGATGTTGTAACTCGTGTCACCATCTTGTCCTCTAGTTGTGGAATTCTCAATACAAAAGATATGTCCCATCAGGAGAAGACTGCAGAATTGGTAAGAGAATGCGGATAATTTCCCCCTCCTCTCATATGCTTCAGGGCGTATATGATTGGTTGATATTGCCTTCCTGCTGCTGCTGCTGCTGCTACGGACAGTAGAATGGAAAATTTTCATGGCGTCTTGTACCTTCTTTTTATTCCTATTTTGACCAGCCATGTAGGGTACGCGGTTGGTTTGGGATCTGTTGGTGTTGTTGGGTCATAGTCGGTCGAGACTGCTTGACGCGATTATCACCTGGCGCCTGAAGCGACCTTTTTTAGGGGAATACCGACGAAGCCCAAGGCACTTTTGAGCCCACCAGGCGTGTCTAGGCTACGGCCCTGCGCCCAGATCCACCTAAATCTCCGCCCCATGCTATACTCGCTCGTTTGGTGGGGCTAGCGACAAATATATGGAACCCTCTCTATTGACCCACCCCCAAACAATACAACAAAAGGTGATCACGTATACTGGGTGATTGAAAAATAATTCCTTCGCGATACAATGAAAGCCGAATGGTACCTCAACATTCTGCAAGATGAAATCAGGCTAGTTATCAGTTCATGGGAGAATATTGAAGATTTGACTTTCATGCAAGATGATGCTCCTCTACTTTTTACGATTGTTGTTCGTGAATGGCTGAATGCTCACTTCCTTGGAAGATGGATGAGTCTTTGTGGTTCGCATGAGTGACCAGCTAGAACCCCTGATTTAATACTTTGCGACTATTTTCTTTGGGGTTTGTTAAAGGAGCAAGTCTCTTCTACCAAACCAACAACTTTGGAAGAACTTTAAAGGTCAATACGAGAATTTATGTCTTCTATCATAGAGTTTCTGGTGAAATCAGTTGATGCAGTTCTTGGGCGGCTTGAGAAGCTGGTAGCTAATTGTGGTGCCCACCTTGAATTTTGAATAAAGCTCTACGCTTTCTTTTCATATTCGTTTCTGGTAAAAATTATTGTGAAGAAACAGATTATAAGAATTTTTAAGTAGAGACCTAATGTCAATCACCCTGATATATATTCAATACATTATTATCTAAGGTGCATGACTTCTTGCTTCATAAAGCCCACTTAAATGTTGGATTAAGCAAGAAATATTCAACATGGTAATACCAAATTTTCACACTGCATAGGACTTATGCCGAGTTATTTTTACGCTAAATTACAAAACAATCCAGATTGAAGCTCATCAGTTCTTAAAATAGTAGCTTGAAACACCCACAAACACACACACAACTCGATGCTACACGCTTTTTTCTCATATTAATTTCTGGGTGAGTCAAAAGTTTTGCAATATTTTGGTAGTACGTGTACATAGCCTTTTCTATAATACTAGGCTGAGTCAAAAGTTTTGCAATATTTTCATAGTACGTATACATGGCCTTTTCTATAATACTAGGATGAGTCAAAAGTTTTGCAATATTTTCATAGTACGTATACATGGCCTTTTCTATAATACTAGGATGAGTCAAAAGTTTTGCAATAAGGTGATAACTTGCAGCGCGTATGTCGCGTGACCGAAGCAGTTTAAGCTGTGAAAGGAACCCGTGGTGGTTGGTAGTATAGTGGTAGTCGGTGGGCTGATACTTATGCATTGTGTGATTTGAAAGCTGCACATAAGAACATGAAAGGTAGTCTAATTTGGAAACTTACACTTTACGAGTTCGAACTAGACCATAACGCCACCGAAGCAAGCAAATATTTTTGTTGTGCTAAAGGTAAAGGCACAGTTGATAATAGAACAGTAACCGGATGGTTGAAGAAGTTTTGCTTGGGTTTCAAAAATCTTGACATTCACACAAAGTGAGGTAGGGTTTCGAGGCTGTGCTCTAACCCACAGAAGCAAGTCCGGTGAGTAGCACTCTGAGAGTATCAGGCGAGCTTGCCATGTCACAGAGTGGTTCGTCATCCTCATGACCTCGGCAAATCCGGTGAGTAGCACTCTGAGAGTATCAGGCGAGCTCAGCATGTTACAGTCAAGTGTGGTTGGGTCAACTTTATGACCTCAACAAATCTAGTGAGTAGTACTCGGAGAGCGTCAGGCGAGCTTGGCATGTTACAGTTCAGTGTGATTCGTCACCTTCATGACCTCAGCAAAGTATTCGGAGTTGCCGAATTGAGCCTCGCGTTTCCAGAATATCGAAAAACGTTTGTCTCACCCGATTAGAAGGGCAGATTGGACTCTTTAACCCTGGTATGGAAACTAGCTTAGGAGCAGGCTACCAGAGTTCAAACCTTGAACCAGACTGATTACATTCCACATAGTGCTTATAACCTTGGCAAAGGTATGCATCCAACTATTCTCCCTCCAGTAATGGGTAAATAGTAGGGCAGACGTAGCTCTTTAGCTTTGGTATGGTAACTGGTCAAGAAAAAAGACAACTGTAATTTTAAACCTGTTAAACTCCGCTTTAAAATGTCCTTCTGTCACATTCTACTCGTGACGGAGGGCTAAGTGAATAGATACTTCATCATCATCATCGTCCATGTCGTGCTGTTATCACGGATTTCCCTGACCCCCTCTCTCTCTCTCTCTCTCTCTAGCCATTCGTTTCATTCACCCGTCCCTTACGTTCCGCCAGGTCTTCAAGACTACATCCTGTGTCCGTATAAAGCTGTTGTAGATGACTAGTTGGTCGTCCAACACTTGCTCTTCCGTGTAAAGGGGTCGATATGAGAATGTCGCTTATAAGTTTGTCCCAACTTCTTCAGCAATATCCCACATGTCTTGTTCGTCTTATTTGGATGGTTTTAGAGATGGAAGATAGGTGACCGTACAGCTACTCTTTTGTGGGATGTTGCTTTTAGGATTTGTTCAATATACTTCGTTGTATTCTTGTGCAATTCCCGTCTTGCTTTTTCTCTGTATACGCTTAGTCAGCGTCCATGTGGTGCATCCATATAGTAGAATTAACACGATCGCTGCTTGGGAAAATTGCGTTTACTCCTAGAACACAATTTTTGTTGTCTATGTTACCTAATATGACCATGTCGTAAAAAAATGACGACATATACAATAAAAGCTTAAAAATATGAAACGATTCGAGTGAAGGCATCATTGGTCTGTTGATCGAAAGCTTTCAACTCACCAAAAAAAGAAAAAAAAAAAAAAAAAGGAGAAAGTAGAAAAAAAAAGCACTGAAGAAGATTTCCGAGAAATTGAAACGTGACATGACTACGGCTATTTAGCATGTAAGAAAAAGCATTGGATGTAACACGGACTTCTGAGAAAAAAAAATCTCAGTAATTTTCGGTGGCGGAAATTACGATGAATACTAAAAATACACGGAAGGACCCCCTCCCCCACTAAAAACTCAACCAACCAAACAACCAAACAAACAAATAAACGAAAAACAAAAGCAAAAGCAAAAGCAACCTTCTCCAAAAAACAACCCCCCCCAAAAAAGCAAACAAAACAAACGAAAACCCTCCCTCCCATGAAAGTGAAGATTTCTTGTGATATTTGTAAGATACGACGTACTCTCATCTTAGCCATGTCTTTAAAAATAATACCGATAGCAAAATGGTTGCTATCGTAAGTACTTCTTGTAGCGGAATCGGCGATCTAGACGATTCTACTCGCATTCACTTTGAACTAATGCCTTTAGGAAATGCATGGATCTATATCTTCTCTCTCTTGCTATGTAGAAATAGTAGATGAGATTGGTCTCTTTAACTTTGGAACAGCAAATGGCCTTGGAGAAGGCAATCTCTGAATTCAAAACCAGTTGTCCTTTGCTTAAAAATTGACCGTGTGTCGCATCCTGCCTGAGGCGAAGTGGGTAGGGTAAATACATGTATACAAAAACCACAGGCACACACACACACACACGCGCGCGCACACACATATTTATATATGGATGTGTCCGTTTGATAATTATGGGGGCTCGTGAAACTCTGAGTAATGGAGAGAATACCACAGGGCTTGTATTTAAAAGTTTTAAGTTTTAAACCAGCTGTACTTCGCTTTAAAATTGACCTTGTGTCGCATCCTATGGTGCTTGGTTAGATACTGTGAAAATTTCCTCACACATTGTCAAGGGCCAGTCTTATCTCAAGAAAATAATCGGAGAGAGAGAGAGGACTTAGAAAGAGACAGAGACACAGTGAAACAAAGGCAGAGAGAGACAAAGAGATATAGATCTAGAGACAAGGAAATACAGTGAGAGACGAAAGGACTCAGAAACAGAAAGAGAGAAAGAGAGAGAAGCATGTCTATTTACCCAACCCCTCTGTCTCGGAGAAGACATACCAAGATAATTTTCAAGCTGGTTACATTGGTGTAGTGTCAGAATTTTCTTTCTCCAAGACTAGTTGCCATAATATCTATTCATAGTTGGAGGGAGAAGACGGGGATTCATTTCCTTCCCAAGGGCATTAGTAATAAATGAAATGCAAACAGCTTTGCCCAGGTTTTGAACTTGAGTAGCCGGTGCTGATATGGCACGGGTATGTGTATTTGTGTGTGTGAGCGTATGTGTGTGTGTGTGTGTGTGTATGAGAGAGTGGGGGGATAAAAAAGCAGAATGAGGAAAAGAGGGGAAGATAAACCGAGACAGAAAGATAGGAGCAAAGAGGAAAAGAGAAAAAAAGGTAGCAGGAAACAGAGATCGAAAATTATATATATATATATATATATATATATATATATATATATATATATATAGTGTGTGTGTGTGTGTATGTGTGTAAAGTAGAGAGAGACTGAGAGACTGGGATAAATAGGTGTGACAGAGTGATATATATATATATATATATAGAGAGAGAGAGACAGAGAGAGAGAGAGAGAAAGAGAGAGACAGAGAGCGAGAGAGAAAGAGAGGGATTCCATGAAAAGGGTGGGGTTCTTTACGATATAACCGGATTAGAGTGAAAAGCTTTCTTCCAATTTATCAGTAACCTAAGAAATTAGAGTGATGGCTGAAATTTGAAGAAAGATATGTTGTTGATGGGCGACAAGAAAAAAAAAATGATAGGCCAGTTCAGTGCAGATGGCGTGAGTGTAATCAGTCCGGCCAATTGACGAGAGGAGAAAGAGCAAGGATTTCCGGGCTGCACTCTCATTATCTATCTATCTATCTATCTATCTATCTATGTAGTGTGGAGGAGTATGTATTTACCCGAATCTCTGTCAGAGGTCTGATGTGACACAAGGTCAATTTGTAAGCGAAGTACAGCTGGATTGAATTCAAAGTTTTCTTTCGTCTAGACTGGTTATCGTACCAAGGTTTGATAAAAAAAGAATAAACAAAACAAAAACAATAAGCTGGAAGATTAATTAATTGATTTTAACGAAGTGATGGTATAAATAAAAGTCACTTCTTCTGTTTAATAAAGATATAACAATTGCCCGTTTATTAAATGTGAATATTTTACTAAGACGAATTGACTTTTTTCGTTGAAGATTGGGAACTTAAGTTCTTTGCAATTAATTACGTCTTGTAACAATATGGCTTCTCGCTGATTATTGTTTTATTGCCAAAGATTTCGTTTCGATGAGAACCTTCTTCACGATTGATTTATAGACTGATTTTAACGGGCATGTCCACCCGTCTAAGGTTATTTCATGCCTACAGGTTTGGGAATCGCGTTCATTGAACGTTTATATTTACACTTTTTTGTTTAATTGTTTCCCAGAATTAAAAAAAAAATTGTTTACGGTTTTATTGAATACGAACGATTTTTGAACCGATCTATTTGATGCATAGAGGGGGCCCTAGCATGTACTTCACTCTGGGTCAGGGTGAACCTGGCGTTAAAAGCAATACATTCCTCAAAGTTCGAGGAGAGGAGCCTCACCATGAGATGCAGTTTAATTTTATATCCAAGACATTTGTTAGGAGAGGGGTTTACCGCGCTGGAAAAATGCAATTGGCATGTTCTTTTGCCTCAGATGACTGGGCGTCTGTCCACAGGATGGAATGTGACGATTTTCTTTTCTGTGGGTCACCCAGATAAATATGTTGGAAGTTCTTGTAGTTTGTCATCGCGTGATTCTGCCATTTGCTTTGATACTGTTTCTCAATTTTATTTTTTTTATCTTGAAGGAAGTTCTTTCTTTGTTCCTAACTGAGAAATTCCTCTTAGAGGTTACAGAGAAAGTGTATCGGTCTGTTAACGTTAACACCCAAATTTTAAATGTTGCTTGTTTTGTTTGCTTAATGGCTTATCAACCTTCGTGGCTTACTTAATGTCAAAGTAATCCCGATAGAAGAAGAGTCGTGGTACTATTTAACAGATATTTGGAGGGGATAACAGAGTTCATGCTTTTCCCAGGGTATTAATCCAAAAGTGAACGTAATACATCGACTGGAGTTCGAACTCATTTACCACGATGTCGCAGTCCAGTAAGTTAGCCACTACGCTACAGAGACTCCTTTCACCACCATTTTGAAAGTTATTTAGTATCTTTCGTTTTCACAAATTCCATTTTATTTTATGCTCTGTAATAATCTAAATTTTTTTGTCTCTCTAACATCCGATTATTCTTTCTTTCTTTCTTTCTTTCTTTCTTTTAAATCATTTATTTGTTCTTTCATTATTCTTTAAGATCTATTTTTTTCATTCATTTATTTTTCATTCTTTATCCTGAAAATTATTATCGTGTTGATCTTACTTCCGTTGTTTGTTTGATCCTTTCTTTCTCTAATCATAACTATTTCTTTCTTTCTTTCTTTTAGAAAATTCTAAATTACCTATATCGTTTCTTTCTTTTTTCTTTCTTTTTTCTTCCATAAAGTCTTCTTTCTTTCTTTCATTCTTTCATTCTTTCTTTCTTTTAGAAAATTTTAAATTGGCTAAATCGTTTCTTTCTTTTTTTTTCTTTTTACTTCTATAAAGTTTTCTTTCTTTCTTTCTTTTAGAAAATTTTAAATTGCCGAAATCTTTTCTTTCTTTTTTCTTCCGTAGTCTTCTTTCTTTCTTTCGTTCTTTCTTTCTTTTAGAAAATTTTTAATTACCTAAATCATTTTTTTCTTTTTTCTTTCTCTTTTTCCCATAAAGTCTTCTTTCTTTCTTCCTTTTTTCTTTTTTCTTTCTTTTTTCTTTCTTTTTTCTTCTATAAAGTCTCCTTTCTTTCTTTCTTTTAGAAAATTTTAAATTGCCTAAATTTTTCTTTCTTTCTTTCTTTCTTTCTTTCTTTCTTTCTTTCTTTCTTTCTTCAGAAAAGTCTTATTGCTTAAATTTTGTGCAGTTTTCTTTATTTACCTATTTAAAGCTGTTTTCATTTCATTCATTCTTTCATTTTCTGTTTTTTAATTTTTTTTCAATCGTGTTTTACTCCTTTCTTATGAATATTTCTTTTTTTTTTTATATTCGTTCTTAATCAGTTTTTTCTATTAACCTCTCTCTCATGGAGCTATCTCTCTTCTTTCTCTCTCTCTCTTTCTCTCTCTCTCTCTCTGTCTGTCTCTTTCAATGTCTCTCTCGTTTTTCTTCCCTGGAGCACTCTCATTTCATCCCGTCCATTCTTTCGTGTATCTCGCACTTCATAGCCGTTTCTATTCAGCTGTCCACCCCCAGCTGCGATCAGTCGACATTGCTGTCCAATATGGGCTGCCATAGATTTTCCTTTTCGTATTTTAACCTCACAACGACTCTTCACTTGAATGACAGGGGGACTCCCTGTCAGGGCGTCAGTTCTGCCGATAATGGCAAGGTAACACCCATCTACGATTACATTGCTTTCTTTTGTTAAACTTATCTAATTTCTACGTTTTTGTTACATTCCATTACTATCTATCCATCTATCTATCTATCTATCGCAGCCTGTTCATACGGATGTTCACATGCATCTATTTTCCCCCTTTCTCACTATTTAGATCTGGTCAATATTTTATCATTTTAGTCTATTCATATCTATCCACATGTCCATTTATCATACGTCCTCTCTCTCTCTCTCTCTCTCTCTCTCTCGACACACACACACACACACACACACACACACACACACACACACACACACACACACACACACACATATATATATATATACATACTGTTCTTATCTATCTATCTATCTATCTATCTATCTATCTATCTATCTATCTCTGGCGAGATCTATCTACTCTCGTTCGCTTCACGATTTAAATTTGAAGGAATTTGAAATCGACAAATGATCTCGTCTAAATGTATAGGGAAGAAGAAAGAAAGTCAAGAACGGAGAGTAAGATGAGTCTGCGGGAAGTCGGTGGAGTGGGTCAGGAGGAATAATGGAGCAAAAAAAAAAAAAACCCAAAACAAAAACAAACCAAAAAACAATAGTAAAAAAAGCAACAAAAACTATTGAAAAGCAAAAACAAAAAAAGAAAAGAAAGAAAGAAAGGAAGGGTCGTGGGTAAGACAATGGATTTCACCTGGGCCTCGCCTTCGACTATGGCAAAAATCTCGAGGCGTCACCCATGTTGTGATATACATGTGTATATATATATATATATATATATATATATATATATATAGATATATCACTTTTTACTATCACTGAATCGGTACAAGGTTACTTGCTAGCAAGACCCTCCACCCAAACACGGCCAGTCGCTAATTGAAATGTGCACGATGTTTTAAAAGGTAAATTTTTTTGCTGACGCATGAACAAACAATTGGACGCGTACTCAACAAAATAATGCTTAGTGGCAAAACATGAGCCAGGAGGTCTAAAATTGGAGACTTAAATTCGAAGTCCCAAAACTTTTTCTGACCCCTAAAGTCAACATTTTACCTTGCTTATACTAATTTTGATTGGTTGGTTTTGCTTTATGGCATATCAACCCTTGTTGGTAATTTAATGCCAAATCCTGTTTATACATATTTTAATAGTTGATTCGTAAAGAAATAGATCGTAGGTAACATTTTTAAACGATTGGTTTGGTTTGGTTTTATGGTATAAGTCGTTTAATGCCAAATTCTTTTTATACATATACCAAATATATGATTTCTAAATACATTTTGATGATAACATTTTTAAATAAGCCTGAGCTCATTTTTTTGCATGCAGTTAAATGGTTTCACTTAATTTCAAACAATTCAGTTTAGCATAAGTACCGTTTTTTGTTTACACACAGTTAGTCATAGGTTTAAATACAGTTTTTTGGTTTATTCATAGTTAAAAGTAAAAAGAGTTCTATTTTAAACAATTCAGTTTAGCATGTCAACAAAATTAAATGATTCCAAGAATTGCTATACATCACTAACAATTCAATTAAAAATCTGTCTATTGTTTATACACAGTTAAAAGTAAAAAGAGTTCTATTTCAAACAATTCAGTTTAGCATGTCAGCAAAGTTAAATGGTTCCAAGTATTGCTATGTATCACTAACAATTCAATAAAACATCAGTCATTTGTTTACACACAATTAAATGATCGAGCAGTTCTATTTCAAACAATTCAGTTTAGCATAATTCCACAGTTTTTTTTTTAATTTTTCACACAGGTAAACGAAAAGCAGTTAATTTTAAACAATTCAGTTTAGTATAATTACACAGTTTAGTTCTATCTGACCCACAGGTAGGGCCCTATCAGGAGTTACCACTCCGAGTCAGAGTGAACCTGGGAGCGATGGCAATGAATGGGTACTCCTCATTCCCTAAAGCTTCAGCATTACTGAAACCTCACCACCTGTTTAGGTGGTGTCCTCGTGGTGTAATGGTTAAAGCGATGGACTGCGGAATCGTAGTAAGCGAGTTCGTACTCTAGTCGCGCTATTACGTTCACTTTCGGGCAAATACCCTTGGGAAAGGTGTGAACCCCCTTATCCTCCCATCTATGGGTTAAATAGTACCACTACTGTTCTTCAATGGACAATAGCTTTGGCATTAAATAACCTACAAAGGTTGATATGCTATTAAATAAAGAAACCAAACCATCACCACCTGTTTTGTGTCATATCTAGGATACTCTTTGATGGAGTTGTACCTCTCTGTTGAGATGCAGGTGATGTATTCTTCAGCCCTAGCTGACTGTGCCAATTTTTAAACAAGCCCGAACTCATTTGTTCGTATACTATTAAATGGTTATAATTATTGCTATTTAACGCTTCACACAGCGAAGTGGTTTCAAATATTTCTCACATTGATAGTTTTATTTGCACAAAGTTAAATGGTTCCAAGTATCGCTATATAACACAATTCACTTTGACATCAGTCATTTGTTTGCACACAGTTACATGATTAAACTGTTCTAAAAAGAACAGTTTAATCATGTATGAGTCCCATCTATGAGTTAAAAAACTCATAGGTGGGACTCATAGATGGAAATTGTTACCACTCCGGGTCAGAGTTGCCCAGTTGGCTGTAGAATACACCGACTGCTTCTCTGCTGAGAGGTAAGACCCCCCCCAATGAGTGTCCTGGTTGTGACACTAAATAATCTAATGGTGAAGTTCCTGAGAAGCTGGGGTTTGGGTCAATGCGGAGCACCCTTTCACAGCCATTGCTCCCAGGTCCACTCTAGCCCGGCTTGGTAGCACCTGATAGGGCCTTATCTATGGGTTAAATAGAACTAACAGCACACTTATACAAAACTAGATAGCTTGAAATAAATGTTTTTGATTATTAAACCATATTTACATTTAAAGAGCGTGCTTATGCTAAACTGAATTAAATAAAACTACCTGCATACTTATGCTAAACTGAATTGTTTGAAATAGAACTGTTTGAATAAATTGAATAGCTTGAAATAGAAATGTTTTTTACAATTAAACTGTACTCATGCTAAACTGAATTGTTTGAAATAGAACTGATTATTTGTATAAAAATGGATTTGACGTTAAATAACCTACAAAGGTTGATATGCCATAAAAACCAACCAACCAACCAACCAAACTCCCGGTCAGAGTGTACCTGGGAGTTCTGGCAATGAAGGGGTACTACACAATCCTCAATTTTCCTGCATCTAAGTATCTGATAGTTTAGCGTTATATACAGGACACTCATTTTTTTTGGTGTGTGTGTGTGTGGGGGGTCTTATCCCTTTGCTGAGATGCAGTCGGTGTATTCTACAGCACCAGCCAACTGGGTAGACAACTCTTGAGGGTTATAAACTCATGGGCTAACAGGTTTTGAGACATATATTAAAAAATATGAATATATATATATATTAATTAATTGATATCATCATCATCATCATCAAAGGGTGGTGAGAGTACAGATTCCTTTGAATCTCTCGCTATCTATCCCTATCTGCCATTGCTTTGCATAAGTAGTCTAGACGGTATCCGATGTCCGCACAGTGCTGATGAATGTAAGTTTTTGCTAGTTAGCTAATAACAGAACGTTGCTCACGAGTTCGTCCTTATTTCTCCAGCAGTGCTCAGCATGTCTTGCTCGTTTAAATTAGATGGTTTGTGAGATGGGAGGTAGGTGGCCGTATAGCCACTTTTTTGTAGGTTGCTGCCAAGAGGATTAGTTCGAAACATTATGCACCATATTTGTGCCTTTCTATCAAGCTTTTTCTCCAAGTGTTTCGTTACATTCCAAAGAGTGTAACCATACAGTAGTATTGACACAGCTACAGCTTGAAAGAATTCCTGTTTGACTTTATCAGAGAGATCTGATTTCAGTCTGATCGATAATATGTCAATAGGAATCCATGCTTTTCCTATGCGTATGATGACATCGCTTTCAGTAAATGCGATATTGCTACCGAGGTATATGAACTGGTCTACTAATTTCACAGGCTTGCCATTTTGTGAGGAGATGGCACTATTTCGATTAAAAAGCATGAACTCTGTTTTATCTAAGTTTTCGAAGAGACCAATTACTCTGGCTGTCTACTCCAGGCTTGCTACAGATTCGGGTTGGACAGGTGTGTTTTCGAAAAACGCAATATCTTCTGCGTAGATTCTATTAATAAAAGCTTCTGGCTTTTTTTGTGTGTGTGTACGATTGGTAGATAATCTATAGATAATTTGAAGATAATCTAAATTGTTAGATAATCTAAAGAGAAATCGTTAGTGTGTGTGTGTGTGTGTGTGTGTGTGTGTGTGTTTGAAATCATTTTTTTTTCATAATACAATTGGTAGATAATCTAAAGATAATTTGAAGATAATCTAAATTGTTAGATAATCTAAAGAGAAATCGTTAGTGTATGTGTGTGTGTTTGAAATCATTTTCTTTCATAATACAATTGGTAGATAATCTAAAGATAATTTGAAGATAATCTAAATTGTTAGATAATCTAAAGAGAAATCGTTAGTGTATGTGTGTGTGTTTGAAATCATTTTCTTTCATAATACAATTGGTAGATAATCTAAAGATAATTTGAAGATAATCTAAATTGTTAGATAATCTAAAGAGAAATCGTTAGTGTGTGTGTGTGTGTGTGTTTGAAATCATTTTCTTTCATAATACAATTGGTAGATAATCTAAAGATAATTTGAAGATAATCTAAATTGTTAGATAATCTCTCCGTGTTCTTAGTAAAGTTAGGGAAGATTTTATTCAAAAGGATTTATATGATTTGAATTAAAATCACTTGGAAAAAATTCTCAGATTATTACATCAAATGACAGGCTTTTTAATTTTAAAAAAATGTCCTAATTTCAATAAATATTAAAGATATCAAAATTTAAAAGGTTTGACTAAATAAACAATAAACGAGCGCCACGTGTAATGTTTGGAAAATTAGATTTGCAAAAATTGTTACTGAGTTAGATTCTCACTGGGTACTCTATATCTCTGGTCTTAGCAAATGGTAAACATTTGATTTTTTAGATGCAAATTTTGCTGACTCATGGTTATACTGTCAGACGTGTGTTCAGCAAATAATGCTTAGTGGTAAAACATGAACATGTCGCCTGGGGCTGTAGAATACGCCGATTGCATCTCTTCAGAGAGATAAGACCCTCCCAACGAGTGTCCTGTTAATGACTCTAAACTATCAGATGGTGAGGCTCCAGTCTTGGATCTCTTGAGGATGTGGAGTACCCCTTTCATTGTTATTACTCCCAGGTCCACTCTAACCATAAGTGGTAGCACCAGATAGGGTCCCATCTATGGGACAAATAGAAATGTTTGACATTTAAACTGAGTGCAAATAGATGTCTTAGGTTAAACTGAATTGTTAGAAATAAAACTCTTTGACTATTCAACAGTGTGTAAACAAATGATTGTCTAATTGAATTGTTAGTGATACATTGCAATACTTGAAACCATTTAACTGTGTATAAACAAATGAGTAATGTTAAGTAGAATTAATAGTGTTAAAAAGCAATACTCGAAACTCTTTAACTGTGTGCCTAAATTGAATTATTGGTAATATATTGAGTGCCCCAATAATATATGGGATATATGTGACTGCCAATAACTCTACTACTAATAATGTTGTGTTCTTTTTTGTTTCAGATTTGCAAATAGTATACTATAACAACAATTAATCCTTGATCAAAATGCTTTGGACAAGAGAGACAAAATATTTTGCGTCACTACTTATTTGGAGACAAAAATCATTCATAACTGTCTCCAAATAGATACAACCCATTAATATGATGATGATTTACTACTGAGACAAAGAACTAAAAAATAATTGCATGTCCTGAAAGCTGATATAATAACAATTTAAAAAAAACATCGAGTTGATGTCTCTACATTTTTTACAGGACGTGTTCCAAATGACCGCTATTGTGCTTGTCTCAGTTATAAATCATTATCATATAAATGGGTTGCATCTATTTTGAGACATCCTATATATCAATACTCTGAATCATTTAACTGTGTGCAAACGAATGTTGAATTGAATTATTAGTGTTGAATTGGAACACTTGAAACTATATAAGAATTGAATTATTGGTACTATGTAGCAATTTAACTGTATGCAAACGAATGAAAAGTGTTGAATAGAATAATTAGTGTTATATAGCAGTGTTTGAAATCATTTTACTGTGCGCAAACAAATGAGCCCTGGTTTGTTTAAAAAATAACTACAAATTATTGCTTGTAAATCCTATATACAATATATATCATCATCATCATATCGTGCTGGCAGCACGGATATCCCTGACCCTCTTTCGCCACTCCTCCCTATCGTTCATCGCCCTAGGTAGGTCTTCAGGACAACAACCTGTATCCTCACATAGCTGCTGAATGTACGTTCGTGCTGGTCGTCCTGCTTTTGCGCGGCCGTGTGTGGGGATCCATAAGAGTACATCTCTTATGAGTTCATCTCTGCTTCTCCAGCAATGTCCTGCATGTCTGGTTCGCCTAACTTGAATAGTTTTCGTGATAGGGGGCAGGTGGCCGTACAGTTGGTGTCTTGTTGGGTGTTGCCGCCAGGACTTGTTGAGGATTGCACGCAGCATTCTTGTGTAATTGCCATCTAGTTTCTTCTCCAGCCGTTTTGTTAGCGTCCATGTAGTGCATCCATATAGCAGTATCGATGTGACCGCTGCCTGGAAGAAACTGCGTTTCATTTTATCGGTTAGGTCTGATTTCCATATAGTCGATAGCCTATTGATAGCTGTCCATGCTTTCGTTAACCTCGTTTCGATGTCCTTTTCGGTTGATTCGACGCTGCTTCCTAGGTACGTGAATTTGTCTACTAGTTTAAGAGGGGTTCCTTCTAGAGTGGAGATGTCCCCCGTTTGGTTATAGCACATATATTCCGTTTTATGTGCATTAACATGGAGGCCTATGCTTGCTGCTGTTCGTTCCAAACTATGCAGAAGTGTTTCGGCTTGGTCAGGTGTATTTGCCAGTATCGCTATGTCATCGGCGTAGTCGGCGTCGGTAATTGTTGTTGCGGGGTATCTTCTGCTTCTTTTCTTCGTCAGTTCGAAGCCATTCTCTTTGATTTTGTCAATCGATGTTCTAAGTACGTAGTCTAGACAAATGATAAAGAGATACGGAGCCAGCGTGTCTCCTTGTAGTACTCCTGCTACTATGTCGAAGTATTCTGTGTCTCCATCTGGTGATCGTACTTTTACTTTAGTGTTTCTATAGAGAATCGTTATTGCCGCTACGGTTTCTTTAGGTATGCCGTACGCTAGTAGGATTTGTTCCATCTTTCCTCTGTGAATGGAGTCGAAAGCCTTGGTAAAGTCGACAAATATTAATGTCGCTTGTAGGTTCTTTGCCCGTACACCTTCAAGGATTCTGCGGATGGTTAATATTTGTGAGGTCGTAGATCTATTTCTTCGGAAGCCATTTTGGTTTTTTCTAAGTATGTTGTCGATTTTGGGTTCTATTCTGTTTCGTAGTAGGGCATTGTAGATTTTGGCAGCTATGGATGTAAGTGTTATGCCTCGGTAGTTTTTGGCTAATCCGAGGTCCCCCTTTTTAGGGAAGGGGAGTATGCATCCCTTCGTCCATCTATCTATCGGATTTTGATTGTATACTGCGTTGCAGTGTCGGAGCAGTATGTCGTCGAATTGTCTGGTCTTCCATACTTCCGGGGGAATTTCGTCCAGTCCTGCAGCTTTTCTATTTTTAATTTTTCTGAGAACCGAGTCGAGTTCTTCTTGTGTGAACGGTCCAAGTTTAATGTCTAATTGTTTGCTAATTATTCTGGTGATTGGTTCAGGCGTTATTTTTGGTGGGTTTCCAAGTAAGTTTTCGAAGTGCTGTTTCCACAGTTTTATTCTTTGTTGGTTTGCTGCTTTAAGTTTTGCTTTGGCCGTGTTCTTTCTTCTGCTCACTTCGTTTATTGTTTGCCAGGCAATTCTAGATTGTCTATCTTCCACCGAGTCTCTAATCTTATCTATCTGATTTTGAATGTATTCTGTCTGTTCCTTTATATATATGCCTGTTAATTGATATTGTGCCGTTTTTAGTTTTAAGGCATTTGTGTTTGTTGGGTTTTTTCGATAGTTTTTGGCGAAAATACGGTTAAGCCTACGAAAAAACGACAAACGAACAGCGACCACCAAACACTATGACTGGGCCCTATTAAACAACAAAGATGTAAGAGATAAATACGTATTAGAATTAAGAAACAGATTCGAAACACTACAAGAAAAGACGGAAAAAAGTACACCAAACGACGAATACGAAAATTTCGTCAATGCACACCTCGAGGCAGCAGCAAAATACATTCCAACAAAAATTAAAACTAAATATAGAGTCCCATGGGAAACTTTAGCGGTGAGAGAAAAACGTGCACTAGTGAAAACAATATATATATATATATATATATATATATATAGTTGGCGACCGTAGTCGAGGGCTACCCGAAGGCTCCTTTTTCGATAACTACTACACCAAGGTGTAGGGAAAGGCGCTACTCCTTTCCCTGGATTGCTCCACTTTACCCTTGATCCATACCTTATAATGCTGAATGTTAAGCAAGGCGGCATCAAGTACCATTATTTGAGTTTTTGGCATGAATTGACCTGGGATTGAACCCAGGTCTCCTGGGCCATTGGTGAATGCTCTGACCATCATGGCGATGTCCAGTAATATATTTGAAGTATCTTTTACTCTTCTTTTCTTATCTATTTTTTCTTTTTATTTAACGAATTTTTTTCCAATCCCGTATCAGCGTTTTTAAAAAGCAAAGATCTGATCTTTTTTTAAAGAACAGTTTTTCCCGATAACCGGATAGATATACTCGAAAAGTCACAATGGTTTGTCAGTTGTCGGCTGTCCTAAGACCGGCAGTTATTTTTCTCAGATGCAAAACTAAAAAAAAAAAAGAAAAAAAAAAGATAAAAGTGTGACTAATTGAGTAAAATATGCCAATTTAACATCTTGCAAGAAGGTCAAACAGACGTAAGCGGCATTGAGACTTCGTTTGGCTCCACCGACATCGCAATCTTCCAGTCATTTTGTTAGACTCGGTTTCAAAAGAAGCTGTCATCAAAAAGATAGGCAAACGCCTCACTCAGATGTCTTATGACTCAAGAGGAAATATTTATCTATTTATTTAATTTTGTTTTTTTGCGAACAGGAAGAAAGTCAGTCAACATCAAGCAAGGAAATAGACGCTGTGTTCTTTCTCACTCAAAAAAATTCTTTAGAAATAAAATATCATTAGCATCATATAAATATCAGTCTGGTCTATCTTTACAAGTTTGTTAATATCTATCCATCTATCTATCTATCTATGTGCGTTGTATCAGTTAGGATATCATCGATCGGTCAAATAGATCGGTTTACAAATTATTAGTATTAGACGGGAATGCTTGAAACCATATAACTGTGAGCAAATTATTTTTATCAAGATTAGTTACTAACTCACTTTTCTAGATTGTTCCTATCTATCTATCTATCTATCTATCTATCTATGTTTTTCTTCAATCCCTATGTATTTCCACTTCATTTTTCTTCTATCCATTTTTCTATTTCCCCTCCATTCAAATTTGGTAATCTTTCGCTCATTCTCTAAAATAAGGCTTTCTTTCTTTCTTTCTTTCTTTCTTTCTTTGTCTGTGCTCATATGCTATCTATCTATCTATCTATCTATCTATTGGCCTTTTTTTCTTTCCCTTTCTGTTTCTTCCCACCATTCAAATTTGGTAATCTTTCACTCTCTAAAATATGGCTAAACATTCTTTCTTACTTTCATTTCGTATCTATCTATCTATTGATGTTTTTTTATCTTATTTTGTATTTCTCTCTTCGTTCAAAATTATTCTTTCTTTCTTTCTTTCTTTCTGTATTAGTGTGCATACTATCAAGTGACTCATCAGTCAGCCTGTCATTAAATTACGTTCTTCATAAATCGTTGTGGCTGAAATCCTTGGCCTGATTAATAAATAAATAAATAAATAAAAGATACTTTAATATCTGCACTGAATTGCCCTCTTATTTTCGTTTCCTAACGAGGTCCCTTTACTTCCGATTTCCATACTTTTCGTTCTAGCCAGATGTAACAGGCCAGTCACGTGATTAACCTGCTATTTTCCCCGCGTTTGTTTTACAAAATCCTTAAAATGCTAGAGGTAAATGTGTCAATATGTCTGCCTATCTCTCTGCCATTCTCTCTCTCTCTTCCCCTCTCTCTCTCCTCCTTTCTTTCTCTCTCTCTCTCTCTCTATATATATATATATATATATATATATATATATATTTGGGTGGGTATACGGTGTGTATGTGTGCACACTATCGGCCACGAATCAGTATACGCTTTAGAAATTTTATAACATTCAAATGATTGGATTTTTTTCCAATCAAAACAGATATTATTAGATACCAAGCTTTATAGCATGGCAACTCAATAGCCCAAAACAGAATTGTATATATTCGAGGGTCGACTAAAAAGTTCATTGTCTGACCCAAATATTCTCATGGAAAGTAACCAAATAAGGTTTACTTTTTAACAGAGTTCACACTTCTTTCATCGGTGTGGCAGAGCTTGGATAATTTTTGTAAAAACGCAATAAACTCATATATATGAGAGGAGTACTTATTTTTGAACTGTAACTTGTGTCCTAGATATGACACTAAACAATCTGATGGTGAGGTTTCAGTAATGCTGGAGCTTTGGGGATTGAGGAGCACCCTTTCATCGCCATCGCTCCCAGGTCCGCTCTGGCCTGGAATGGTAGCATCCGATAGGGTCCTATCAATGGGTTAAATAGAATTAAACTGGGTACTTGTGCTAAACTGAATTGTTTGAAATAGAACTGTTTGACTAAACTGAATAGCTTGAAATAGAAATGTTTTTGACAAACAATGTACTCACGCTAAACTGAATTGTTTTAAAAAACTGATTATTTGTATAAAAATCAATTCGGTATTATATATTCTACAAAGGTTGATATGCCATAAAAATCCAACCAACCAACCAACCAACCTTAGAAAAAGTTTCTGAAAATTTTTTTACATATAATCATCATCATCATCAAGTCGCGCTGACAGCACGGATTTCCCTGACTTTCTCTCTCCATCTATCCCTATCATCCATTGCTCCCAGCAGGTCCCCCAAACTACATCTTGTATCCACACAGAGCTATTGGCCAACACTTGCACGTCCATGTGGAGGGTTGTATTTGTCTTTGCCTCCCACCAGACAGGACTTGACATAAAGTCGAGGACCTGAAGTTCGGCTTAAAGTTTGGATTTAGGGGAGGGGAAGGTCAGGCACGAGCCGAGGCTCCAGCCCTGCTCGACTATGCTGGTCATCGGCTCACTTAGTGCAATGTAGGCCTGATGAGCCTAGCTGGACATGGACCCAAATCTGGGTCCAGCCCGGTATGCCTGATTATAGCTTTAACTGGACAGCAAGGTCCAGTGCTATACAAAGCTGGGGGCCTTTCGGCCTCAAGTCTACCTTTGTTGGACAGTGCCTGCTAGCGTCAAAGCCAACAGCAAATTAATGCCGTCCACGTGGAGAAGTCCACTGAAGAACGTCACTTATGTGTTTATACACAATTATATGGATTCAAGTATTCCTATCTAATACAAATAATTTATATACAATTTTATGGTTTCAAGTATTCCTATCTAATACTAATAATATATGGTTTCAAGCAACTAATAATAAACTTATGAAAACAATAATAGCTTTGAGTAATTATTGTTAAAATGAATAGGGATTATTATAATATATGGTTTCAAGCAACTAATAATAAACTTATGAAAACAATAATAGCTTTGAGTAATTATTGTTAAAATGAATAGGGATTATTGTTAAAATGATAGGGATAATTCATACCTTATAATTGTGCAAATTGCACAATTATAAGGTATGAATTATCCCTATCAAATACATATAATTTTCAAATAGATCTATTTGACCCATAGACGGAACTCTAACTGTTACTACTCCTCCGAGTCAGAGTTGACCTGGAAGTAATGGCAATGAATGAGTACTTTATACTCCCCAGAGCTCAAGAACTTGAGTCTCACCACACCGAATACAGTTTAGTGTGATATTTAGAATGCCACTTTTTGCTGGAATTTTACCACTCTACAGTGGATGCAATCAGCATGTTCTAAGCCTCGCCGACAGGTTCGTTACCACTATTGCTGTTGATATATATATATATATATATAGTGATATCTCGAGATACGAAATTAATTTGTTCCGGAGATTTCGTATTTGACACTCTAAATGGCATAATTCGCTCCAGCCCCCCAAAACAATGGTATAAATTTCAAATATTCTATCCATCCGAAGAAATATGTTCGTTAATGACAACATAGTTATTTACATAAATGTTTAAAAAAGATAAGAGCACAAAAAAGCGTTCACGTGATGCTACGAAATGAATTTTGGGAGGATGGCTGTCGGGTAGCACTTTCAATTTCCGTTTTCGTATCTTGTATACTTTTTCGTTAAATGGGTTGGAAATTTCTTCGAAACCCATATATATATATATTAACCAAGCTCCCCGCACGAGCAATATGTGATACAAGGTCAATATTTTAGCAGAGTTTAATAGGTTTAAATTCAAGGTTTTCCTTCTCCGAGATTGGTTGCCATACCATGATTAATGAGCTCAGTCTGCCCTACTATTTACCAATAGTTGGAAATAGAATAGTTGGATTCATACATTTCCTAAGTATATAAGCGCTATGTGAAATGTTCAGTCTTGTTCAGGATTTGAACTCGGTTCGTCATGTTCATTTGCAACGACGATAACCATTACACCACGAGCACTTCTATAACACACACACACACACACACACACACACACACACACATATATATATATATATATATATATATATATATGGAAGTAAATAATGGAGTATAATCCGACAATATATAAAGAAAAATTGATAACAAGGTAATCCAAGTAGAAGGAGAGATTTATTGAGAAGCAAAGTCGACACTATAGCGTATCGATTCTAATGAGCCATCATCAGGACTATGAGGGATGAATTAAATTTAATTAAACGCCCAACTTTTTCTTGGTACACAAATTTTTCCCAAGGTTTTCGTATTTTGCACTTTTAAACATCCATCGTTGATTGAACATCACTAATATTATCCCTCATAGACCTGATGATAGTTCATTAGAACCGAAACGCTATAGTGTGGACTTTGCTTCTCAATAAATCTCTCCTTCTACTTGGATTACCAATTTATCAATTTTTCTTCATATATATATATATATATATATATATTTGACCCCCAAAAGTTTAATTTTAAATTAGGCCTCCAAAAGATTTGTTAATTGGTTGATTGGTTGTATATTACGGCATATCAACCCTTATATGATATTTAATGCCAAATGCTGTTTATACATATATATCAAATGTATATGATTTGTAAATGAATTGTTTGTTGGTAACAATTTTTAAATGAGCCAGAGCTCATTTGTTTGCACACAGTTAAATGATTTCAAGTATAGTAAATGATTAAACAGTTCTATTTGAACCATGGGACTCTAACAGGGACTATTCTCAGGATACCAATGGGACTGGCAGTAATGGCTTAAAAAGAGTACTCTATATTCCCCAAAGCCCTAGATTGGAGCCTCGTCTTCTGATTGTTTAGTGTCATATCAAGAACTTGAATAAAAAACTGAGAAAACTGGAAATAAGAGGAAGAATTGAAACCATCCAGACTACAACTGTTAAGATCAGCTTGATATTTGTCTCTGCCTCCCACCAGAGAGGACTTGACACTATGACAAATGGCCTGAAGGTCGATTATAGTGGGGATTAGGGGAGGGGAAGGTCGGGCACGAGCCGAGACTCGAGCCCTGCTTAACTATGCTGTTCATCGGCCCACTTATTGCAATGTGGGTCTGATGAGCCTAGCTTGACTTGGACCTGAGTCCAGACAATGATGCCTGATTATCGCTTAAACTGGACAGCGAGATCCAGTGCCATCCAAAGGTATCAATAATGCTGCTCGCCTACCCGATGGTAACCCAGCCGAAGTTGGGGGCTTTTTGGCCTCGACTCAGCCATTGAGCATTGTCCATCCGACACGGACGCCAGACAGGACGCTAAAAAGCCACTGCACTTCTTTCTTTCTTTCTTTCTTTCTTTCTTTCTTTTTTTCTTTATTTCTGTTTGATCTCTCTCTCACTCTTTTTCTCTCTCGCTTTCTCTCCTTCTTCCTATTCTTCCGATATTTGTCTCTGCCTCCCACCAGACAGGACTCGACATAAGGTTAAATGACCCAATGACCCGAAGATCGGCTTAAAGTGGGAATTAGAGAAAGTAAAGGTCGGGTACGAGCCGAGGTTTGAGCTCTGCTGGACTATTCTGGTCATCGGCACACTCAGTGCAATGTGGGTCTGATGAGAATAGCTGGACTTGGACCCAAATTTGGGTCCAGGCAGGTATGCCTGATTATAGCTTAAACTGGACAGGAAGGTCCAGTGCTATACACAGGTGACGAAAGCTAGCCCACTCGAAGGTGGCCTAGCCGAAGATGGGGTCTTTTCGGCCTCAAGTCTGCCATGGAATATTGACCATCCGGCGAAGATGCCATACAGTTCGCTGTTAAGATTAGCTTGAGGATCCTGGAGACCTGAGGAGACTGCAGCCACCAGAAACAATACTGACAATATGAGGAGCAACAAAACGGCAATAACCAGAAAACAAAAATGGGAAGAAAAACAACTCTATGGACGTTTTAAGCGACAAATAAGCAACATTTCACATGAGAAAACATGGACGTAGCTAAGAAAGAGAAACCTTAAGAGAGAAACGGAATCCTTCCTGATAGCAGCGCAAAACAACGCTAGAAAGACCAATTATATCAAAGCAAGAATAGATAAGACGCAACAAAACAGCTGATGTAGGTTATGTAGTGATAGAGACGAAACCATCAATCACATAATAAGCGAATACCGTAAATTATCATAGAAAGAGTAAAAGAAGAGAGATGCCTAGGTGGGCAAAGTGATCTACTGGGAATTGTGCCAGAAATTTCAATTTGACCCAACGAACAAATGGTATATGCACAACCCAACATCAGTCCTGGAGAAGGACACACACAAACTCCTCTGGGATTTTGACATACGAACAGATCACTTAATCTCGGCCAAATGACCAGAACTTATAATAATCAACAAAAAGAAAAAGAACTTGCAAAATTGTGGACTTTGCTGTCCCGGCTGACCACAGAGTAAAATTAAAAGAAAGTGAAAAGACGGATAGCTACCTCGAACTTACTAGGGAACTGAACAAAATATGGAGCATGAAAGTGACGTTTATACCAGTTATAATTGGTGCTCTTGGTACAATCAACAAAGGATTAATAAAGAGACTGGGGGAGTTTGAAATAAGAGGTCGAGTGGAGACCATCCAAACTATTGAATTATTGAGATCGGCCAGAATACTGAGAGGAGTCCTGGCGACTTGAGGAGACTTGTTATCACTCAAACTCCAGTAGAAACTTATCAGCTAACGTTGGTGTGAAAAACTGTTAAAGGAGTAAAATAATAATAATAATAATAATGATAATAATAATCAACAAAACAGAGAGAACTTGCAGGATTGCGGACTTTGCTGTCCTGGCAGACCACAGAGAAAAATTGAAAGGATGCGAAAAGTGGGATAAGTACCTGGACCTTGCAAGGGAATTGAAAAAAAAAACAACTCTGGAACATGAAAGTGACGTTTATACCAATTGTATCTTGTGCTCTTGGTACAGTCACCAAAAGATTTGGTACAAGGACTAGAAGACTTGGAAATAACGGGACGGGTGGAGACTACATAGTATAGCCTTATTAAGATCGGTCAAAATACTGAGAAAAGTCCTGGAGATTTGAGGAGACTTGCTGTCACTCAAACTCCAGTGAAAAACCATCAGCTAACGCCGCTGTGGAAACCTCTCAAGGAGTAAAATAATAATATTAATAATAATAATAATATGAAAAAGTCGACTTCCTCAGGCGGAGAGGTCAGGGCTATTTCTCTGCTAAGGATATTAAGTATTCAATTCTGTTCAAAGCTGGGTCATCATATATATATATATATATATGTGTGTGTGTGTGTGCGTGTGTAGCATTGTTCGGAGGGCGGTGTCTTCGATCGGTGTTGTTGTTTTTGTCCCCCTTCGTTTTTCTCAGCTATCGAATTTCCACAGCGTTATTGGCTTACAATAAAAACAACACCAAAAACAACAACGGTAAATTCCATGCCCTGGGATAATTCGGTAATCGTGCACATTCCATTTCGCCCACCTCTTTCTCACCTACTCCACAGATTACATTACTTCGTTGATACTTCGTTGGTATCTACGATTTTACAAGTATGATATGTAAAATAAAAACAATAACAACAAAAGAAAAAACACTTTTAAATATTTATATTTTTGTCTATATTTTTCAAATTTTTTCATGAGGCATGTTTTTCACTATCATTACTTTTAGAACGTTTTAATTTTGTTTCTTTTTATTTCAACGCCTTGGGTTGATTCGCTTTTCATTATTACTATTATTTTATTATTGAATTTCATCATCTTCATGTCTTGCCGCCAGCACAGATTTCCCTGACCCTCTCCCGCCAACCTTCTCTATTGTCTATCACTCCCGGTAGGTCTTCAAGGCTACATCCTGTATCGGCACAGAGCTCTTATATATAGGTTCTAGGTGGTGGTCCAACCTTTGCTCGTCCATGTGAAAGGGTCCACTTGAGTATGTCACTTATGAGTTCGTCCCTACTTCTCCAGCAGTGTCCCGCATGTCTGGTTCGTCTAACTTGGATAGTTTTCGTGATGGGTGGTAAGTGGCCGTACAGCTGCTGCTTTGTTGGGTACTGCCTCCAGGACTTGTTTAATATTGCTCGCAGCATTCTTGTGTAATTGCCGTCAAGCTTTTTCTTCATACGTTTAGTTATCATCCATGTAGCAGTATTGACACGACTGTTTTTTTTTATTTACAATATCTTATAATTTCTGATTTTTGGTTTGGTTGGGTTTTCTAGCATATCAACCGTTGTAGGTTATTTAAGGCCAAATCCATTTTTATACACATAAACAGGTCTATTTCAAACTATTCTGTTTAGCATAAGTACAGTTTAAATGTCAAAAACAGTTATATTTCAAGCTATTCAGTTTAGTCATAAAAGTTAAATGGTTTCAAGTATTGCTATGTATCATTAACAATTCAATTAAACATCAGTTATTTATTTACAGTCAGTTAAATTTCAAAACAATTCTATTTTAAACAATTCAGTTTAGCATAAGTACACAGTTTAGTTTTATTTAACTCATAGATAGGACTCTATCAGATTCAACCAATTCGGACCAGAATGGACCTGGGAGTGATGATAGTGAAGGAGTACTCCGCATTCCCTAAAGCTCCAGCATTATTGGAGCCTCACTATTAGATTGTTTAGCGTCATATGCAGGACATTCTTTGGGGGAATCTTACCCTTCTGTAGAAATGCAGTTGGTGTATTCTACAGCCCCAGTAGACTGGGAAAGATTGCTTTTTATCATAATACCCAGGCCGATTCTTATCTTTTATCGTGGAAGACTATCTGCCCTTCGTGAGGGGGTGGGTCATTGTAAGTTAATTGACTGGTCACAGGGGCATTCCCACCAGGTAATACCTGCTTAACAGGACTTTGTTTATTGCTTCACAATTGAAGTAACCCCGGAGAGGAATGCCGAGGAGATCAAGCATCTTTTGGTGAAGGCTTTGCATGAGTCCCGATTCGAATGTGCCCATCCCCACATATTAAAATGACCTTGAGTCATATCTAAATTGGTGGAAGGTTGGATAAATCACAACACTAGGTCAAGTAAATCTTCACGATTTGTATTATTTCAATACTATTTAGTTTAATCTTATTATTGTTTCTCTTGATCACAATTGTCTTAGTTGATTCACTCTTCAATATTATTAGATTATTTTATCACTAGTTTGTTTAATCATTGTGTAGTTCCTCTTTACCACAATTGTGTGAATTGATTTATTTTCTCCCTTTTTACAAAAACATTTTTAGCAGTTCCTATTCATCACCACTGTTTTGATTGATTAACTCTTCTTTACTCTTGCCCAGTCGGCTGGTGGGGAGAGGCTGTTGAATATACCGACTGCATCTCTGCTGAGGGATAAGACTCTCCTCATCCACCCAACGAGCGTCCTGTTTATGACACTAAACAATCTGATGTTGTGGTTCCAGTAATGCTGGAGCTTTGGTGAATGCGGAGTACCCCATTACTGTCATCACTCTCTAGTCCACTCTGACCTGGAGTATTAGCACCTGATAGGGTCCTATCTATGGGCCAAATAGAACTAAACTGCGTACTTATGCTAAATTGAATTGTTTGACATAGAACTGTTTTGACATTTAAACTGCTACTTTATTTAAACTGCATACTTATGCTAAGCTGAATTGCTTAAAATAGAACTGTTTTGACATTTAAACTACGTACCAAACTGAATTGTTTGAAATGAAACTGTTTTTGAATGGTAAACTGAATTGTTTGAAATAGAACTGTTTTGACATTTAACTGTGTCTAAACAAAAACAATCCTTATAGTAAACTGAATTGTTTGAATTAGAACTGTGTGACTAAAAGGAATAGCTTGAAATAGAACTGTTTTTGACAATTATACTGTGTACGTCCGCTGAATTAAATTGTTTGAAATAGAACTGTTTATTTGTATAAAAATGGATTTGGCATTAAATACCCTACAAAGGTTGATATGCCATAAAACACAAACAAACAAACAAACACACTCTTCATTATTCATTACTACGATTTTATTCTTGTGTGTTTAATCTTATTGTTCCTCTCTCTATATACGAGAGTATGGATTGATTCACTCTTCATTATAAATAATAAACTTTTTATTATTAGTTTGTTCAATCATATTATTGTTGATCTTTATCAGAAAATATTAGGTTGATTCCCTCTTCATTATTTATTACTGTTATTTTCTTGCTAGTTTGTTCAATCTAATTATTGTTGATCTTTATCACAACAGTTTGGGTTGATTCAGGCTTCCTTATTACTAATATCATTACTATTATTATCTTATTATTTAATTTAATTTGATATTATTCCTATTATTTTATTATTTCTACATTTAAGTTATTTATTTCTTGTTTAGTACAGTGTATTTATTGTTCTTCTTTATCGGAATAGTTTAGGTCTATTTACTCTTCATTATTATTATCATTATTATTTATTACTTATTTCATAGGGTGGAGTAATGGTTAAAGCGCTAGACTGCGGAATCTTAGTAAGCGAGTTCGAACTCGAATTGTGCTATTATGTTCACTTTCGGATAAATATACCCTTATCCTCCCAGCTATGTTCTTCCAGAAGGATGGATTTGGCATTAGATAACCCGAGAAACTTGATATGCCTTAAATAACAATCAAACTAGTTTTATCAATCTTATTACCGCTGCATTTCATCTGAAGACTTTGGTCTCATTCACTCTTCATTATTATCATTGCACTGTCGGCTGGGGCTATAGAATACACAGACTTGCTTCTCTACACAGGGGTAATCCCTCCTCCCAACGAGGGCCCAGTTGGATGCGGCAGTAGAATACACTGACTGCTTCCCTGTAGAGGGGTAAGACCCCCTACCATAACGCGTATCCTGCACATGACACTAAAAAATCTGATGGTGAGGTTCCAGTAATGCTGAAGCTTTGGGGAATGCCAAGCACTCCTTCATTGCCATCGCTCCCAGGCCCACTTTGACCCAGAGTGGTAGCACTTGATACTACACAGTTTATTTCCATTTGACCCATAGATAGAACCCTATACATAAAAATGGATTTGGCATTAAATAATGGTTAAATGGTTGATATGTCATAAAATCAAACCAACACAATCATTCTTATTTATCATAAAAGTTCATCTATAAGCGGTTTTTTCCAGTCATATTATGGTTACCCTTGATCAGTAAAAATAGTGAAGAATTTATCTTCCTTATTATAACTATGAATTAATTTCTAAATTAACCGTGCAGGTGTCCTCGTGGTCTAATGGTTAAAGCGATGAACTGCGGAATCGTAGTAAGCGAGTTCGTACTCCAGTCACGCTATTACGTTCACTTTCGGGCAAATACTCTTGGGAAAGGTATGAACCTCCTTATCCTTCCAGCTATGGGTTAAATAGTACCACTTCTGTTCTGGAGAATGGCTTTGGCATTAAATAACCTACAAAGGTTGATATGCCATTAAATAAAGAAACCAAACCTAAATTATCCAGTCCTATTATTGTTCCTCTTTATCGGCATATATACCGGGTGAAACGGTGAAATTGTCGTCCGAAAGAAAACAACACTACAGAAAAATTTGAAAAAATCAATTCAGGTAACTTGATTATATAGTAGAGCTGACATCTATTCAATGTAGCCGCCTTTAGCCTCAATACGGATACGGAACTGGGAGCATGCCTTTTCCACAAGCGCCGGCGGGAGCTCGGCAAATACTCGGCGGATGGCGGCGATCAGCCTGGCTTTGGTGTTGTGCGAGTCATGTTGGTGATGTTCTCGACGTATGACCAAACGAAGTAGTCCAGCGGGTTCAGGTCGGGGGAGGAGGGGGCAAGTGAGAGAAGAGTACAAAGTCATAGCCCTCCTTCTGAAGCCAAGCCTGGGTCTCTTTGGACTTGTAGGCCGGCGTCGAGTCCTTCTGCCACACAAGAGTCTGCCACCGGCCACCTGATTACACCAGGAGATCGCCACACTCTTCAGCACATCCAGGTACACTTTGGTGTTGACTGTCAAGCCGACTTCGAAGATGTGAGGTGGCATGATGTGGCCCTCTCTTGAAACCACACTAAAGACCATATCCGTAGCGGGAAATTTTGTTTTCATCACCCTGGGCACGTTGAACCGTCCGGATTTGCATTTTGAGGGTGCTGGCAATGGTCCTGTTGTCATAACTTGGTAGAGAGCATGAGTTGTACAGCGGCGCATCTCCAATCTCGCTCGTTGAACATTGTGTCACTTTCAGACATGATAGAAGGCTCCTATCGCTCTTGGGATTTGTACACAACTGGCCATCAAGTAGATGGTGTGCAACAAAAAAAAAAAAAAAAAAAAAAAGAAAAAAAAAAGAAAAAAGAAAACCGGTTTTCATTAAACGGGAATGGAATCATGTCGTCTTTTCTAGGGCGACAATTTTATCGTTCCAATCTGTAGTTTTAAGTCCTTTTTCATTATCATGAGAATTACTTTATTACTAGTTTCTACTAATTATTCCTCTAGATCAAAACATCGATCAAAATTAGTATGATTTGAAGAAATACACGATAGTGTGTTGTAATTCTTCAAATCGTACCAGTTGATTTATTACTAGTTTCATATTATTGTCCTTCTACATTTTAGTGATGAATCATTTTTCATAATCATAATTAATTTATTACTAGTATCTTCCGTCACATTATTGTTCACTTTTATCACAACAGTCAGTGTCAGTCATTATCATGACAATTGATAAATAGTTTCTTTATTCATATTGTAGTTCCTGTCCATCACAACATTTCCTTTTGCTTCCCTCAATACTAATGAAATTATTACTAATCTATTTAATCATACTCTAGTAACTGTTCATATTGTACCTGCAACCACTGCTATCTTGACTACAGGCGAGTAACAATACAGGAATACTTAACACTTGTACCCGGTTATGGCTTACGGAGTCAGAACAGGTGACCTCCGTAGATTCAATAAAGGACCTAGTTCGAAGTTCCGTGTAGGTTCCCGAGTTCGACAAACACCTGAAGAAGGCCGGAAGACATATCGGCCGAAACATTGTGAAAATAACCATAAAGATGAAGACAATAGTCCGAATACCATTAATGATATAAATCACAACAGTTAGTTTCATTTCACTGTTAATAACCATAGCAATTAATTCATTTCTAATTTTTTAGCCCCATTGTTGTTCTTCCCCATCACGAAATATAGTGTCCAGTCACTCTTTGTTAACATACCAATAGATATATTACAATTTTATGCAAATAAAACGAAGTTTTTTCCAAGGAGCGGTCGTGACAATACTGCTGTATGGATGCACCACATGGACGCTGACCAAGCGTATGGAGAGAAACCTTGTCGGCAATTGCGCAAGAATGCTGCGAGCTGTATTGAACCTGGAGGTAGCATCCCACGTAGCAGTAGCTGTACGGACACATACCACCCATCTCGAAAACCATCCAAACTAGACGAGCAAGATATGCGGGACACTGCTGGACAAGTAAGGGCGAGCTCACAAGTGATGTACTCCTGTGGATCCCCTCACACGGACGAGCAAGAGTAGAGCGACCAGCTAGAACCTATTTACAACAGCGAGCCATCGGCGAACACTCTAACCATTATTCCAATGTCCGGTATATATATATATAATAGAATATTTTAATATATACAAGTTTACACTGTTCTTACTGGATCGTTTCATTATTTACAATTGTTGTTGTTTTGGACAAAGCAAATCATGTAAAAAAAAAGAAAGAAAGAAAAAATGAATATGGAAGGCTGCAAAAATAATTAAAATGAACTTTTATGACTCGATCTTAAAAGGAAAACGTAAAGACTCGCCTTTAATTATTGAATAGATTTCGTGTAAATGTGATTAATGATAAAATTAACAACTTGACTGAAACAACAACAGCAACAATAACAACAACAAACGTGTAAAAATGATGTGACGGGGAACACCGGGGAATTCACGATGTTCCAGTCAAGTATTTTATACATAAAATATGCATCACTCATGTTAAGAAAATAACATAAAAAACATTATTCTTGGCACAAAGTTCTGGGATTCATTACAAGTTTCTTAGATATTTTTTATTTCATATTAATAATGAAAATAGTGTCCTGTTACTCTTATTATTATTGCGTGGAAATTATGACGAATTTATTCAGTTTTATTATTGTTCATCTTCATCTTGAAATATAGCGGCCTGTTCTATTGTTTTTATACGATTGAATTTAAACGAGTTTCTTCATTAATATTTTTTTTTTTATCTTCATACAGTTTCCAATCACTCTTTGGTATCATAACAGTTAATTCATTACTAGATTCCTCTGACTTATTATTGTTAATCTCGACAAAACTACTGTCCTGTTCCACTTGATATCTGGGCAGGGAATTCATTACAATTTTCTCCAGCATTATTTTTTTATATTCATTCTGATATATATATATAGTCTGTAGGGGTACATGTAATTTGGTAGATATTTTGGTCCCCGATTTTTAAGTTAGTATATATCTGTTTAGTGGTATGTTGTTAGTGTTTATGTTTGGAAAGGCAAAGGATGCAAATGATGTGTTACGACGCGGATAGAAAATACAATTAAAGACAAAGCGGTACAAAGAAATTCAAATTCATATTTCAACAATACATGCAATTAAATGTTTCAAAACATTAGTGTTCTAATACTGTTTGTTAAATATTCCTGAGTGTGTGTGTGTGCGCGCGCGCGTGTGTGTGTTACTCACACTAATACTACAAAAAAGGAACTAAATGACAAAAGTGTCCTATGCGTATTGACCAAGTATTTTCTATAGAATCTTAATAGTGTATATTAGGAGGAACGTGTCTTCTCCCATGTTTGTTTGTTTCTTTCGGTAGTTTGACGAAATTTCTTTTGTTTTTGAGACTGAAAAAAATCTCACCGAAAAGGAGTAACAAGTAAGAGAATGGTTGCGTGGCATATACATTTTTGTGGCGGTATACTGCTGTTAGTTGAAATGAGAGAGTGATAGTATTCTCTCGGGAAGTCACACTGGAGAGAGTGTATTGGTCCCTGTAAGTGAAAATGTGAAAATAGGGTGAGTGTTGGAAGATGAGCGTATTTATAGAAAATTCTTGTCATGAAGTAGGCTCCAAAAACGCGAGACGAAATTGAAGTAGCGGAAGTAGATTTGAGCACTGACCAGGTGGTTCTCCTGCCCAATAGGTTTCCGAGATTGATTGTTAAGTGGCATAAGGGCCATTTTAAAATGTAGGAGTGTAAGTCCTATAAGTCCTATTGGGCTTGTTATCATTGGTTGAAATTTAATACGAGTTTCTTCATTATTATTGATAATTTTTATCTTTATCTTAAAATGTTTTGTCCTATTATTATTATTATTATTTTAGTCAGAGCTAGAAATTTATCAAATGTTTATATTCATCTTGAAATACAATTCCCGTTTGTTATCAATACATGGAAGTTTTTACAAGTTTCTTCAATGTTCATATTGTTCATATTTATCTTGAAATATAGTGTCCCAAAACTATTGTTAGCATAGCGTGAAATTTATTACGACTTTCTTCCGGATTATTATTGTTCACACTTATCTTGAAATAGAGTGTGTTGATCCAGGTTATCTAGAAGTATAGTGACTAGTTAGACTTTTATGATAGCATAGAATTTATGAGGACTTTCTTCAGGATTATTATTGTTCACGTTCATCTTGAAATAGAGTGTGTTGATCCACGTTATCTAGAAGTATAATGACCTGTTACTCTTTCTTAATAGCATGAAATTAATTAACGATTTCCTTTAGGCGGCCTATTGGCCTAATGAGTAGAGTTTTCGCCAATGGACCGAGAGACCGGAGTTTAATCCCAGGTCGTGTCATACCAAAGACTCAAAAAATGGTACCTGATGCCACCTTGTTTAGCACTCAGCACTATAAGGTGACGATCAAGGGTAAAGTGTAGCAATCCAGGGAAAGGAGTAGCGCCCTCCCCTACACATCAGTTTTAATAACTATTGAAAAGGGAACCTTCAACTAAGGTCATTAACTTTACTATATATTAGTCAAAATCTACATGAAATATAGTGTGTCTATCCATGGTACCTAACTGCTGTTAGTATTGAAGTATAGGGATCTATTACTCTTTTATGATAACATTGAATTCATTGGGAATTTCTTCAGGATTTTTATTTTTGACATTCATGTTGTTGTATAGTGGATCGTTTCACGTTACTTCCAGTATCGCAGAAGTATAAAAGACGCCGTGTCTCGAGGAGCGAGACAGAAGCAGAAGTAGAGACAAAAGAGCTCTGAAAGACGTCGGTCAGTAGAAGACCAACTTCGGTCGTAACACCTAGAGAGACTTATAATACTAGTCGAACTGTACCACTTGAGTTAATAAATAATTAACACTGTTTCACTGTGTATCGGTTCCTCACTGTTGTGACCCCGGAAAGGGTCACTAATAAAAACGCAGACACGGATATTAGGTAAACAGATTATATTGTACAAGAAAGATAGAGTTACATAGAAAAGGTAATAAGTCTCGAACTGTTTCGGATAACTTCGGTATTGTTCGGCTGGCAGCGAAATCTCTCAGTACTAGTAAAGGTGAGAAGAGTCCATTATGTTGAGATGGGTAAGGCTCCCACAACACCCCTCCCCAAGCCTTTTACTTCGTAAAACTGCTGTTAGTATTTTTTCTTTTTGGGTCGATCATTAATGGGTCGGTGAATTTCCTTTTTCTCCCTGACCTACGTTTTACAGGTGTTGATTGGGGAGGATCTAAATCGAACATGTTGAAAATAGTGTCTATTGGCTCTTCTTCTGTTTGTGGTACGTCGTTGGAGTCTTTCAAACGGCGTTTCTGTAAGTGGTTCTGGTGTCTCTTTGTGTGTATTTGGGTCCTTCTACAATGTATACCATACCACCATTTCTTTTTTAAATTATTCCACGTTCCCAACAGGACGTGTTATTTTGATATTTTTTAAAGTAAATTTTTTATCCCGGGTTAAACCTTTCTTTAGGCACTAATGTGGTCTTTCGCAGCTTATTTTGTTTTGGGAGTGGCTTATCACTGAATTCCACTTTCGATAATATGCCCGTATTCACTAATCGGTCTAGCTCTTGATTTATTTTTTCGGTCGCAGCGAACGGCACGTTTCGTTTCTTTCTAAAAATAGGGCGTGTATTTTCCTTCCGTTCAAATTTTGCCTTAATTTTAGTACATTTGCCAAGAGCAGCTGAAAATACTTCGGGGAAACTACCTTTTAGTTCCATCTTAATTTATTCAGCTTCGGCCGTAATGCATTCTACTTTTTGGCAAAACGTATTAATTGGTTGATCCCAGAGATTAAATTTCTGAAACCAGCCCGACCCAAACAAATTTTCTATATTCTTCAGTACGAAGACTTTTAAGTGATACTGGGATAATTATTTCGCTTTCAAATTTTATTTTGTCTCCTGTTACCGTTCGCGCCGTATGGTTGTCATCTTTATTATTGGCCTATTTAATTTTCTCCAAGTTTGTAAGTTTATTATTGATAGATCAGAGCCAGAGTCTAGCTGAAATCTTACCGAGGTATTTAGTATTTTGACTGTTATGTATTTACGAACGACTTTGTCTGACTCGTCCTCGGTCTTTGTATGTCTGACTCTGTTTTTATTTATTTTTCTGTTTCTACACTGTGAGCCCTTATGTCTAAATCTATCGCAGTTTTTGACATTTTTTGTACGATAGGGACAATCCTTGGCTCAATGTAATTTTCAACAGCGGTAGCAAGCGCTGGGTGTTTTTTTTGGTTGTCACTAGTCTGCCTGTATGGAAATTTTGGGTAATCATATTTTTTTGAGTAATCGTGTTTTTTTTCTCTCTTTTACCAGAGAGTATGATTGAGATCTATGTTTGACTTTCCTTACGAAAGCAACACCAGATTCCTCGATATTTTTTGAGTCGTTTCTGACACTCACTATTCTCTGACAGTCTTCAGCCAGTTTTTGAAGTGTGAGATCGGGTTCGTTCTCTTATTTCGACAAAACTCTGCGTCTGATTTCCGCGTTCTTTGCCGACACTAGGCCTTGTGCGAATATCAGACATTTGAAGTTATCCGCTGACAATTCGCCTAGTTTAAAATCGTCGCAATTTTATTGACGACCGAGGCAAACCCTAAATAATAATCACTGTCCATTTTTGTTAAGTTGAGACATTTCCATCTTTTGTGGAATAGAGACGTTTTGGAGCTGAAGAATTCTCACAGTAATTTAACTGTTTCTAAAAATCCAAGTTCGCAAGTTTTTGTTTGTAAGATATAATCTACAAACTTCTTGTATTCCACAGTTCCTAGCTTTCGTAGTAGTAGCCGAACTTTTTTAGCATCAGTCCAATCGGCACAGTCGGCAATATAGATATCTTCATATCTTCTGTAATAAGCCTCGAAAGTCTTATCTTCATCAGGTGCGTAGATAAATGTTTCGATCGCATTCCACATAGCATTTTGAGGGAAAACTGCAGTAGTATCTGTAGGCTGGTTATTACTTAGACTTTTAAAAAGTGTTTCTTGTTATTTTTGTAATTCAAGGAAGAACCGTTGTTGTTTTAACTTGTTTTCTTGTTCCTTTTCCTTATTTCCTTGTAACAACTGAAAAAGTCTTCCTTCGTTTTTTGTTGAGACTCCATTTGGAACCTCATCATTTGCGCAAACATTTCTTTAAGGTCTTCCATTTTTTAGACTTAAAATTTTTTTTTTTATTCAAAGAAAATCTTTTTTTTCTCTGGAAAGTTTTTTCCTTCAGTAAATATCCCTAGAAATCAAGAATAGTTACTGTGTGAGTTTGTGTTTATTGTACAACACAATACTGTAAGCGCCGTATTAAATTTTTCTCTCTGAAGTCGGGTGGGGAGAAGAAAAATATGAAAATCACTTTTTTATTACGTGACGACAGTCTTTTCTTTTTTCAATATCCGTTATCCGACACACTCCGTCGTTTGTACAATTTGATACCTCGTAGTTGTTTGAAAAAAATCTTGTTCGGTTCGTTGTATGCGGGAACTTTGTTGTAGATTCTTTAACAACTTGTAGTTGGGTATCTCTTTGTTGTTGGGATGTATCTTCGCCAGTATGTTGTGCGATTAACCCTTTTTGCTTGTTGGAGAGTCCCTTTTTTCGTTCGAGATCCTCGTCGCCAGTATGTTGTGGCCCCGGAAAGGGTCACCAATGAAAACGCAGACTCGGATATTAGGTAAACAGATTATATTGCACAAGAAAGATAGAGTTACACAGAAAAGGTAATAAGACTCGTACTGTTTCGGATAACTCCGGTAGGCAGTGAAATCTCTCAGTACTAATAAAGCTGAGAAGAGTCCATTATGGTGTGGCTCCCACAACACTTACCACGATAGAACACATGTTGAAATATATTGCGATGATACAATATATAGAGATCTGTTACTCTTCTAAGATGACATAGAAATTTTCATGACTTTCTTCAGGATTATTATTGTCCGCATTCATATTGAAATATAGTATATTGATCCACGTTATCTTGAAGTATAGCTAACTGATACTTTTTATGATATCATAGAATTAATTTCAACTTTCTTGTGAAATTTCATTGTTCAATTCATATTGAAATATAGTTTGTTGATTCATGTTATATTGAAGTATAGAGGCTTGTTATTCTTTTATGATAGCAGGAAATTTATTTCGATTAGGTTCATGATTATTATTAATCAAAATCAACATGAAATATAGTGTGTCTACCCATGAAACATTGAAGTACAGTGACATGTTACTCTTTTATGATAACAGGAAATTTATTTCGATCAGGTTCATTATCAATAATCAAAATCAACATGATATATATTGTGTCAATCCATATTATCTTGAAGTATAATGATATGATATAGTCTTTTATGAATGCTTGAAATTTATTATAACTTTTTTTAGGATTATTTTTGTTCATATTTATGTTGAAATAGAGTGTTGATTTATGTTATCTTGAAGTATAGTGACCTGTTACTCATTTATGGTAGTATAGCAATTATTACGATTTCCTTTAGGATTATTGTTGATCACATTCATCTTGAAATAAAGTGTGCCGATCCATGTTAACTAGAGGTGTAGTGGCTAGTTTGTCTTTTATGATAGCGTGGAATTTATTACGATTTTCTTTAGGATTATTATTGTTGATATACTTCTTTATATATAGTGCGCTGATCTACGTTATCTTGAAGTGTAATGAACTGTGACTCTTTTATGATAGCATGGAATTTGTTAAGAACTTTCTTCAAGATTATTATTGTTGACATTCATCATATGATATAGTGTTTTGATCCATTAAATCATGGATCATTGTGAACTGTTATTATTTTATGAGAGCAGAGAATTTATTACTACTTCTCTTGGGGATTATTTTTGTTTGTATTTATCAAAAAATATTGTGTATTGGTCCATGTTACCATGAAGTAACCGGCTCATTGGCCTTGTGGGTAGAGTGTTCGCCAATGGTCAATCCCAGGTCGTGTCATACCAAAGACTTTAAAAATGGTACTTGATACATCCTTGCTTAACACTCAGCAAGGGTAAAGTGGAGCAATCCTGGGAAAGGAGTAGCGCCCTCCCCAACACCTCGGTGTAGTAGCTATTGAAAAGGAAGCCTTCTGGTTGCCCTCCACTACGGTCGCCAACTTTTCTTATTCATAGTGACATGCTTTTTTTATTTGTTTTTTTTGATTGCTTGGAATTTATTACGATTTTCTTCTGGATTATTAATGTTCACATTCATCTCGAAAGATTGTGTGTTGATTTACGTTATCTTAAATTATAATGATCTGGTACTTTTTATTATCGCAAGAAAAGTATTAGGACTTTTTCCAGGATTATTATTGTTTTTATTCATCTTGAAACGTAGAGTTGATCCATGTTATCTAGAAGTATACTGACCTATTATAATCTTTTATGAATATATTACGAAATTCTTCAGGATTGAAATATAGTGTGTTGATCCATGTTACCTTGAAGTATCGTTACTTGTTACTCTTTAATGATAGCATGGAATTTACTACAACTTTTTTTTCGGAATCCCTATTGTTCACGTTCATCTTGAAATATTGTGTATTGCTTCATGTTATCTTGAAGTATAGTAACATTTTACTTTTATCTGAATACATGGAATTTATTACGACTTTTTTCAGGTTTATTTTTGTTCATATTTATCTTGAAATATAGTTTTTGATACATGTTTTCTTGAAGTATTATGATCTGATAATCTTTTATAATAGCATGGAATTTAGTACGATTTTCGTCAGGATTATTTTCACTTACAGTCATCTTGAAATGTAAAGTATTGTTCCATGTTATCTTGACGTATAGGGAACTCATACATATTTATGATCGAATTTGATTTATTGAAATTTTTTCATGATCTTGAAGTTTAGTATGACGATCCATGTTATCTTGAAATATAGGACCTGTTACTATTTTATGATTGCATTGAATTCATAACAACTTTCTTGAGAAGTACTTACTCATGTATTCTTGAAGTAGATTAAAAGTTATACACTACCCGAGTATGAAAACTATTACGATGTTTTCAAGATCTTTAATATATTGATCCATGTGATCTTGAAGAATAATGATGTGTTGCTCTTTCACGATAGCTCTGAATTTATTACGACTTTCTTCAGGATAATTATTGTTGACATTCCTCATGAAATATAGTGTTGTTTCCTGTTCCCTTGAAGTATTGTGACCTGTTACTCTTTCATGAAAGGTCGTAGTTTATTACAATTTTCTTCATGATCATTATTGCTAACATTCATCTTGAAATATAGTGTGTTGTTTCATGTTCGCTTGAATAATAGTGACCTGTTACTAATTTCATGATAGCTCAGAAATTCTTACGACTTTCTTCAGGATCCTTATTGTTGACATTCATCTTGAAATAGAGTATATTGTTTGATTTTATGTTGAAGTATAGTGAATTGTTAATCTTTCATGATAGATAGGAATTTATTACGACTTTCTTCGGGGTTTATTGTTGACATTTGTCATGAAACATAGTGTGTTGTTTCGTTTTATCTTTTATGATTTCTCGGAATTTATTACAACTTTCTTCAGGATCATTATTGTTGACATTCATCTTGAAATATCATCATCTTATCATCTTGTGCCATCAGCGCGGATCTGCCTGACCCTCTCCCTCCACCCTTCCCGATCGTTCATCACTTCCGGCATGTTTTCTTGGCTACACCCCGTATCTACACAGAGCTGTTGTATGTAGGTTCGAGCTGGACGTCCTGCCTTTGCTCGTCCATCTGAAGGGGTCCACAAGAGTACATCACTTATGAGCTCGTCTCTGCTTCTCCAGCAGTTGTCCCGCATGTCTGGTTCGTCTAATTTTGATGGGTGGTAGGTGGCCGTATTTTCTGCTGCTTTGTGGGGTGTTGCCTTGCTTTTTCTCCAGCCGTTTGTTAGCGTCCATGTAGTGCATCCATGTAGCAGTATAGACACGACCGCTGCTTGGAAGAAACTGCGTTTCATTTTATTGGTCAGGTCTGATTTCCATATGACCGATAGCCTATTGATAGCTGTCGATGCTTTTGCTAGTCGCGTGTCGATGTCTGTCTCAGTTGATGAGACACTGCTTCCTAGGTAGGTAAACTTGTCAACTAGTTTCAGAGAGCAACCGTTTACTGTGGAGATGTCGCCTGTTTGATTAAAGCACACATATTCAGTTTTGTGTGCATTGACATGGAAGCCAATGCTCGTTCCAAACTATGTAGTTGGGTTTCGGCTTAGGCGGGTGCATTTGCCAGAAGCGCTATGTCATCAGTGTAGTCGGCGTCGGTAATTGTTTTTGCGGGGTACCTTCTGCTTCTTTTCTTTGTAAGTTTGAAACCATTTTCTTTGATTTTATCCATGCTGTTTTATGATATACTAAAGTATATTCACCCGTTGCTCTTTCATAATAGCTCGGAATTCAGTTCAACTTTCTTCAGAATTATTATTGTTGATATTTATCATGAAATATACTAATTTGTTTCATGTTATCTTGAAGTATAATGACCTATTACTCTTTTATGATTGCTCAGAATTTTTAAACAATCTTTTTAAAGATCATTAATGTTTAGATTCACCTTGAAATATACTTAGTTGATTCATGTTATCTTGAAGTATAGTGTAGTGACCTTACTCTTTTATGATAGCCCGGAATTTATTACTACTTTTATTAAGATCATTATTGTTGATATTCATCAGGAAATATAGTGTATTCTCTTATGTTATTTCGAAGTATAGTGACTTGTTACTCTTTCATGATAGCTCGGAATTTATTATGACTTTTTTCAGGATCGTTTTTCGACATTCATCATGAAATATAGTGTATTGACATTCACCATGAAATATAGGGTATTGTTTTTATGATATCTTAAAGTATAATGACCTGTTATATTTTCATGATTGGTCGAAATTTATAAAGACTTTCCTTAGGATTATTATTGTTGACATTCATCATGAAATATAGTGTGTTGTTTCATTTCATCTTGAAGTATCATGACCCTACTCTTTCATGATATCTCGGAATTTATTACAACTTCCTACAGGATCATTATTGTTGACATTCATCTTCAAATATGGTGTGTTGTTTCATTTTATCTTGAAGTATCGTAACCTTACTCTTTCATGATATCTCGGAATTTATTACAACTTCCTACAGGATCATTATTGTTGACATTCATCTTCAAATATGGTGTGTTGTTTCATTTCATCTTGAAGTATCGTGACCTTACTCTTGCATCATATCTCGGAATATATTACAACTTCCTACATGGTCATTAATGTTGACATTCATCATGAAATAGTTTTGTTTCCTGTTCTCTTGATTTATTGCAACCTATTACGCTTTGCTGATAACTAGGAATGTATTATGAATTTCCTCAGGAGCATTATTGTTCACATTCATCTTCAAACATGGTGTGTTGTTTCATTTTGTTGAAGTATAGTGACCGGTTAAATATTCATGATAACTCGGAATTTATTACAACTTCTTCAAGATCATTATTGTTCTCATTTATCGTGATATACAGTGTTGTTTCATGTTATTTTGAAGTATAGTGACTTGGTTATCTTTTATGATAGCTCGGAATTTATTTTGACAGTCTTAAAGATCATTATTGTTGACATTCATCGTGAAATATCGTTTGTTGTTTCACGGTATCTTGAATTATGATGACCTGTTACTCTTTCATGATTACTCGGAATTTATTACGACATTTCTCTCGATCATTATTGTTGACATTCATCGTGATACATAGCGTGTTGTATAGTGACTTGCTACTCTTTCATGATAGCGCGGAATTTATTAGAACGTTCTTAAAGATCATTAATGTATAGTGACCTGTTAAATATTCATGATATCACGGAATTTGTTACGACTTTCTTTAAGGTCAATATTATTGATATTTCTTATCTTGAAAGAGTAACAGGTGACAACTTTCTTAAAGATCAATATTATTGACATTACTCAGGAAACATAGTGTGTTTTTTCATGTTATCTTGAAGAATAGAGACCTGTTATGTTACTCTTTCATGGAATTTATTACGACTTTCTTCAGGATCATTATTGTTGGTATTCATCTTTTGTTTAATTTTATGTTGAAGTATAGCAACCTATAAGTCTTTCATAGCTCGGAATTTATTACGACTTACTTAAAGATTAATAATGTTGACATTTATTGTTCTGAAAGAGCAACAGGTCACGACTTTCTTAAAGATTAATATTGTTGAAATTATTCAGGAAATATTATGTGTTGTTACATGTTATCTTGTAGTATAGTGACCTGTCACTTTTTCATGATAGCTCGGAATTTATTACGACTTTTTTAGGATCATTATTATTGACATGAATCATTATACATAGCACGATTTTTAATGTTAAATTGAAGTATAATGAGCTGTAACTCTTTCATGCAAGATCAGAATTTATTTTGTAGTCCCCGTCATCAAAACAAATTGTGTCCTCTTTCTCTTTATTATCGTACCAGTTAATGTTCTTATTTGTATCTTTAGCTTTATCATTGGTCCCCATCATTATTGGTCCTTTCCCCCTTTATTAGCATACTAATTAATTTATTATTTGTATCTTCAGTCATATTAGTAGTCCCCGCCATCAAAACTAAATTTTCCCTTCATTATCGTGCCAGTTAACGTATTACTTGTATCTTCAGTTATATTATTGGTCCCCATCATCATAGGTCCTTTTCCCTTCATTAATGTACCAATTATTTCATTTACTAGTATCTTCAGTCATATCAGGTGTCTCCGCCATCAAAACAAATTGTGTCCTTTTTTCCTTCATTATTGGACTAAATTATCTTCAACCAAATCATTCGTCGCCATTATCACAAGTTGTATCCTTTTTTCTTCATTTTAATATCAATTAATATATTACTAATTAATATTTTACTAATTAATATTTTACTATTAATATTTTACTAACTTTAGTCATATCATTGTTACCCATATTTATAGTAGTTTACGTTGCTTACCCCTTCATTATCATAGGAATCAGTTGAGTAGTATTATTAGGTATATTGTTTTTCATATCCATCGCAATAAGTATGTCACTTTCTTCTTCATTATCAAACTAATTAACTTATTTCTTCAAATTTCAGTAACAATACTGTTCCCCATCATCACTGAAGTTTTTCTCGTTTCTCTCTTCTTTATCATACAAAATAAATTGTTACTATTTTTTTCAGTTTTATTTTACTTCCGTTAATCTGACTCATTTTTGTGGCTTCTTTCTTCAATTTTATTTCAATTTATTTAATATTAGTATCTTGATTTATATTATTCTTTCAAGATTCTTTAACTTTTTTGACGATACTCTTCATGACCACTGTTCGAGATAATTTTTTCTTGATCATTAAAATTATTTTCATATTTTTTTGCAATCTCATTATAGTTTTTCTTTTTGCTATGACAAGTGTTTGGTTTGAATCCTTCCTTCCTGTTTACAATATCATTTTTTTTTACTTGTCCTTCATTCTTATCATTGTTGATCCTCTTCACTAATCATGATTCACTTTTCCTTATTATTATTTTATTTTATTATCAGTCTGTTCAATCTTATTATAAGAATTAATCAAAATTGTTTTGCTTCATTCATTCTACATTATATATTAGTAATATTTTGTTCAATCTTAATATTGTCCGTCCTTATCTCAACTCTCTGGTTCCATTCATTCTTCAGTAATACTACTAGTTAGTCCAATCTTATTATTGTTGCTTTTTATCACAACAGTCTGGTTCCTCTCAGTCTTCATCATTAGTACTATTTTTCTTATTACTAGTTAGTCCAATCTAATGCACACACACACACACACACACACACACGCGCGCGGGTTGTCCTCGTGGTGTAATGGTAAAGCGCTAAACTGCGGAATCGTAGTATGCGTGTTCGAAATTCAGTCGTGGTATTACGTTCACTTTCGGAAAATACTCTTGGGAAAGGTATAAACTCTCTTATCCTCTAAGGTATGGGTTAAATAGTAACACTACTGAACTTCTAGAAGGACGGAATTGGCATCAAATAACCCAAGAAGGTTTATATGCCATTAAACAAGCAAACAAACAAACACGCACACATATATATGTATACATAAACCTCTCTTCATATATATATATATATATATATATATATATATATATATATATATATATATACATATATATATATATATATATATATATATATATATATATATATATAAACACGCACGTATGAATATAGGCACATTTACATACATACATAAACCCCTTTACAGATGTATATACTTCACACACATGCTCGTCGTATAATGGTTACTGTCGTGAGAAATGAACACGGTGACACGAGTTCAAAACCAAGACCAGGCTGTTTGTATTTAATCTAGCGCTAATATCCTTGGCAAAGGCATGAATCCAGTTATTCTCCTTTCAGCTATGAATAAGTAGTAGGACAGACTGGACTCTTCTTAATCTTGGTATGAAAACTGGTCTAGGAAAAGGAAAACTCCGAATTCACACCTGTTAAACTCCTGTTAAAAATTGGCCTTGTGTCACATCTTGCTCGTGCGAACGTATTGGACAAATAGATATTATACACACACATGTATATATATATATAAATATATATATATATATATATATATATATATATATATATATATAAGAAGAAATGATAGATTTTGGTAAATCTGACATGATGAGAAAAATAAGTGAAGTGAATAAACCAAAACACTCTTTAAAGAGGAAATATCATTGCTAGATCCGTTGTTAGTGTTTTTGTTTATCCACTTTTCAACTGTTTTTTCTCGTATATATATATATATAGAGAGAGAGAGAGACAGAGAGACAGACAGACAGATAGACAGACAGACAGATAGACAGACACACACGCACACACACACACACACATATATATAGTTGGTTTGTTGGTTGGGTTTTATGGCATATAAACCTTTGTAGGTTATTTAAAGCCAAATCCATTTTTATGCAAATAGTCAGTTTTATTTCAAACAATTCAGTTTAGCATGAGTACACAGTTTAATTACTAAAACAGTTCTAATTCAGCAAATTCAGTTTAGTATAAGTACAGATTTTGTTTACACACAGTTAAATGTCAAAACATTAAACAATTCAATTCAGTGTTAGTACAGTTTCAATGTCAAAAACAGTTCCATTTCAAACAATTCAGTTTAGCATAAGCACGCTGTTTAAATGTAAGTACAATTTAATTGTCTAAAACATTTCTATTTAAGCTATTCAATTCAGTCAAACAGTTCTAATTCAAACTATTCAGTTTAGCATAAGTATGCAGTTAGTTCTATCTAACCTTTAGATAGGGCCCTATCAGGTGCTACTATTCCGGGCCAGAGTGGACCTGGAAGCAATGGCAATGAAGGGGTGTTCCGCATTCCTCAAAGCTCCAGTATCACTGGAACCTCACCATCAGATTGTTAAGTGTCATATCCAGGATACTCGTTGGGGGGGGGCAGCTTACCCCTCAGCAGAGAAGCAGTCGGTGTATTCTACAGTTCCAGCAACTGGGCAAGATATATATATATATATATATATATATATATATATATATATATGCATATATATATATATATATATATATATATATGCATATATATATATATATATATATATGCATATATATATATATATATATATATATATGCATATATATATATATATATATATATATATGCATATATATATATATATATATATATATATATATATATATATATATATGCATATATATATATATATATATATATATATATATATATATATATATATATATATATATATATATGCATATATATATATATATATATATGCATATATATATATATATATATATATATCTTGGCCTAATGATTATAGTGTTCGCCAATGGTCTGGAAGACCGGGGTTCAATCCCAAGTCGAGTCATACCAAAGACTCAAAAATGGCACTTGATGCTCCCTTGCATTCACTTAGCATTAAAAGTAAGGATCAAGGGCAAAATAGTGTAATCCAGCACCCTACCCAACACCTATTGAAAAGGGAGCCTTCGGGTCACCCTCGACTAAGGTCACCAACTTTACTTTTATATGTATAAATAAGAATCGAAGAAATCAAATTTTATTCAACACACACACAGGTGCACACACACAAAACGCACATATATACACCCTACGCACATATATTTATCTGCATTACATATATATAGACACACACACACACACACACACACACACACACACACACACACACACACACATATATATATATATATATATATATATATATATAAACTCTCCCCCCATATATATATATATATATATAATTTACACAGGTGCTCGCCTGCACACACACACACACACACACACACACACACACACACACACATATATATATATATATATATATATATATATATATATATATATATATATATATATATATATATATCTCGAGACATACACACACACATGCACATATATACATCGATATGCAAGCACACACATATATAAATAAAAGTCCAGGAAATCAAATTCTGTTCATTAATTAACGCACACATATACATACATGCATACATACATGTGTGCATACACACACGTATGTATGTACATATAGATATACACTTATGTATGCATGTATAGACTCACATTAACAAAAATAATCACGCGTAGGCACACACAAGAAGGTGTATACATACATATTTATATGTATGTTTACCTACTCATCCTCCACATATATATGCATTCACACACACACACACACACACACACATATATATATATTGTGTGTGGATGCCGGGTGCTGAGTACAGTAATGCTTCCGTTTTTTTTGCTAGGCGAAAGAATTTTGTAGGAAATAGAGTAATTTAAAAGTATGTAAAGTAAAAAAAAAAAAAAAATAATAAATAAATAAAATGGATGACCAAGCCATTTCTTTCTATGTTTATTATCAACCCCGCCGTAGGGCAATGGTTAACAGATAACTCGAACTGTATAGTTGGGTAAGTTCATTTCTTTTTTTTTTTTACTTGAAAAAAGATCACCTTGACTCATTGGTCTAGTGGGTAGAGTGTTCGCAAATGGTCCGGAAGACCTGGGTTCAATCCCAGGTTGAGTCATACCAAAGACTTTAAAAATGCAACTTAATACCTTCTTGCTTAACACTCTGCTATATAAGGTACGTATCAAGGGTAAAGTGGAACAACCTAGGGAAAGGATTAGCGCCCTCTCCTACACCTTGGTGTAGTAGCTATTAAAAAGGGATCCTTCTGGTTGCCCTCGACTACTGTCGCCAACTTTACTTACTAACCTTTACACCAAGGGAGAGTCCCCGTCGTGCAATGTAAGCGAGTTCGAACCCCAGACGTGCTATTATGTTCACGTTCAGATTACTACGCTTGCCAAGGACATGTACTCCCTTATTCCAACCAGCTGTGTGTTAAAAAGAATCAAAGTTGTTCTACATAATGGCTTTTGCATTAAATAGCACACGAACGTTGATATACCATTGAATAAAAACCAACCAACCAACCAACCTTTTCACTGAATTCCACTTTACTTCTGTTCTTCCTCCCCCCCTCTCTCTCTGTTGAGTACCAGGAGTAACGATGAGTTGAATTTCGTGCTGAACTGACTTCAAATCAGATCTGAGGACCATAAAAGTGCCATAACCGAAGGTGAAACAGAAAGCGCAAGACATATAGGGAGAGGAAAGCGAATGATGCAATGGTTGGGATGAAGTTCGTCTTATAGACAAGGAGCACGAGAAAAATCAATGACAGAAACAGAAGTTTCTGAGAAATGAAAAAAACTTTTTGTGGTTTCTGTTCATTGAATAAGCATAAATCACGAAAACGGACTTCTGCGAAATGATCTCTGAAAAAAAAAAAAAAAAAAAAAACAATAGCCAAGGCTTAGAATACGCCGATGACGCTAACTAAACGGCTGGAGAAAAAGCTTGACGGCAATTACACAAGCATGCTGAAAGAAATATTGAACAAGATCTGGAGGCAACACCCTACAAAGCAGCAGCTGTACAGCCCCCTACCACTAATCACGAAAACCATCCAAGTTAGACGAACCAGACATGCAGGACACTGCTGGAGAAGTAGGAACGAGCTCATAAGTGATATACTCCTATGGACCTCTTCACAAAAGCAGGGCGATACGGGGTGTAGCACTGAGGACCTGCCGGAAGCAATGAACGATAGGGAGGGGTGGCGAGAGAGGACCAGGGATATAAGTAATGATAGCACGACAAGATGATGATGATGATCCTCTGTAAAATGGAGGAGTCCTGAAAAGTGTTCCTATAAAGAATGACAAATAAGGTAGCCGCCCAAAATGCTGTTAAAAGAACAACTTCAGCTCTCTCAATTGGGACACGAATAAGCCGTAACAATCTCTGCAGAGGATTGAGACCACACCTACTAAGAAGAGTGTCCCTAGCAAGACACTAAACTGGATCTAGTTGTGAGGCTCCAGTTCTAGGAGTGTTACATTATGGATTGGTGAAGTCTTTTATTGACTGGTAGTGCAGCATTCGAATTAGGTTATAACCAATAGAACGACTGGAAAGTCAGGAGTCAGCTCGGTTTAATTGACACATAATTGACCTTTGGGGGCAGTTGAAAGTCAGGTGTTTATAATCCTAGAATTTAAAAGTTAGATTTCAACTTTAAGTTAGTGAGCTGAGACTAGTCAAAAGGGATTAGACGTAATTTTGCATCTGTGGCCTGGTGCTCTTTACCCTGCCAGTAATATTAATGAAATGAATAAAACCATCTAAGCACACAAGAAAAGAAGACTTTGCATTTGTTAATCATCCAAGCAAGGGACTAGAGCATTCGATGAAGACGCTGGAATAACGCTGAGGCCGAAGAATATATATATATATATATATATATATATATATATATATATATATATATATATATATATAGTTAATATTCTAAGCGTGTATCTGTTCAAGTTTACCAGGGAAAAAATTCTAATTATTGCTTGATTTGTGATTTGAACAAATTAGAACCTCAAAGACATCGTATGTTTTTTTTTTATTTTTGAAAAAAAAATGATTCTACATTTTATAAGAAGTGGTTCACATTTTCATGTATTCAATCACCCATTTCCGAAACAAGTATTAAAAAAGGACCCTTTACCACTGAAATAAAAAAAAATCAAATTTTTTGGCCTGTCTCGTTTGGTTTAGTTTGGTTTGGTTTTATAGCATATCAACCTTTGTATATTATTTAATGCCAAATGCTCTTTATACACATATATTAAATATTTCTGATTGGTTTGGTTGAGTTTTAAGGCTTATAAACCATTTTAGGTTATTTATTCCCAAACCCATTTTCATATATATAAACAGTTCTATTTCAAACAATTCAGTTTAGCATAAATTCGCAGTTCACTTCTATTTGACCCATAGATTGGACCCTATATGGTGCTACCACTCCGAGTCAGAGTGGACATGGGAGCGATAGCAATGAAGGGGTAGTCTGCATTCCCGAAAGCTCCTGCATTACTGGAGACTCATCATCAGATTGTTTCATGTCATGTTCAGGACACTCATTGGAGGAGTCTTACCCCTTCGCAGAGATGCAGTCGGTGTATTCTGCAGCCCCAGTCTAATATATATATATATATATATATATATATATATATATATATATATAGTATTATTTGGTCCAGTTAAACCGGAGTTGGGAGTAATTCCATCAGGACAAGAAAACTATTCAAGAGTGAACATTTAAATTTTCCTGGTAAAGAGACAGACAATACAGAGCAATAAATTCTTTAAGAAAAACAACAAACCGGTCACATTAGGATTATAAATTTATTTCCATCCTGTTTCGCGTTTTTGAAAATTTCAAAAACAGGAAAAAAATTAAACAGGACTTCTTCAGATCCTATGGATAAAATAAATTAGAATCGACGCAGAAAAAGGTGGGTGGGGATAGAAGAGGGGTGAAGAGTTATCTCCTCATTTAGCCCACTTCCGTTTTTCTTTTAATTTCGGTTAGAAATGTAGTAAATTTATTTAAAAATTTTTTAAAAAGTTTTATTTTAATTTTTTAAATTCTAATTACATTTTGACTTAAACTACAGATCTAATTTTAGATTAGATTTTTAACTTAATTCAATAACTTTACGTAATGACACAGTAATAATTATATTAAATTAAACTCAAGATCTAATTAATTTTAATCTTTTTTAAAAATTCAAAACTATTTAGAACCTATTAATCAGTTACACTTTTTATGATTAGTACGTATATATGATATGTTTTTTCACAATTTTCTGTCTAACATTTTATTTTATTTATTCATTTACATTAATTCTCAGTTTAACTCTATGCTTTTTGAAAAAAAAAATTTAAGTTAATTATCTATAGTTTAAATTTAGCCCTATGTCTACACCTAGCTATTAATTCACTTCTCTTATTTAATAATTTTTTCGGCTCTGGAAAAAGCAAAATGTGCATTTTTTCTTCTAAACACAGATTGCATCTACTGTCGAAAGACTTTGGAGTATTTGATCTTCTTAATATGGACCATTGAATCTCAGGCGTTAAACCTTTATTTTTCAACCCCCAAAAATGCTTAGATAGAGCAGTAGGATTTTTCAGATGTTCATGGGAGAAAGAGAATTTGTGATTGCCGTATCTAATTTTCCATTTCGTGGACGATATACCAATATAAGATTTCCTATCATTTATATCCTCTTTTTGGTAAATAATTGCTTGATATACTACATTATCTAGATTACATAAACCATTCATGGGACAATCACTTCGAGATTTACAATTACATTCTATCTTTTTTTACTATTATTATTATTGTTTGCTCGGTTCTGAAATTCCTTAATTATCTCTTTATTATGATTATTTATCATTTGAGAAATATTTTTTGTGCAGGAGTAACTAATTTTCAAAGTTTTTCTATTAAACATTCTATGTAATATATTATCTTGTTTAAAGTGCTTATCTATCAGTTTAAAAAAATATTTACCTACATTTGTACTAGCTAGTTTACAAAAAGGGGGGTTAAACCATATAATTTTTCTTTTTCTATTTTTATTTTTATGATCATACTTATTATTTTCTTTATTAATATCATTTGTTATATTTTCTTCTAAATATCTAAACTCTTCCTTAAAACCGCTATTTTTAAGGACATCTGGCCTAGCGGTTAGAGTGTTCGCCAATGGCCCGGGAGACCTGGGTTCAATCCCAGGTCGAGTCATACCAAAGACTCAAAAAATGGTACTTGATGCCTCCCTGCTTAACACTCAGCCTTATAAGGTACGGATCAAGGGTAAAGTGGAGCAATCCAGGGAAAGGAGTCGCGCCCTCCCCTACACCTTGGTGTAGTAAGCTATCGAAAAGGGAGCCTTCGGGTCCCTCTCGACTATGGTCGCCAACTTTACTTACTTTACTTATATACATCTTACTACTCTCTTTGAATTTTTTTTCATTTGCTGATAGTTTTCATATTCTTAAATTTACTGCTTTTGGGGCTTGTTTATTTATGTTTTTAGGGTGATTAGAATTAATATTAATATATGATGGGTGCTGATTAGTTTTTATGAACGGTTTATAAGAATTATTCGAGAGGTCTAGAGTCACATCCAGGAAATTAACTATCTTATTATTAGATGAGACTTCTAATTTGAATCCTAAAAACTTAAAAGCCCTTATAATCTTTTGTATGTTAGAGCTAATTGGGCCATTACTATTTGGGATATATATTAAACCCTCATCACGGTATAACCCTAATTGTTCTGGACTAATGATTCTAGTAAGTATATTTAATAGATATAAACCTACAAGGTCTGCTATTTGGGAGGGATCATACCCCCTATTGGAACGTCAATATTATCTAAACCACTTTTAACCCATTCATTATTTTTTATAACTGTTTTCCTACAAGCTAATATTATTTCATATTGTTCATTAGTTACATCTACATATTTACGGGCGTAGTTAATACTATCAATTAGAATATTTCTAGTTATATATATATATATATATGGAGTGGTAAGTCGAAAAGTAATTAGAATTTAAAAAAATAAAGATAAAAAAATTAATTTACTATAATTCCAACCGGCAATAAAATAAAAAACCGGAAGTGGGCTAAATGAGGAGAAAACTCTTCACCCCTCTTCTATCCCCTCCCACCCTTCTTTCCTGTGTCTATTCTGAATTATTTTATCCATAAGATCTGAAGAAGTCCTGTTAATTTTTTTTCGTGGTTTTGATTTATATCAAAAGCATATTACAGGATGGAAATAAATTTATAATCCTAATGTGACCGGTTTTGTTTTTTCTTAAATATATATATATATATATATATATATATATATATATATATATATATATATATATAATTACAAGCATATATACGTACAAATTCGGATATTATTTTTACGATATGTACATTGGCACAATGGTCCGGCAGACCGGGGTTCAATCCCAGGATGAATCATACCAAAGACTCAAAAAATGGTACTTGATGCTTCCTTGCTTAACACTTAGCATTATTAGGTACGGATCAAGGCTAAAGTGGAGCAGTACTGAGAATGGAGTAGCATCCTCCTCTACAGCTCGGTGTAGTAGCTATTGAAAAGGGAGCTTTCAGGTCGCCCTCGACTAAGGTCGCGTACTTTACTTACTTATATATACAGGGGTTGAAAAAAATATTGGAAACACCTAGAATCTTTGCATCGTCATTTTGAAACTCCTAAAAAACATCAACTAGGTAAATAGTAGGACATACTGTGGTCTTTATCCTTTGTTAGGCAACCAGTCGAGGAGAAAGAAATCTTTGATTTCAAACCTGTTGAACTCCGTTTAAAAATTGATTTCCTGCGTGCGAGGAGGAATTGATAAATACATACATATCCTCACACACACACACACACACACACACACACACACACACACACACACACACATATATATATATATATATATATATATATATATATATATATCCTGTGAGCCTTTTTCTCAGTTCACAGCAATACTCAGACCTTTCTTTTTTGATTTATAATAATTTTTCTTTTCTTCTTTTACTATAATTATTGTTTTTTTTTACAGATATCATCTGAAAAAATTAATCAAAATTCATTAAAATGGCTGATCTATCAAACTTTAAAAGACGTTGAATTGTTAATGCCCGTATGCCAGGTGCTAATGTAACAAAAATCGCTGAAATATTTGGTGTAGCAAGGAGTAGAAAAAGAAAAGAAAAGATAAATAAATAAAAGAAAACAAAAAATGAAAAAAAATTCAAACAACAAACAAACAAAAAAAAAACAAAAACAAATAACTTCTCCTCAAAAAGATAAAACACGGCTTGGATATTATTTACTATATAGAGACGCACACCTATGCTTACATATACATACTTACACATTCAAAACCTGAACACACACACACACACACAGACTGTTTCGGTGCATCATAATTCTTCAATGTGACTAGACACGCAGAACGCTTCAAACTGGGATCGAAACCCACCTCAATTTACCTCAGACTTGGTATCTAACCGCTCAGCCTTTTCGACCACCTACTGCAGCTCAGGAAACATAGCGCATATGCTTTAGCTTTCGTTTGTTTATATTTAGCACTATCGGATACCAAAGTGCTCAATTCATTAGAATATATATATATATATATATATATATATATATATATATATATATATATATATATATATATATATATATATATATATATATGCTTCATTAAATAATAAAGACAAATTTTGTCTGTATAATTTATTGAAGATCCTTTCAAGTTTCCTGATAAGTGTCTTTGTTTCAGGTTGGTATTGGTAGGTGAATTTCCCAAAATTGTCCCGAGCGCTTTCGGACCCTTCATAGGCTATCATCATGGGTTGCTTGCCTGTGTAAGGTGTGTTGTTTTTAAAAAGAGCTTTGAAAGCGCTCGGGACAATTTTGGGAAATTCATCTACCAATTCCAACCTGAAACTGAGACACTTATCAGGAAACTTGAAGGGATCTTTAAAAAATTATTCAGACAAAATTAGTCTTAATTTTTTCATGAAACATGCTTAAATGAAGGACTACTGCCTAACCACACACACACACACACACACACACACACACACACACACACACACACACACACACATATATATATAAATACAGATACTCGCATATATATAAATGCATACACATGGTAGAATTGAATAAGCTAATAATAAATTTAGTAGAAAATCAAAATTGTACTTGGTTCAGACTAACTTCAAAACCCCTAAGCTCTTAATTTATGATGCTTTTAAAAATGAAACTATGAAATTAAAAAAAGAATTGTACATTGTAAAAAATTGGTAACGTCGAAAACCAAACCCAAATCAAAATGACTGTTTATGGAAGATGATTAAACAAAATAATCTTTTATTCGTCTTGTTATTTTTGAATTTGAAATAATTTGAAACTGTAAAAAATATCAAAAGTTTCGTTTTATAAAAGATGACATTTTTTTATTATTTGAATTTTACTGATAAAATGTGAACATTGAAATTAAAAGAAAAAAAGGGGAGAATTGTTAAATTCACTGCAATGTTTTTTATTCGTAAAAAAATTGCATCATATAAAAGGGGGGTCACTTTTACATTTTTTCAAGAACCAGGAGAATTCAGCATGAATTAAAAATAAAGCAACAATTTATTAGCTTTAGCTTTACTTTTATATTCTAGATATAAAGGAAATAACGACACACCGTAGCGAGAGTTTTAATTGGGCAATGTACATAAAATGTTCTTAAATTCTTTCTAAGATTTAGATATCAAGTAATAATTCATTCTAATTTACAAACATTAATTTTGTGGAGTCTACCTTTTTGTTTAATCATTTAAATTCTTGATATAAAGGAAATACGAAATAATAATGAATTCTATTAGAACCTTTCACTCCTTCCTAAATAGAAGCGTCATCATGGGCTGCAGTCATAAAAGGTACCAAGGAGATATGCTATAGCAACGGTTATCGCTGTGCGGAATAGAATCGTCGATCAGAGTTCAAATCCTCAATGAAGCTGTTTGCTTTTCACATTGCGCCCGGAAAAAGCATCAATCCACATCTTCTCTTCCCAGCAATTAGTAAATAGTTGGTCAGACTTTAGCCTTGATGAGGCAACCCATGATGTGAAAGTGAACCACCCTTATAAAATGTAAAATAATTTTTTTCTCGAAAAAAAAAATTTGAGGTGAGTTTAAAACTATTTCAAATCGGAAAAAAAAGTATTTCAAAATTAAACAATCTCACTCCATTTTTCGACCATAACGGTACCAGAGTGACGTTTGTATCACAACGGATCCAACGGGTTAATGTTTGTATCGCAACGTATTAAGTGGCAGTCGGACCCTCTTGTAACCTCGCCGTGGGAAAAGGTGACGAACACACAAAACTGTTTCGGCTCATTGGTCTAGTGGGTAGGGTGTTCGCTAACGGTCTGGGAGGCCTGGTTTCAATCCCAGGTCGTGTCATACCAAAGACTTTTAAAATGGTACTTGATACCTACTTCCTTAACACTCAGCAATATAAGGTACGTATCAAGGGTAAAGTGGAGCAATCCAGGGAAAGGAGTAGCGCCCTCTTCTACATCTCAGTGTTGTGGCGATTGAAAAGGGAGCATTCTGGTCGCTCACGTCTATGGCCGCCAACTTACACTTACAAAGTAATCATTGGGAGAAACAAATAGAGTATAAAAGTTGAGTCGACTACGTTAGCTGGACATAGAGAAATAACATGTGATGAGGAGAAAGAGAGAGCAGATTCAGACCTAAACTTCTATTGGAGTTCTAACTTGCTTGTTTCCTGGTTTCATCTTCACAGGTTCGCGTCCGGTGTGAGACGTCTTCTCGGATCTCACCCCAAAATGGGTGCCGCAACTTTCAACTCTCTTCACATTGTCTTGGCTAGTGTTCACTCTCATCTTTACCTCGTCTCCGACCCAACTCACTTTCAAAACCAAGTCGTCTCCTAACTTTCGCCTGGTGTCGGAGAGAGAACATATCTATTTCTGGTGGTTCCAAACCTGTACAAAAGATTTGGGATGTCCGTTTTTTTTTCAAGTCCTTTTTAATTATCGTAGTCATTCACCCGTGACTAGCTGAGCTCCAATGAGTGCTTTGGCCTGAGTCACTCACTGGCCGTACCGTAGACTCTGTCTGTTTTTTCTTCTTTTTTTTTTCTCTCTCCTTCATCAGAAAATTACGTCCTGTCGCTCAATCACGTTACACCTTTTTTTGCCTTCAATTTCAATATTCAGATTTTATCGGTAAAATTCAAGTAAAAATAAAAGTTCTCATTATTTAATAAAACAAAAACAAAATGCTTATTTTTTAAATTATTCACAATCAGAACATAATGACAAGAAAACGAATTATCTTACACGAATATTTTCATCTGGATTTGATTTTTGTCGTAACCAATTTTTTTACGAGGTACACTTTTTTCTATTTTATACCGTTTCATTAAAAACATCACAAATCAAGAGCTTAAGCAAAACTGGTACAAATTTTATTTTCTAAATAATCTATTCCTAGCTTATTCAAATCTACTCACCCACCATCTATCTATCTATCTATCTATCGATCGATCGATAGATAGATTGATAATTTAGCAGCCTATATTGATGAAATTAGACAGAAATATATGTGATATGAAATGGTCTAAATAGGTAAATATGAAAAGAATGAGATAGCTATGAACATAGTCATGAGATAGATAGATAGATAGATAGATAGATGTGATATAAGCACAAATTTTAAGGAAGTACGCCGCGCTTTTAAAAAGAATTTTGGACACTATTCATATCACGCATTTTTGATATAAAACGCTGCAAAAGAAAAAAAGAATGTGGAAAGCATTCTCATTTTTTCCTTTCATTAACAAAAGAGAAAAAAAAACAATAAAATTCAGAAAATGCTACATCACATATTTAAACACTCTTATAAAGGTTTAATGTAACCCCCCCAAAAAAAAAAAACCAAAACAAAAAACAAACCAAAAACAAACAAAAAACCAAGATAAAACAACAACAAAAAAACAAAAACAAAACAAACAAAAACAAACAAACAAAAACAAAAACAAACAAAAAACGAACCGTTTAACGTTACCAAACTATAAATAAAAGCATCCTCTGACTACCTTGCATTTTTCCACATAAGTTCATTTTCATATATTATATATATTCATAAATATCATATCTATCTATCTATCTATCTATCTATATTCCTTATATATATATATATATATATATATATATATATATATATATATATACCTAACATAAAGTAAGACGAGTTTCGATCCCTGCTTGGAGCGTCTCACGTGTCTATCCACTCAATAGAGTTGTGATACAATAAAACACTCTGTCTGTGGATGACAATATATATATATATATATATATATATCATCATATTGCGCTGGTAGCACGGATATCCCTGGCCCTCTCTCGCCTCTCCTCCCTATCGTTCATCGCCCTAGGTAGGTCTTCAGGACAACATCCTGTATCCTCACATAGCTGCTGAATGTACGTTCGAGCTGGTCGTCCTGCTTTTGCGCGGCCGTGTGTGGGGATCCATAAGAGTACATCTCTTATCAGTTCATCTCTGCTTCTCCAGCAGTGTCCTGCATGTCTGGTTCGTCTAACTTGAATAGTTTTCGTGATAGGGGGCAGGTGGCCGTACAGTTGGTGTCTTGTGGGGTGCTGCTGCCAGGACTTGTTCAGGATTGCACGCAGCATTCTTGTGTAATTGCCATCCAGTTTTTTCTCCAGCCGTTTTGTTAGCGTCCATGTAGTGCATCCGTATAGCAGTATCGATGTGACCGCTGCCTGGAAGAAACTGCGTTTCATTTTATCGGTTAGGTCTGATTTCCATATAATCGATAGCCTATTGATAGCTGTCCATGCTTTCGTTAGCCTCGTTTCGATGTCCTTTTCGGTTGATTCGACGCTGCTTCCTAGGTACGTGAATTTGTCTACTAGTTTAAGTGGGGTTCCTTCTAGAGTGGAGATGTCCTCCGTTTGGTTATAGCACATATATTCCGTTTTGTGTGCATTAACATAGAGGCCTATGCTTGCTGCTACTCGTTCCAAACTATGCAGAAGAGTTTCGGCTTGGTCAGGTGTATTTGCCAGTATCGCTATGTCATCGGCGTAGTGGGCGTCGGTAATTGTTGTTGCGGGGTATCTTCTGCTTCTTTTCTTCGTCAGTTCGAAGCCATTCTCTTTGATTTTGTCAATCGATGTTCTAAGTACGTAGTCTAGACAAATGATAAAGAGGTACGGGGCCAGCGTGTCCCCTTGTAGTACTCCTGCTACAATGTCAAAGTATTCCGTGTCTCCATCCAGTGATCGTACTTTTACTTTAGTGTTTCTATAGAGAATTGTTATTGCCGCTACGGTTTCTTTAGGTATGCCGTACGCTAGTAGGATTTATTCCATCTTTCCTCTGTGAATGGAGTCGAAAGCTTTGGTAAAGTCGACAAATATTAATGTCGCTTGTAGGTTCTTTGCTCGTACACCTTCAAGGATTCTGCGGATGGTTAATATTTGTGAGGTCGTGGATCTATTTCTTCGGAAGCCATTTTGGCTTTTTCTAAGTATGATGTCGATTTTGGGTTCTATTCGGTTTCGTAGTAGGGCATTGTAGATTTTGGCAGCTATGGATGTAAGTGTTATGCCTCGGTAGTTTTTGGCTAATCCGAGGTCCCCCTTTTTAGGGAAGGGGAGTATGCATCCCTTCATCCTTCTATCTATCGGATTTTGATTGTATACTGCGTTGCAGTGTCGGAGCAGTATGTCGTCGAATTGTCTGGTCTTCCATACTTCCGGGGGAATTTCGTCCAGCCCTGCAGCTTTCCTATTTTTAATTTTTTTGAGAACCGAGTCGAGTTCTTCTTGTGTGAACGGTCCTAGTTTAATGTCTAATTGTTTGCTAATTATTCTGGTGATTGGTTCATGCGTTATTTTTGGTGGGTTTCCAAGTAAGTTTTCGAAGTGCTGTTTCCACAGTTTTATTCTTTCTTGTTGGTTTGCTGCTTTAAGTTTTGCTTTGGCTGTGTTCTTTCTTCTGCTCACTTCGTTTATTGTTTGCCAGGCTATTCTAGATTGTCTATCTTCCACCGAGTCTCTTATCTTGTCTATCTGATTTTGAATGTATTCTGTCTGTTCCTTTATATATATGCCTGCTAATTGATATTGTGCCGTTTTTAGTTTTAAGGTATTTGTGTTTGTTGGGTTTTTTCGATAGTTTTTGGAGGCTGTTTTCACTAGTGCACGTTTTTCTCTCACCGCTAAAGTTTCCCATGGGACTCTATATTTAGTTTTAAGTTTTGTTGGAATGTATTTTGCTGCTGCCTCGAGGTGTGCATTGACGAAGTTTTCATATTCGTCGTTTGGTGTACTTTTTTCCGTCTTTTCTTGTAGTATTTCGAATCTGTTTCTTAATTCTAATACGTATTTATCTTTTATATCTTTGTTGTTTAATAGGGCCCAGTCATAGTGTTTGGTGGTCGCTGTTCGTTTGGCGTTTTTTCGTAGGCTTAACCGTATTTTCGCCGTGACTATTCGGTGGTCGGTGGACACACTCTCAAAAGAGGAGTATGCCTCGCAATTCAATGCACTATTTTTCCATTTCTTGTTCATAAGGACGTAGTCTATCTGAGCTTTAGTATTGTTTGCGTACGTGTATGTCCATAGTTTGCCCTCTCTTTTTTGGTAGTTTGTATTGAGGCATGCTAATCTATTTTCTATCATGAAATCTGTTAGATGTTGCCCATTCCTATTTGACGTGTTGTGGAGGCTGTATTTGTTGTTTCCGTTTTTCCCGATTTAGGCATTCATGTCTCCGCCAATGACTAACATGTTGTGTTTCGGGATGCTACGCACTAATGAGGATAACTCATCGTAGAAGGTGACTAGTTCAGTTTCTTCACTAACATTGGTGGGGCTGTAGCATGAGATGATTGTTGCTCTGGGGTTTCCGTTAAATGTAGCTGCCATCATTCTGGGTTGTATTTTCTCAACGCTATTAAGCGTTTTTAATGCTCTAGGTCCTATAAGTAATCCTACCCCTCCTACTGCGGCGTTGACAGAGTTTTTCCATGCGGATACAGTGGCGAGCGACCAGCCATTGCCAGTTTCGTGATATTTGATATCTTCGGTGTGCGTGTATCTGTGTTCTTGTATGCATATTATGTCTATCTTATGTTCTTCGGCCGATACGATTAGCTCTGGGAGTTGTCCTATTCTATTTAAGGTTCTTACGTTAAATGTGGCTATTTGTAGTGTTTGCTTGCATTTTAGTAGTTTTGGTTGTTTGAGCTCTGAAGCTGATTTTTCGAACACCGAGGCCAGGGCTTCAACCTCAGCAGGACGCGCCCCTTTTTTACCCGCGCGAAGAGCGATGCGGTTTGTGTAAGTGGTTTGAGTGTGGGTCATGGTTATCTTTCGATGGCTGTTTTATTCTCTTCTATAGAAGCCACTCTTATAGAGGAGCAGCAGTAGTTCCCCGATCGAACTAGCGATCCTGAGCGTAAAGTTGTCAAAATCACGTCCAGGACCCGTTTAGGAATTGAGTTTGGTCGTATATGGGTTTATTCAAATACCTTTACGTACATCATGCTGCTTCCCATGTGTACGCAAAAAAAAAAAAAAAAAAGGGGGGGGGATAATTTTGGTTTAAGTTTTCTTAAGTTTTAACTTAGTTAAAGTCCAACATTAAGGTCTGACTTTCACTGGTACTGACTTGTGCTTTTTTTTTTGCTGTATTGGGACTTTTCCTAGGTCTTTCATTTTTTTTTTTTTTTTTTTCTTTTTTTACTACAGTTGGGAACCTATCAGGCTTCAGGAATTATAGAGCTTAAAAATTTTTCCTTTCGCTTTGTGGGGGGGGGGGGGGCTATGGTAGCATTAGGTGTTTTAGGCTTTTTCTTTTTCTTCTAAACTACTGTTAGGGCTTTCTTTACGAATTTTTAAATTATTCGATAGAGGACATTCAAAAACATTCTGCCTTGTTCGCTGACATTGGAATGACTAACATCAATTTGGCTTTATAGTAGAGTAAGCGTGTCTTTACATTTAAAACGCATAGTTTAAGCATTATTTCACAAACAAAATACAGCATAACATTTTGTAAAATTCAGCATTTTAAATTGATAGGACTTAAAGACATACTGACCAAAATTGATATTTCTTCCAGGTGGCTCTTGATTTCAAATGCTTCTTCCTCGTTTCGACTTTTATTTACTACTGAAATTTTAGGTAGCTTTGGAGGCGGTCTACTGGGGTGGGGGAATTCATTTCATTTTTTTTTTTTTTTTTCCCTTTTCTCTTGGGGGGGGCATGGTAGCATTAGGTGTTTTAGGCTTTTTCTTTTTCTTCTAAACTACTGTTAGGGCTTTCTTTACGAATTTTTAAATTATTCGATAGAGGACATTCAAAAACATTCTGCCTTGTTCGCTGACATTGGAATGACTAACATCAATTTGGCTTTATAGTAGAGTAAGCGTGTCTTTACATTTAAAACGCATAGTTTAAGCATTATTTCACAAACAAAATACAGCATAACATTTTGTAAAATTCAGTATTTTAAATTGATAGGACTTAAAGACATACTGACCAAGGCTCCTCGTGGCTGAATGGTTAGAAGCTTTGGCTTTGCGTTTGAGTCAACCAGGGTTTCGATCCCAGATACGGGAAGCTACTGTCTAGCCACACTGATGAGTTCTGATAGAACGAAACAGATCTGTCTGTGGATGACTATATATATATGTTAAAATGACTAGTTCTTCAAATGAATTTCCATGTGGCACTCTAAGTTTTTATTACATATTATCATGCTCCATACCTGTTTGGAACTTCATGGTCTTCTTCAGCAGATTAGTAATGTTTCGGTGTAGAATATATATATATATATATATATATATATATATGAATAAACGAAATAATAAGATAATAGCAATATTTAAGGAGCCCTGGAGGCAACACCCAATAAAACACCAGCTATACGGCCACCTACCACCCATCGCAAAAACCGTCCAAGTTAGATGAACCAGACATGCCGGACATTGCTGGAGAAGTAAGAACGAACTCATAAGTGATATACTCCAGTGGACCCCTTCACATGGACGAGCAAAAGCAAGACAACCAGCTAGAACCTATATACAACAGCTCTCTGCCGATACGGGATATAGCCTTGAAGACTTCCCGGGAGCAATGGACGATAGAGACGGGTGGTGAGAGAGGGTCAGGGATATCCGTGCTGGCAGAGCGATATTTTGATGATGATGATGATGATATATATATATATATATATATATAATTATTATTATCATTATTCCTTGAGAGTTTTTCTCATCAGCGTTAGCTGATGGTCTTTCAATGGAGTTTGAGTGACAACAAGTCTCCTCAAGTCTTCAGGACTCTTCTCAGTATTTTGGCCGTTCTCAATAATGTAGAAGTCTGGATGGTCTCCACTCGTCCGCCAACTTCCAAGTCTTCCAGTCTCTTTTGTAATCCTTTGGTTACTGTTCCAAACGTACCAATTACAATTGGTATAATTGTCACCTTCATGTTCCATAGTTTTTTCAATTCCCTAGCAAGGTCGAGGTATTTATCATTCTTTTCATATTCTTTCAGTTTTATTCTGTGGTCAGTCGGGATAGCAAAGTCGACAATTTGGCAAGTTCTCTTATTTTTTGTTGATTATTATTAAGTCTGGTCTTTTGGCTGAGATTAGGTGATCCATGTGTATGTCAAAGTCCCATATGAGTTTATGTGTGTTATTTTCTAGGACAGGTGCTGGGTTGTGCATATACCATTTGTTCGTATGGTCAAATTTAAATTTCTTGTACATCTCCCAGTGGATCACTTTGCCGACCCAGTCGTGTCTAGTCTTATATTTCTTCCGCGCTAATTTGCTGCATTCGCTTATTATGTGGTTGATGGTTTCATCTTTGTCACCGCATAGCCTACATTTGTTATTTTGTTGCGTCTTATTTATTCTCGTTTTGGTATGATTGGTACTTACGGCGTTGTTTTGTGCTGCTATTGGGAGAGATTCTGTTTCTCTCTAAAGTTTCCTTTTCTTTGCCATGTCCAAGTTTTGTCGTGTGAGATGTTGTTTATTAGTCGTTTAAAACGCCCATAGAGTAGTTTTCCTTCACATTTTTGTTTCCTAGTTATTGTCATTCCGTTGTCCATCGTGTTATCAGAACGTTTCTGATGGCTGTAATGAGTCCTCCATCGTGTTTTTGTATATAGTCTTCGAGTCGTAGTATCGATGCATCAACGCTGTCTTCGATGCTGGCAAGTCTTCTCCCTCCCTCTTTTCTAGATACATATAGTCTGTCGACGTCGTCTCTGGGATGTAACGCCTTATGCATGGTCATGAGTTTTTTTATTCTTTGGTCCATTTGTTTAAGTTCATGTCTGGGCCACTTCAGAAAAGGTCCGGAGTATCTAACGAGGGGTACAGCCCAGGTATTTATTCCTTTGATACGGTTTCGGCTAGAGAGTTTTGTCTCTAATAGTTTTCTAGTTCTACTGAGATATTCTTTTTGAATTTTGAAGTCAGTCTCCAAGATGCCCATGTATTTGTAGGTTTCGTTTTCTGCGAGCGTTCTAATCTTGTCTTGATTTGGTAGTTCCATTCCGTCAGTTAGATGTCGTCTGCTACTTTTCATTACAAGCATAGCACATTTTTCTATGCCAAATTCCATTCCTATGTCCTGACTGTATATTCTAACTGCGTGTATTAGAGTTTCCAGTTCTTTTTCATTTTCTGCAAATAGTTTGATGTCATCCATGTACATTAAGTGACTGATCTTTTCATGCGATCTACAAAGTTTGTATCCAGCTGTGCATTTTCTGAGTATGTAGTTTAGTGGTATCATGCCTATTATGAATAATAAGGGTGATAGAGCATCTCCTTGGAAAATACCTCTTTGGATCTTTGTTTCAGCTAAGCTTCTTCCTCCTGCTGTCAATTCCTCTCTCCAGGTTTTCATAGTTTCCTTATTGTAATTGGTGGAATTTTTACCATAATTAACATTAGTTTTAGTTTTTCTAGTTCATCTTAATGATAAAAAATGATATACTAAAATTAGATTGAATAATTTTGTTATAAATGTTTGAATTTTTGACATGTATTGTTATAGCTGTTTTTTTAAATTTTTCTTTTTTTTAATCTCTGTTAGATTTGAAGTAGGATGAGACCGGGTGTAGTTTTACATGTCAAATTTTTTTTTATACTTATTGCTAATTGAAGGTTTAGGCTAGATTTAAAATTCAGGAGAAATAGTTTTTTTTTCTTGTCTCTCTATCTGGTTATAAATTTATTTTATTTCTTGTTGGATCTGAAGAAGTCCTGTTAATAGTTTAAAAATTCTTTTTTTTTTTATAGTGCATTGATTTATTTCAATGCTTTTAACAGGATGGAAATAAATTTATTATCTTAATGTGACCGATTGTTGTTTTTTTTTTAATAAATTATTTGTTCCGTGGATTTTATTTGTATTAAACTCTTTATCAGGATTATTTAAATTTGATATTCTATTTTGAAGCTAACAAAAGAAAGAAGCAGAAGATACCCCGCAAAAATAAGTACCGACGCCGACTACGCCGATGATATAGCGCTTCTAGAAAATGCACCCGCCCAAGACGGAATATATGTGTTTTAATCAAACAGACGACATCTCCACACTAAACGGTAGCACTCTGAAACTAGTTGATAAGTTCACCTACCTAGGGAGCAGCGTCTTATCAATCGAGACAGACATCAACACGCGATTAGCAAAGGCATGGACAGCTAATAATAGACTATCGGTCATATGGAAGTCAGACCTGACCGATAAAATGAAGCGCAGTTTCTTCCACGCAGCGATCGTGTCGATACTGCTATATGGATGTACCACACGGACGCTAACTAATCGGATGAAGAAAAAGCTTGACGGCAATTACACAAGAATGCTGCAAGCAGTATTGAACAAGTCCTGGAGACAGCACCCCACAAAGCAGCAGTTGTACGGACACCTATCACCCATCACGAAAACTATCAAAATTAGACGAACCAGACACGCAGGACACTGTTGGAGAAGTAGGGGCGAGCTCATAAGTGATGTACTCCTGTGGACCCCTTTCACATTGACGAGCAAAGGCAGAACGTCCAGCTCGAACCTACAAACAGTAGGACTGTGCCGATACGGGATGCAGCCCTGAGGATCTGCCGAAAGCAATGGACGATAGGGAGGTGTGGCGAGAGAGTGTCAGGAATATCCGTGCTGATAGCACGACATGATGATGATGATGATTCTATTTTTGAATTTTTATTTATCCTGTTTGGAATTATTACCTATTCTGGATTTACTGGATTGAATAATATATATATATATATATATATATATACGCTTGCATACATTTATATAAATATAATATATAATTTTCTGGGATATCAATGGCCGAAGTTAGAACACATAAACAAAACAAGCAAACAAAACAAAAAAAAGCACCCCCTGAATTTTGGATATTATTTACTTGAAGTGGTCTGACCAGTTCCTTCTACCACAAGGGATATTTTTGTAACCAACTTTTACTTCACCCATTTTTTGGTTTGTTTTTTCTTATCCTTGTTTCAGATTAAATTAATCTCAGTAGATATTTGTTGATTTATAATTCGGTTTGTGGGCGATGTTTTATTGTCATGAGGTTTTTTTGTTGACACATTTTGCCTTTTTTCATTTAAATTACCATTTACGTCTCTGATTTGTGTCCACCCTGTCAACAGGGTTGAGACTCGGCTGACCGTATCTGCTTGCAAAGAGGAAAGATTACTCGCAAAAAAGGGGAATGTCCTGGGTTTAAGATTAAACTGCATCTGAAGGTGAGGCATCAATTCGAGAGATGTGAGGGGCGTGTATACCTTTATTGCCATGACTCCCACGTCAACTCGGGCCTGGATTGGTAGTACCTGTTTTGGCCCTGTAGTGATTAGAAAAATAAAGATAAAATAAATAAAATAGAATAATAGATATAGTCAGTGTATTCTGCAGCCACCCTGCTTTGATTCGTTTTCTTAGTTTCTATGGCATATCAACATTCGTGGGTTATTTAATGCCAAAGAACAGTAATAATACTATCTAACCCATAGCCGAGTGAATAACAGGGTTCATGCCTTTCCTAACGGTATTCATTTGTAAGTGAACGCAATTGTGGGGCTGAGGATCGATCTCGCTTAAAACGATGTCATAATCCTCTTGACATTTATGTATAAAATATATCCCAAAATGTCTGTAAACTTTATATTAGACTGCTTAAAGGTTTGATGTCAGACTATTAGATTTGATAGAGTTATTTATTAAGCTTTGTTAAATTTTAGGAAAATGTTGCGTGTATGGTGATTTGAACTCACTTGTCGTTTGTTGACCATCACTCCAAACGAGGTGCCCTACCAGATTTGGTGTAAATGCCTATTGGATACAGGGGATTAAAAATGTTTTTCAAAATCAATAACCATTGAGAGGCCATACTGCAGGAAGAATAAACATAGAGAATTTAAAAACCATACTTCGAAATAAACTAATATAACTATTCACGCTTAGACATGAGTAATTTTTTTATGCTTAGTCGGCTGGGGCTGTAGAATACACCGACTGCATTTCTGCAGCGAGGTGAGATCCCATCCAAGGAGTGTCCTGGATATCACACTAAACTGTCTGTTGGTGAGGCTTCAGTAATGCTGGAGCTTTGGGGAATGGGGAGTTCCCTTTCATTGCCATGACTCCCAGGTCCACTCTGTCTTAGTGTGATAGTAACTGATAAGGCTCTATCTTAGGGTCAAATAGAACTGTTTAACCATTTAATTGTCTGTAAGCAAATGACTTATGCTAAATTTAATTGTTTTAGATAGATCTATTTGATCATCTAACTGTGTGTAAACAAATGACTGATGTTTAATTGGACTGTTAGTGATACACAGCAATACTTGGAACTATTTAACTGAGTGCAAATGAATGAGTAATATGTAATAGAATGATTAGTGTTAAATAGCAATACTTGTAACTACTTCATTGTGTGCCAACAAATGATTAATATTAAAAAGAATTAAAAGTGTTAGATAGCAATAATTGATACTATCTAACTATGTAGAAAGAATAGCAACACTAGTGTGCAAACAAATTCGTTTCAACTCGTCTAGAAATGAAATTACTGAGTCTACATAATTGAATGTTGCGAATGAATAGAATGTATATATAGGGTCAATACAGGCACTTAATACAAGGACATCACTACACAAGAGTAATATCAATATAGAAAAAAAAACAGAAAATTAAATGTCTCGAAACATCTATACCATTGTAGTCAAGGTAAATTTGAAATAATGCCAATTTACCAAACCAACGACTACTCGCTACTTCAAATAAAGGAAAGGAGTTTTATAGATAAATTTAAATCAAATTTGAATAAAACATGAATCATACATTCATGGAAATATACATACATACATACATACATACAAAAAATAATTAAAAACCATTCAAACTACAAAGACGAATTGTTGTATATTGACCTTCGACCCGGCCAAACAAGCCATTCTAAAGTGGTGCACCGGTAGAAGGTGACACATTCCGATGGCAGTTATGAGGAGAAATCGCGTAGGCGGACTTGGCTGACGAAATGGGACAAGGTAAAAGCCTCATGGACTGATACACCGGAAGCGAGTGACCTCTGAACTACATGACAGTTATTTCTGCTTGATGACGATCAAACATGCCGTTCCAAAGATTGAGTGGGTGATTGAGTTGGCGATTGAATCTATTATATAACTCGGTGATGACAAGAAGTCAGAGAGTTGGAGATCAGACGAGTTAGAGACGAGATGTGGTAGGGAAAGACACACCCAGCCGAAGGGGCCCTCGGGACCCCCGATAGAGTCGGAGATCAGACGAGTTAGAGACGAGATGTGGTAGGGAAAGCCACACCCGGCCGAAAGGGCCCTCGGGACCCCCGATGGAGTTGGAGATCAGTGAGTTAGGGATCAGAGAAGTCGGGGACAAGATGTGGTAAGGAAAGACACCACCCAGCAGAAGGGGCCCTCGGGGCCCCAGTAGTTTTGGAGACCCGTTGGTGACAAGATGTGGTAGAAAAAGCCAGCACTCAACAGAAAGCTGAGCCCTCGGGCCTCCGGTTGAGCATCAGGAGAACGAGAAAGACACAACGCCGATGGCCATAAGAGTGGGGGTCAATATATTGCAGTCTTTGTTCAGTGTCCAACTCCCTCTCACACGCAAACCTTACAATAAAGTGCGAGATACATTTTTTTAAAGAAGTCTTCCCTCGTCATTATTCATTGCGTCAATATGTATCGTGCATGAATCTGCATATGAGTATACAACAGAATCAGTTAAAATCTTATTGAATACCCCATTCACTAGACCTTGTGCCAGAAATGTTCTCAGACAAAAAACACCAAGCTGGAAACATACACACACACACACATACACACATATATAATATGTATATATATATATATATATATATATATATATATATATATATATATATACAAACATACATAGATATGTGTATACATATACGCAGACAAAAACTATTAGGAAAAAGTTACCAGTAAATTTAAAACCACACTGTCACACATACACAAAAAATCCCCAAGACACCCCCACACACAGAAGAAAAATAACTGTTAGTGAAACCCCAAAACACTCCAACACACACACACACACACACACACACACACACACACACACACACACACACACACACACACAACGACAAAAACATATCAAATATCAAAGAGGGGTAAAGCAGACTAAGGAAAATAAACTCTAAGAAAAAGAGAGGATAACCTCCATATAAAACCCATAACCAAAGGAAAAACATTCAAACTGCGAACAAGAGAGAGTTCAAGTCTCATTGAGAATCCCCTTAAGAAGGCCTGGTGTTATCTGACGAAAGCAACAAGCTGGAAACGTACACATATATAACACCTACGTAAGAGCAAAATTAACAAATTAAAAAAATATATAAATCTCTTCGTGGACCTACCTATTTTAAAATATATATTTCTATTCTTTCTTTGGGCCGACAACAAACATCTTATATATATATATATATATATATATATATATATATATATATATATATATATATATACAAATCTTTTCGTGGAGCTACCTATTTAAAAAAATGGATTTTTATTCTTTCTTTGGAACTACAACAAACATCTTTGATATATATATATATATATATATATATATATATATATATATATATATATATATATATATATATATTTGTATGTTTTTGTGTATAACAAAAACATACAAATATCTTCGTGGACCCACCTATTTTAAAAAAATATCTAAATCTTTACAAACTAATAACTGTTATTGTGACTTATATTGCAATACTTGAAAGTATTAAAAAAATGATCTCGGGCTCGTTTAAACAACAAAATGTGTTTACAAATTATATATATTTGATGTATATGTATAAACAAGATTTGATATTAAATAACCTTCAATGATTGATATGTCATAAAACCCAACCCGACCCAAGCAAACTAATTTCTTTAATGCCAGAATGTAAAAATGTTAACAGAGTATATTGGTTAGTTTTGCTTGATGATTACCCCCTGCAAAAAACAAAAACAAAAAACAAAAAACAAAAAAACAAAAAAACAAAACGAAAAACAACTGTATAGTAAATCTCAGAAATAATTCAGTGTTTGAAAAATGAAATTTTCTTGGGATTTTCTTGGAAAGTTTATGTTAACAAAATTCGATTTTATCTTATTTTTCAAAAATTTCATTTGATTCGTTTTTTTTTTTTTTTGTTTTTTCACCTTTGTTTTGTGACCTCGACCTCGAATCTGATCCCAGAAAATTTTGCCAAAATTGCATGGATCCCATATTCACCTAAACGCTAATCAAATTCATGGCATTTAAGAAAGTAATGAATGAATGAATCAATGAATCAATCAATCAATCAATAAATAAAAATAAATAAGTGAAAAAAGAGCAAAAAAAAAAAAATTAAAATTAAAAGAAATAGAAATAAATAAATAAATAAGTACATACGGTAAAATAATGGAAAAAAGAAAGCGACCCCCCCCAAAAGGATTTTAAAAAATGTTGGTTCTGAAATTGGTATTAAGTTGTATGATTATTAGGTTCGATTTTATGCATTCTCACGGGTGGATCGACAGGGTTCAACAATGAGCAAAACACACACAAATAAAATAAATAAATAAACAAAAACAACAACAACAACAACAACAAAAGAAATGAAAAATGAATAAAAAATAGAGAGAAAAATAAATAAATAGATAGAAAAAATAAAAAAATAGAAAAAAAAATAGAAAAAAAAACAAATGAGAAAATAAATGAATGAAGAAGGAAACAAATAAACAAAAAATGAAAAAAAAAATAAACAGAAAATAAATAGAATAGATAAATAAATAAATAGATAAATAAAAATAAATAAATAGAAAAAATAAACAAATAAGAAAATGAATGAATGAAGAAGTAAATGAAAACAACAAAAAACATGTAAAAAGAAAAAGAATAGAAAGAAAAATCATAAAAAGTAAGAGAGAAAAGAAAGAAAAAATGTTACGTAAGAAGAAAAGATGAAAGAAATATAAGAAGGAAGATTATAAAAAACAGAACAAAGAAAATAAAAAAAATGAAAATCTAGATAGGCATAGAAAGAAAGAAAGAAAGAAGGAAGAAAGAAAGAAAGAAAGAAAGAAAAGAAAAAATTTACATGAAAAGAAAGGATGAAGGAAATATAAGAAAAAAAAAGAATAAAGATCATATAACAAGAACAGAAAGAAAGGCATAAAGAGACAGAGATAAAGGGAGGAAAGAAAGAAAGGAATGCCCTATAAAAAGAAATGGTGAAAGAAAGATAAGGAGGAAAGAAGAAAATAGAGACAGAAAAGATATAAAGAAAAAAAAAAAAGAAAGAAAAGTATACAAAGAAAGAAAGAAAGAAAGAAAGAAAGAAAGAAAGATTACAAAGAAGGAAAACTTACGTAAAAAGAAAGGATGAAATAAAGTAAAAATAAAAAAAGAAAGTAGGTATTAAAAAAGAAAGATAAAGAAAGAAACGAAAAGTAAAAATGACATAAAAAGAAAGGATGAAAGAAACATAAAAATCAGAAAAAGAAAGAAAGGAATTTTCCATAAAAAGAAAGGACGAAAGAAATATAAGAAGGAAAGAAAGAAGAAAAGAAATAGAAAAGAAATAAATGAAAAAGAAAGTTGACGTAAAGAGAAAGAAAAAATAGATTAAAAAAGAAAGGATGAAAGATGCACGAGAGAGAAAGAGAAAGAAAAGAAAAAAAAGAGGTTCAAGTATTGCAACGTAACACCTGTACTTTTATTGTCACTAAGTTAAATGGTTTCAAGCATCGCTTGGTGATAAACAATTCAACAAACAATTCAATTTAACACCAGTCATTTGTTTTCACACAATTTTAATGTCAAACAGTTCTATTTGATCTATAGATAAGACCCGACTACTCCGGTTGGTTGGTTGGTTGGTTGATGATGGGTTTTATGGCATATCAACCTTTGTAGATTATTTAACGCGAAACTAATTTTTATGGAAATATTCAGTTTTATTTCAAACAAATCAGTTTAGCATGAGTACACAGTTTAATTGTCAAAACATTTCCATTTCAAGCTCTTCAGTTTATTCAAACAGTTCTAATTCAGTTAATTCAGTGCAGATTTTCTTTACCCACAGTTAAATCTCAAAACAGTTCTATATCAAACAATTCCGTTTAGTGTGAGTATAGTTTCAATGTCAAAAAGAGTTACATTTCAAACAGTTTAGTTAAGCGTATGAACTCAGTTTAAATGTGAATACATTTTGTCAAAAATATTTCTATTTCACGCAATTCAGTTTAGTCAAACGGTTCTAATTCAAACAATTCAGTTTAGTCAAACTGTTCTAATTCAAACAATTCAGTTTAGTATAAGTATGCAGTTTAGTTCTATTTAACCCATAGATATGGCTCTATCTGGCGCTACCATTCCGAGCCAGAGTGGACCTGGGAGCAATGGCAATGAAGGGGTGATCCGCGTTTAGTGTCATATTCAGGACACTCGGTCGGGGGTCTTAGTTCTCTGCAGAGATGCAGTCGGTGCATTCAACATCCCCAGCCGACTGACCAATACACAAAGTTAATGTCAAAACAGTTTTATTTCAGATAATTCAGTTTAGCATAAGCACACAGTTTAAATGCAAAAAACAGTAAACTCAAGAAACCACCTGCAGGTATCCAATGCCGGTATTTATGCTGAAGAAGTTTCGTCCCCTGGGATGTCCTGCTGCCATCGGAGGAGCTGGCCGAGAGCAACGTCTCCACCAAACACTTCCGGCTTCAGCCCAAATATAAGGGAACTAGACGAATTAGAGTGACCGTGTACAACATCCCAATTCAGTTAAATGGGGACGTCCTCGCTGCATATGTACGACAGCGTTGAGGAGGTAACGCCAGTGCGATCGGCGGATGAGACGGTACACCGTAGCTATATCCTCAATATTTGCCGCAACAAGGTTGCCCTCTAGGGCATCCCGCACATTCTGATTTACAAGGACAAGCTGATGATGGTGGTCGTTGAGAGCAGGCGGCCACTCTGCTGCTCCTGCAAGCAGCTGGGCCACCTGGCCAAATTCTGCCCACAGAAGACACCCGCCAATAATAGCAACAACATCAATGACAATATAAACAAAGAAAAAAATCCACCAAGCCATCAAAAGAATTCGGGAGCGAGATGGGCCCAAGTCACCAGGAAAAAGAAATCACCAACAGACACAACAACATCAACAAAAGAATCAGCACCGTTATCAACAGTAGAAACAACAACGGAAGCAAAAGCTAAAGTCTCATCCGAAACAACAACAGTAGAAACACCACCAACAACTGTAGTTCGACCAGTCTCTTCACCAGTCAAGAAACATAAGAAAAAAGGAAAGAAGAGGGAGAACAGCCTGAGGAGATAGAGACTTCAAAAAATCTCAAGAGGCGGAGATATAGTGGGGAAACTCAAACGAAAAAAACTTTGTACTCAGCCTAATCCCCCAACAGAAAAAGAAATTCATCTCCAGCCACTCTAAAAAGTCATACTAAAACAGCCCCCAGCACAATCCCTATTACAACAACCGACACTTTAACAATCCCCATCAGAACCCCCCCCCCCATCAAAGCACTCTAGATATAAAAGGTGTGTCCAGAGATGGCCGAGTAACTACTGAGCTCAGTACCGGCTCCCCTTAAAATGCCGTCGGCATCCTCACCCCCGAGGATTTTCGAGCCGTAGTCGACAGTGAGTAAGGTAAGTGGGTTTGATGAATCTAAACCTTGCCACTTTGAATGTGATGGGACAGAGGGATCAAAGAAAGTGTGATTGCTTGCTTGAAGAACTCTCAAACCTCAGTGTTAATGTTGCTGCAGTGCAGGAGATTCGCTTCACTAAGGCTGCGGACTATCGGGTGCTGGAGGATGACTATATCGTCCTTTCAGCATACGGTACCCGTAGCAGCCTGGGGGTCTCTCTGCTTATCGGACACAGCCTTAATACTGATGTAAATCTTGTTCTTGCAGATGATAGGGACCGGCAAATGTTTCCACGTTCGCTGATGATATCAAAGTCTTCGTATCCCGCCGCCAGGATATAGAGGCTGTGAAGAAGGCGGTTGGCGAGTTACGAGTGGATTGCAGGAGCCAAGGTCAACTTTGGAAAAAGCGAAGGTTTGAGGCTCGGTGCTTGGGGAGGTAGTGATACCCTTCCAGAGCCCTTCCACTAGGGTGACGGACCCGTCCGCATCCTTAGGGTGTAGTTCGGGCCCGACCCCCAACTGGAGCGTGCGCCGGGTATCTCTTCCCCTTGATCCTTTACCGATTGGCTATACTTCCTCTGCCTAAGGCACATCGGCTGGCCCTTCAACGATCCCTCTCCAGATTTCTTTGGGGAAGCCGAAGGCCGATGGTCCGTAGACAAGTCTGCATCCAACGTACGCGCAACGGGGGTCTGGGTATGCCTGATCTGGAGAGCTACTGGCTTGCTGAAAGACTCGCATACTTGGGCCGATCCTTGACGGAGGAATCGGTGTGGAGACGAAAGGTGAGTCGGACTTTTCCTCGCCTCAAGTCAGACTCAAAGGCTAAAGTTCGATGTAAGCCGTTGGGCGAAACACCGTTTGTTCGCGAGTGCTGAACGGCTCTTCGTAACCTTCTTGGGTCCGGTGACCTTTCATGGCCTCGGAAAGAGCTATATCGGGAGCTACTGGTGGGTTCTGCTTCGGACCCTCTTAGCGAGCGGCGCGACTGGACGGCGGAGGAGATCCGCTCCCATTGGAAATGGTGGCCGGAATTGAGCTTCTTGAACCACTCCGAGTTCTCGCTCACCCGGTGGCTTGCACGGAACGCGTTGCTCCTTCTCGGCTTGAACTTCAGAGCAGCCCTGGCAGATATATCCGATTGTGCTCGCTGCGGCACTAGTTTAGAAGATACGGCTGAGCACGCCTGCTACTACTACGAGCGAGTTCGCCCGTTCTGGAATCACGTCGGGGAGTGGACGGCTTGCATCGAACCAAAGCTGATCGTGCTGCTCGACGTTGGTTACGTCGTAGACAACGTTTTACCCCAGTTTCTGGGTGAGAAGCGTGTGGTGTTTCTCGCGATCCTAGCTGTAACCAGAATGGTGATTTGGACGACGCGAAAGAAAGGATTGTATGACGATGCAAACTTATCTCATCGTGATCTGGTTTTGTATTTTCGGCGTCAGCTTAGGGTCAAAATCAGATGCGATAGAAAACGCTTGGATCACATAACATTCGACAAAAGGTGGGTGAATGCAGCGAGCCTGGTCGTAAGAAAGAGGGCAACGTTGGAGTCATCCTTCCCTCATCTTCCTACCCATGGTGTCTACGGTACGGGTCCTTCGGTAAGTAGGCAAAGTTTTCTTCCCCCCTTGTAAGTAGGTTTACTTAGCAGTATGTCATTGTCCCCGTCATCTAGTTGCTAGTCTCCAAGATCTTCCCAATCCCTATTGTTTTTGTACCTCAACCCTTACTCCAGCCCGCTTTTGTTGAAGATCTTGGAATTTCATGTGTATAAAAATCAATTTATCTGCTATTAACTGCCCATACCGCGCCCAAACCTCTCTTTTTTTTCCCCATTAAATTAGGAACCCTCTCCCACTTAGGGTAGGTCCGGCTTGTTTTCGGTATCTTCGGGCACCAGAAAACAGTCAGCCTCCATTTCGAAGAAGAGAAGGGATGGGAGGGTAACCAAACGGGGGATTTTTTCCTTGTTTTCGTTTTTTGTATTTCGGATTTTTTTTCTTCCATCCCCATCATCATATAACATTTTTTGTAAATGAATCACAAATTGTAAATAAAATCATACATTCCACTCGAGGTTTTTAAGTAGGTCTTCTCACAGATAAAGGTGGTATTTTGGGGAATGTAGCGTGATTGGTGATAGATGACTCTTTATATATTGTACTGTTGAATGTGTCCGCGAATGTGGCTAGCTAGGTTCCCTTAGACTATATAGAAATAGCATGACCGCTCCCTTCACCTACCCAACAAAATCTCAAGGCTTCATGCATACCTTAAATGTACTTTTAAGGAAATAAAAGCTTGATTAGCCACTGCTTTTCAACGGACTGTCTGGCATCCGTGCCGGATGGTCAATACCCCATGGCAGATTTGAGGCCAAAAGGCCCTCGGCTTCGGCTGGGCCACCTTCGGGTGGGCAAACTGCATCATTGGCACCTTTGTCACTGTTGTATAACACTGGACCTTGGTATCCAGATTAAGCTATAATCACGCATACGTGCCTGGACCCAGATTTTGGTTCATGTCCAGCTAGGCTCATCTGGCCCACATTGCACTAAGTGGGCCGATGACCAGTATAGTCCAGCAGGGCTCGAGCCTCGGCTTGTGCCCGGCCTTCCTCTCCTTTAATCACCACTATAATTTGACCTTCGGGTTATTGACCTTGTGTCAAGTCCTGTCTGGTGGGAGGCAGTGACAAATATAGGAAGCTTGATTGGCGACTTGATTAGCACCTTTTACATCACAACAGTAACTTTATTTTTAAACGAATCAGAGGTCATTTGTTTGCACGCAGTTTAATAGATTCATGTATTAGTATCAGCAGTCTCATTGGCCTAGCGGGTAAAGTGTTCGCCAATTGTCCGGGAGACCTGGGTTCAATCCCAGGTCGCGTCATACCAAAGACTTTAAAAATGGTACTTGTTACCTCCTTGCTTAACACTCGGCAATATAAGGTATGTATTGAGAGTAAAGTGGAGCAATCCAGGGAAAGGAGTAGCGCCCTCCCTTACACCTCGGTGTTGTAGCTATTGAAAAGGGAGTCTTCAGGTCGCCCTCGACAACGGTCGCTAACTTTACTTTACTATATGTAATATAAATAATTTGCACACAACAGTCTATTTTCAAAGAACTCATAATAATCATTCTTAGTAAATTTAACAGTTCTATTTAACCCGTAGATGTGACCCTAAAAGGTACTTTCAATCCAGGTCAGAGTGAACTTGGGAGAGAGATAGTAATGAAAAGGTATGAAACATTCATCAAAGCTCACCGACTGGAGATTTACTATCAGATACAGTTGAGTGTCATACCCAGAACACTTGTTGGGTGGAAGGGGTCTTTTGTAAAGTAGTTTTAGTTTAATAGAAGTTTTGAACCCGAACGTTTATCGGAGTGGGAAAAGTCCCAGTGGTGTAATGACTAAATTACTGAACTGCTTCTTCAAAGTAAGAGAGTTCGAGTTCCGGTCACGCTATTTCGTTCACTTTCGGACTAATACCCTTAAAAATGGTTAGGGTTAGGATTATATTTCCAGGTATGGATTAAACAGTTTCAGTGGTGTTAAACCGACTGGGTCAACTGTGGATAAGTGAAACCATCAGCTAGCAATTCTGCGAATAGCGAGGTCTATGATTTGGTTTGGTTTGCTTTGGTTCAATTTCATGGCATATCAAACATCATAGGTTTTTAAAGCCAAATCAATTTTAATACATATAAACTGTTCCATTTCAAATAATACAGTTTAACATGTCCACTGTTTAGTTCTGTTTTACCCCTAGATAGGACCATATCAGGTGTTACTACTCCGGGCGAGAGTGGACCTGGGAGTGATGGCAATAAAGGAGTACTCCGCTTTCCCCAAAACTCCAGCATTACTGGATCCTCACCATCAGATTGTTTATTGTCATATCTAGGATACTCGTTGAGGGAGTCTTACCTCTCTGTAGAGATGCAGTCGGTATATTCTACAGTCCCAGCCGACTGGGACAGGTGGTATTTGTCGAACGTCCCACCAGACGGACAAGTGTAGCATAAGGCCTTTTTTAGGTGGGTCCGGGCTCAGGACTGAAGCCCACACGCGCCGGTGGTTCCAAAAATGCCTCGGGCCCCATCGGCATTCCCCTAAAAAAGGCGCCTCAGGTGCTCGGTGATAAAGCTAACCGCTCCAAGGAGGGTTAAAGTCTGGGCGGGGGGACAGCCCCTTAAGGCTCGAGGATGCCAGTCAAGGCGCACCTTGACCGACCGACTACCACCACAACCAAAACACACCCAACCAGATCCGTGCTTGCCCAACACCAGCGATCTAAGTGTGAAATGGCTAGGCCAGGTGAGGTCTGTAGTGTATTTAATTTTTCTTATTTTCATAAACAGAGAAATTAGGAAATATTTGTGTTTTCTTTTTTTTTTTTTTAACTTTTACATTAATTCAAGCAATTTATCTTTTACGAAAAAACAAAAAAACAGAAAAAGAAAAAGAAAAGGAAAAACTGAAAAGAAACCGAAAAAACTTTCCCATCCAGCTCGTATCTATTTTTATTTAAAATATTTTTTTTTTATCTATTTCATTTATATTTGGTTTTCTCGGTGGGGGGGGGATCTTTCTTGCCAATGAATAGTGGACAGAATGCAATACATCCGGGTTGATCTCTGACGTCATATCACTGATGCAAATCGTTTAACCTATTGGTAAACCGGATGTAAAAAAAAAAAAAGTAAAAGAAAACAAAGATTGAGCTTTAATTTCTTTCATGTATTCTTTTCACGCAATTGTACAGAAATTACAGTTCCAGAAGAACCGGTCAAGTTAAATCTATACAAATAATTCGGAAGGGACTTTTGGTGTAATGGTAATCGTGATTGTAAATAGACACAGCGACCCGAGTTCAAATTCTAGCTGAGGTTGTTCGCATTTTCTCATCACGCTATCACCCAGGGGAAAGATATAATCTAACAATCTCAACTCTAGCTATTGGTAAATAGTAGGGCAGACTGTGCTCTTTAACCTTGGTATGGCAACTGACCTTGGCGAAGGAAAGTTCTGAATTTAAACCTGGACTCTCCCCACACTTTGTTCGTGTCTAGGAGCCGGGTAAATACGTATATATATTTACTAGCCAACATGAAATTAAGTAAAACGTTTTTAGTTTCTATCTTTTTCTTATATTACATTTTGATTTTCTAGAGAGAGAGAGAGAGAGAGAGAGAGAGAGAGAGAGGTTTTTGAAGTTGAGAGACTCAGCTCTCCTCTTTTCTCAAATTCATAATGACCCCTTTTTTGCATGACTGTATAACCTATTTTGAGTAAGTTAAGATTCAATTTTGATCGCAAATGATTTGGTAATATATGTAGAAAATTCCGTTTATCATTTAAAGGCGCGAGCCTTAGGAGATTTATCATATTGAATATTTTCATTTTTTACCACATTGTTAGTTTTGAATAATTAATCATCTTTTGTTCATATTTCATATCTCCTATTTACCTAATTACTAACGTTTAATTAAAGATAAGATATTTTTCTGTGACAATACGTGAATTGTCCAAATGGTTTATCTGACAGCTACACAATGTTGTATTCAGATTTATAGGTCCGAATACTCTATTTTTTTTATATTACGTACATTTTGATTTTCTGCGCCTGAATTGATTTTAAAAATCGAGGTTGATTGATTAATTCTAATGGCGCGTCAACTTGTTTAGGGTTATTCTATGCCTAGTGGCTAGGGAATTGAGTTTATTGTATTTTCATATTTACATTTTTAAAACATCTATTTGATCCATAGATGGAGTGAAGTCTCAGTGGGGTAGAGGCTAACGTGCTTGATTGCGACAACATTGTAGGCGAGTTCAAACTCTAGTTGCGCTACTAACTTTCACTTTCGGATTATCTTTGGAAAGGTTTAGATCCTCTTATCACAGCTATAGTACCTCTCCTGTCCTTCTACAAGGATGGCTTCGACATTAAATAACCCATGCTGGTTAATATGCCATTAAACAAAGAAACTGAAACCATAGATGGGACCATAAGTTCTATCACACCTAGTCAGAATGAACCTAGAACTAATGGTAATGAAGGGATACTCCCCAATTCCCCAGAACTGGAGCCTTATTAAATTCATTTTAGGGTCATACCCAGAACACTCCTTTTCTTTGGGTGGAGGCAGTATTTCCCCTCTGCATGGGGATGCAGTGGGCGTATAATAATCCCCGGTAAACATCTTGGATTATAATCCTCAAACACCCTTCTTTTTTTTCCAAAAATTATACAGACCCCTTTTTTGCGCAACTGTATAACCTATTTCAAGTGAGATAAGATTCAATTTTGATCGTAAATGATGGAAGAAGTTTGAGAGAGATTTTTATTCATGCATTTATTCTTAAAGATCAAAATTGAGTTTTATCTTATATTTGAGATTATATCGTCACGCCCACCCCCGACCAAAAAAAGGGTCAAAATGAAAGTGGAAAAGAAAAAAGAAAAAGAGAATGTAGATGATTTGGTTTGCTTTGTTTTTATGGCATATCAACCATTGTAGGTTATTTGATGCCAAATCCTCTTTATACATTTTTTACATATATACAATTTGTGAACATATTTTATTGATAACATTTTTAAACGAGCCTGAGCTCATTTTTTGGCGCACAGTTAAATGGTTTCAAGTATTGCTAGCTAAATGAATAATTCTTTTTACTATCAACGAATTGTTTGCACACAATTAAATGGATATACATGATATTTGAGAAATTAGTTTGTTGGTAATTTCATTTTTAAATGAGTTAAAACTAATTTGTTTGCACGCTGTTGTTTAAATATGGTTAAGTGGTTTCAATTATTGTTATCTAACACTTTTAATTCAATTCAATATTAATCATTTGTTTGCACATAGTGAAGTGGTTAGAGATATTGCAATTTAACACTAATAATTCTATTCAACATTACTCATTTGTTTGCACACAGTTAAATGGTTCCAAGTATTGCTATGTATCCCTAACGATTCCATAAGAGATCAGTCATTTGTTTACATGTAGTTAAATGACTTTACAGTTCTATTTCTAACAATGCAATTCAGCATAAGTCATTTGTTTGCACACAGGTAAAATTGTCAAACAGTTCTATTTGACCCATAGATAAGACTCTATCAGGTACTACCACTCCGGGCAGAGTGGACCTGGCAGTGATGGCAGTGAAGCGGTACTCCGCATTCCATAAAGCTCCAAGACTGGAACCTCATCATCAGATTGTTTAATGTTATATCTTGGACACACGTGTGTGAAGGGGGTGTCTTACTCCTCTGCAGTGATGCAGTCGGTGTATTCTACAGACCCAGTCGATTGGGCTGGAATGTCGGTGAGTACCTAAGCGTCAGTAACTGTAGTTGTTTTGAAATTATTTTCAGGCCCAGAAAATCATTATGTAATTGAAGAAAAGAATAGAACATAAAGGCCAATCATTTGGGGCTTCATGCTCTAAAATTATTTAAATTTAATTTTTTCAATTTAGAAGAAATAAAGAGCATGTACATCAAATGTTGTTTGGTTTGGTTTCTTTGTATAAGGGCATATCAAATTTTGTGGGTTATTAAATGCTAAAACCATCCTTGTAGAAGAGCAGCAATGATAACCCATAACTTGGGGATAAGGGGTTTCGTGCCTTTCCTAAGAGTATTAGTCTTAAAGTGAATGTAAGAGCACGATTGAAATTCGAACTCACTACGTTGTCGCACTGCAGCACGCTAGACATAATACTATCAGCAACCCCCACAAAGTATTGTTTGGTTGGATTTGGTGGGGTTTAATGGCATATCAACCATTGTTGTTTATTTAATGCCAAATCCGTTTTTATACATATAACAGTTCTATTTCTAACAATTCAGTTAGCATATATATAGTTTTGTTTACACACAGTTAAAGGTAAAAACGCATATGTTTAAAACAATTCAGGTTAACGTAAATATGCAGTTTAAAGGCCAAAACAGTTTTATTTCAAACAATTCAGTTTAGCCTAAATACACTGTTTAGTTTTATTTGACCCATAGATAGGACCCTATCAGGTGCTACCACTCCGGGTCTGAGTGAATCTGGGAATAATGGCAATGAAAGGGTACTCCGCATTCCCCAAAGCTCCTGTATTACTTGAAACTCACCATTAGATTGCTTAATATCATATCCAGGACACTCGTTGCGGGAGTCTTACTCCTCTGCAAAGATGCTGTCGGTGTATTCTACACCAAATATTGTAGGTGTACGCCAAAACATTTAGCCTCTGAACAAATTGTCTTAACCAAAATATCTTGTCCTCAAGATGAGGATTTAAAATGATAATATAGCTTTATTTAAAATAATAATATAGCTTTATCGCTTAATTATGTCGAGTAATCAGGTTTACTCCCAAATGTTTAAATAGATAAATCTCCCAGGGATCGCGCATTTAAATAATGATGATTGAAAAAGCGCTTCAAAACTTATCCCATCATTTACGAGACCCTTAAGAAATTTACCTGTTTTAATATTTTTTGTTTTTTTACCTGATTGATAGTTTTAAGTAGTAATTGGTTTTGATACTGTATTCTTGTCTTATATTGAATTTTGATTTTCTAGGCTTGGACACTACTGACCCCCCACCCCAAAGAAAACAAACAAACAAACAAACAAACGAACGACATTAAAAAACAACTACGAAGACTAATGTTATTGACGTTGAGGTACCCTTTTTTTTCCAAATTCGTACGGAACTCTTTTTTTTTCTTGGCGCGCCTTTGTGTCGTATTTCTAGTTTAATCAGCCCAGTTGGCTGGGGCTGTAGAATATGTCGACTGCATCTCTGCAGAGGTGTAAGACCCTGAATAGGACATTAAACAATCTGATGGTAAGGGTTCAGTTTTTGAGCTTTGGGGAATGTAGAGTTGCCCTTTATTGCCATAACTTTCAAGTCCTTTCTGACCTTGAGTAGTATTTGTAATGAATAGGAATACATCATATCATATAACTGTACAAATTATTTGTAATGGATAGGAATACATCATATCATATAACTGTGCAAATTATTTGTAATTGGTAAGAATACTTCATATGATATAACTGTAAATTATTTGTAATGGATAGGAATACTTCGTATCATATAACTGTGCAAATTATTTGTAAGGGATAGGAATACTTCGTATCATATAACAGTGCAAATTATTTGTAAGGGATAGGAATACTTCGTATCATATAACTGTGCAAATTATTTGTAAGGGATAGGAATACGTCATATCAAATAATTATATGCAAACAAACGTTTATTGACGAATAAAAATGGTATGATGACAATCAGACATTTACAAATCATTAGATTCATTGTAAAAGAGGTCCCCCATCGAAGTAGACAGCAGGCTCATCATTGCTTAATTCCTTTTTTCTCTCTCGTTATTTACTAACTTTGCATATTTTTTCGTGCAGGCTTATGTTACTTACAGTACTTACTGTTCATAAGTAGTTACCCTTCTAAGTAGAGGGCAGACTCATAGTTGCTTAACGTCTTCCTTTTCTCGTTATTTCCTAAGCTTAGTCACTAATCTAAGTACTAAGCAAGCTCACTGCTGTTTATTTTCCGTGGTCAGGCCGTATCTAGGCCTTTTTGTTTGACATGATTGTAAGTCTGTTGGGATATATATATATATATATATATATATATATATATATATATATATATATATATAGGCTTTTTAAGCACTTGTCTCTGTTGGTCTGCCAGAGATAATGCAATCAGACTTCTCAGTCTAAATATCTATATCTTCCTTTCCGGCGATAGGGATCGGGTTTTTTTTTGTTTGGGGCAGCCGAGATCAAACCATAATAATGAATACTTATTTCATTTTAGGTTTGCAGGCAGGTTTTCCCTTCCAGTTGTTTGACTAGGGTAAGACAATCGTCTTATTTTCATTTCTATTTCATTTTGTATTTTGATATGATTAGGACTGAGATAATGATGGTGGAGTGATCTATGTTTTGATAAAAAAAAACTAAGCGACCGATGATCCCGTAAGATCCCCACAGTAACTGCGATCGTTCATGATATAGATGTTTCTTGGAAGGGATGATTTGATTGATTTTAACGGCATGTCAACTCGTTAGCGGATATTTTATACCTATTAATATTTATTTACCAAACCTCCTTTGTCACAATCAAAATGCGTCACAAAATCAATTTATAATCCCAGCTATGGTTTAGACAGTACCCCTACAAGGATGACTTTGACATTAAATAACCCACGAATGTTTGTATGCCATTAAACAAAGAAACCAAAACGAACAAAACAGGAATGGAAGTATGTATTTACCAAGCCCTCCGCAATGGCAGGGTGTGACACAAGGTCAATTTTCAAGAGGAGTTTAACAGGTTTGAATTCAGAATTTTCCTTTCCTAGACTGGTAGCCTAACCACAGTTAAGAGAAATCAGTCTGCCCTACTATTTACCCATAGCTGTGGGGAGAATAATTAGATTAATACCTTTCCCAAGGATATTAGTGCTATGTGAATTGCAATTTGCCTCGTCCAGGATTTGAACTCGTGTTGCCGTGTTTATTTCTTACAACGATAACCATTACACCACGGACACCTCCAACAGGAACGGAAGTACTTGTTTGGTTTTTATCTCTGGGCCAGATAGCTCTGCTAGAAAATTATTAGTATTCGATAAGAATACTTTAAACAATAGAACTGTGTAATGATTATTTATATGATAGATAGAATTGGTTTGGTTTAATGGCATATCAACCGTTATTGTTTATTTAATACCAAATCCTGTTTCTACATATACAAGTGTATGATTTGTAAACACATTTTGTAGATAGACAAAGTTAAATGACCAATCATTTCTATTCCTAACAATTCAATTTAGAATAATTCAACAAAGATAAATGATTCCAAGTATTGCTATGTATAACTAACAATTCAACTAAACATCGGTCATTCCTTTGCATACAGCTAAATGATGAAACAGGTCTATTGCTTACAATTCAATTTAATCCAATTCAATAAGTCATTTGTTTGTACTCAGTTTAAATGCCAAAAAGTTCTATTTCAGGTGCTACCACTCGAGGTCAGTGTGGACCTGGGAGCAACGACAATGAAGAGATACTCTGTATTCCCCAAAGCTCCAGCATTACTGGAGTTTCACCATCAGGTTGTTTAGTGTCATAGCTCGGACACACGTTGGGGGAGTCTAACCCTTCTGCAGAGATGCAGGTGGTGTATTCTACAGCCCCAGCCGACTGGCCTAATTGGCTAAATTAGTGTATTAAATTGGAATACTTGAAACAATATAACAGTTTGCAAATTATTTGTATTTGATAGGAATACTTGAAATCATATAATTCTACAAACAAATGATCATAGACAAAAAGAGAGCAATTAAAAAATATGGAATCGAATATTGAAAATATAGTTATTATTACAAACAATTTACAAATCAAATTTTAGCATTAGATAACCCATAAGAAGTTGATATACCGTTAAATAAAGAAACCAAGCGAAATCAAACCATATAAGTGCTTGCTAATTATTGGTGTTTGATAGGAATACTTATTACCATATAATGGTGAGCAAACAAAGAATTATTAGTATTAGATAGGAATACTTGAAACCATATAATTGTGTATAAATTATTTGTATTAGATAGGAATACTTGGAACCATATAATTGTGTATAAATTATTAGCATTAGATAGGAATACTTGAAACCATATAACTGTGTATAAATTACTATTATTAGATTGGAATACTTGAAACCATATAACCCAGTCGGCTGTGGTTGTACAATACGCCGATTGCATCTCTGTAGAGAGGCAAAACCTCCCAACAACGACTGTCCTAGATATGACACTAAACCATCTGATGGAGTGGCTTCCATCTTCAAGCTCGGGGCTATGTGGAATATCCCTTCCATTACTCACATGTTCACTTTAACCCGGATTGGTTTTTGTACGTGTTAGGGTCCTATCTAAGGGTGAAATAGAAATATGTTATTATTTTCTAAACTTGAAACCTTTTAACTGTGTAATATTGAATAGAATTACTAGTGTAGAATAGTAATACTTGAAAGCATTTAACTGTGTGCAAACAAATGAACTCTACCTCGTTTAAGAATTGTTTCCTAGAAATATTCGCTTCCAAATCATTTAAGATACGTCCTTGCCTAATACTGTCACGTTGTAGTCTTTCGAAAATGAACTTAGATTAAACGATTGAACGGTTATATGATTTTTCTTTGTATATACTCCCTTCCCTTGTTTTTTTAAAATTCTATTAAACATCCATCATTGTTCTATCAATACTTGGTATTACCATTCTAAAGTCCTGATGATGGTGCATAAAAACTGAAACGTTGAACGTTGACTTTCGCCAATGGCCCGGGAGACCTCGGTTCAATCCCAGGTCGAGTCATACCAAAGACTCAAAAAATGGTACTTGATGCTTCCTTGCTTAGCACTCAGCATTATAAGGTACGGATCAAGGGTAAAGTAGAGCAATCCAGGAAAGGGGTAGCGCCCTCCCCTACACATTGGTGTAGTAGCTATCGAAAAGGGAGCCTTCGGGTTACCCTCGACTATGGTCGCCAAAAGAAGAAAATATATATATATATATATATATATATATATGTATTAAAACCAACAATCCTTGAAAAATAATTTATTAGCTTTGTGGATTTCATTTACATAGAGGTCTTTTCCAGGAATATTTAAATTTAATATTCTATTTTTGAATATTTTATTTATCCTGATTGGAATTATTCCCGACCCCAGATTTACTGAATTGAATAATTTACACACACACACACACACACACACACACACACACACACACACACACTATATATATATATATATATATATATATATATATATATATAATGCAATTAGAAGAAAACCCAAACCTGGTTAAATTCTCATCATAAATCGATTTCAGCGAAGAATATCATTATACTCTTCGTTTCATCAGATGACTTCACGCGTTTCCTTTGAGGTTAAAAAAACAGCAAATATGAATTACAGTCTTATGTATATGAATGAAAAAAAAAGGAAGAAGAAAGAAAAATCTATATATATTTAAATTCTCTGGCGAAAGTAAAGGGGGTTAAAACAATAAAGTATTAGAAAACTTGGCTTAATAACTACTCGCTGTTTGTTCATTATTTTTAGTTGTAATTTTTCAAGTCTTCTGGTTATTTTTCCTGTTTCAGGATCTTGGTGGTAAAGGAACTTAACCACTTGAAAAAATAACAAGAAGACTTGAAAAATTACAACAAAAAATTATAAACAGTGTTCCATCTTCTTTAATAATACTTGCCTTATTAAACACACACACGCACACACGCACACACACACACATATATATATATATATATATATATGATTTTGGCTTTAAATATTAAGTTGATTTACCGTTAAACATATAGCCCACACCAAACTAAACTATAAATGAATATCGCTCATGCATATTCCCCCCACAAAAAAAAAAAAAAATCCCTGAGTTACAAAATGAATTATAAACTGCCTCATTTAAAACAAATCCTTTTGAATATGTTGGTCTTATGAAATCCTGTCAATAGCGTGGTATTTTTCTGTATTAACGACACACACACACACACACACACACACACACACACACACACACACACACACATATATTCTAATATTATTTCACTCCTTGCGAGTTTTTATCACCAGCATGGGATCTCCAGGACTCTCCTCAGTATTCTAGCCCATTTTAATAATGCCGTGCTCTGGTTGGTCACGACTCTAATATCTAATTTCCAATTCCTCCAGTTTTTTTCTAAGCCTCTGAGGGATCCTTCCAAGTGCATCAAATACAATTGGCATCACTGTCATCTTCATGTTTCACAGTTTGTTTTGTTTTTAGTTCTCTGGCAAAGTCCAAGAATTTGTCTATCTTTTTCGCTTTCTTTCTGGTCCGCTGGAACGGCAAAATCCACGAGATGGCAAGTTTTTTTTCTTGTTAATTAACATTGGTCTGGTCTTCTAATTATTATTATTATTATTATTATTATTACGGATATTATGTTATATGAGGTTAAAATACCCCGGGGGGCTTATATTCAGGATACAGTTGTATTCAAGGGAATGTGTCTGATTACAACGCAGCTATTTAAAGAATGAAAAGGTGATTCAGTGCAGACTTGGTCTTACAAGAGTCAAGCATCGTTGTGGAGCCGGCAAATAAGAAGTGGTATGTCGGAGTAGGTGAAGGGATAGGAATCGGGGGGTCTGGACGTGTGCGAGAGAGAGAGAGAGAGAGAGAGAGAGAGAGAGAGAGAGAATAAAGAGTTAGTGTGGAATCGAGATAGAAACACGGAAGAAAGAAATAAATGAAAACAAATTTTAGAAAAGGAAAAAAAGAAAAAGATAGAGAGAAGAAAAGAAGGATATATATATATATATATATATATATATATATATATATATATTATCAGGTCGCTCGGAGGGCAAGTATTTCCATGACTCTCTCTCTCTCTCTCTCTCTCCCTCTATCCGTCCATATCATCCATCGTTCACGGCAGGTCCTCTAAACCACATCCAGTGTCCGCACAGAGCTAATTTATGTAAGTCCTTGCTGTTTGGTTAACACTGGTACGTCCATTTCTTTGAAGAACGTCGTTCGACCTTGCTTCTTCAGCAGTGTCCCGAATGGTTTCTGTTATGGGAAGTAAGAGGCCCAACAGCAGCTGATTGTTGGGTGTTCCTTCCATGTTAATTCTTATCTCGCGCTTTCATCCGTTTTGTTAGCCTCCATGTGGTGCATTCATACAGTAGTATTGATACAGTTACAACTTAAAAGAGATTATATATATATATATATATATATATATATGGAAAAAAACCTTAATAATCAAATATTGTATTCTTTACATAAACTTTTTCAATGCTTTGGACTGTTCGATCATCATCAGGGCAGTAAAATTCTTGACTAATGTTTCAGTTGAAAAATATTTCCGAATGTTTTTTGTTTTGTTTAAGGGTACACCAACATTGGTGGGATATTTAAAGCTGAATACATCCTTGGAGAAGAACCACAGTAGTACTACTTAACCCATACCTGACTATTTTCAAATGTAAAAATGAAATAAGAAAATAATTTTTTTCTCTCTTTAACTTATATATATATATATATATATATATATATGTATATATAGAGAGATATTATAATAATGATAATCTTCAGTAAACTATTATAGATTCGAGTAACTATCCTTAATACAAATGATTTACACGCAACTAAATGGTATCAAGTTATCCTATCTAATGCTAACAATTTTCAGACAGTTTTATTTCTTTGCCCGCAGCTTTATGGTTGCCCTATCGATTGGGGCTGTAGAATATACCGACTGATTTTCTGCAGAGGGGTAAGACCCACCTCAAGGCGTCTCCTAGATATAAGATTAAATAATTAGATGGTGACGCTCCAGTAATGCTGGAGCTTGGGGAATGCAGAGTACCCCTTCATTGCCATCACTCCCAGGTCCGTTCAGGTCCGGAGTAGTAGCACCTGATTGGGTCCTATCTATGTGTGAAATAGAACTAAACTTTGTATTTATGCTGAATTGGATTGTTTGAAATAGAACGCTATTTGGCATTGAAACTAAATAGTTATGCTGAACTGAATTATTTGAAATAGAACCGTTTTTGACTCTGAAACTCTGTACTTAAGCTAAACTGAATTGTTTGAAATAGAACTGTTTTTGACATTGAAACTGTGTACTTCTGCTGAAGTGAATTGTTTGAAATAGAACTGTTTTTGACATTGAAACTGTGTACTTCTGCTGAAGTGAATTGTTTTAAATAGATCTGTTTTTGATATTGAAACTGTGTACTTATGCTAAACTGAATTATTTGAAATAGAATTATTCTTGACATTTAAAATGCGTACTTATGCTGGGCTGAATTATTTGAAATAGAGCTGTTTTTGATATTTAAACTGTGTATTTATGCTGAACTGAATAGTTTGAAATAAAAATTTACATGTATAACAATGGATTTGGCGTTAGATAACCTACAATGTTTGATGTGCCATAAAACCAAACCAAACCAAACCAAACCAAACCAAACAGCTTTATTGTTACAAGTAACTAATGATTATCCTTAGCAAGCAATTGCAGCTTGAAGAGACAATTCTTTATACAAATAATTTACAGTAATATATCAAGTATTTCTATCAAATACGAATGATTTTAAAACAAATCTATTTGACCCATAGATGAGACCCTAACAGGTACACCACTCCAGGTTAGGGTGGACCAGGGAGTAATGGCAATGAAGGGGTGACTCTATTATTTCCATGTTTTCCAGAATTGTAGCCTCAGAATCTGAATGTTTCCAGGACACCCATTTATGGGGAAATTCTTTTACCTTTGAAAAAGATGCAGTCTGCGTTTTCTAAGTCACATTAACAGTGTGGTTATGTGGTTTGAACTATTCCTATCAAATACAAATAATCTTTAACTGATCATTTTGACCAGTAGATACTACCACACCAGGTCAGAGTGGAACTGGGATTAATGAAAGATTTCGGGAACGGTTGTCTTTGCACTGGATGCAGTTTAGCGTCATATCCAGTGTTTTAGGGTAGGTTTTTGAAAGAAACTTGTGGAGACGAAGAGATGGCGACCAGATCAGGTTATCTCTGTCAGGAAGGAAAAGAGACGCGTAGTTATCAAAAAAATCCCACTTACGTTTATTTAGGATGTCGCAAGTTCTTTTTAGAACAGGATGATATGAAGTAGTTTTTTGTTCAGTCAATTAAGAGGGCATTTTTGGTAACTATCGGATGGTTTACTTAACAGAATTTGATCTGCATCTAGATATTTTATTAATTGTGTATATGTTCCGTCCAAAGTTTCTTTCTTTTTCTTTTTTGAGGTTGACGTGAGAAGTAAGTAAAAAGCGGAGAGGCCCTAGGAGGTATAAAAAACAAAAAAAACAACAACAAAAAACAACAAAAAAAAAAAAACTAAACAAGTACGAGGATCATTAAATAAGTTTCCAGACTTTTTTCGTATGGGCACTTTTATTGATAGTACACACGTGAAACTCTAGTTCCCTTCGAAGTAATCTCCTTCGGTTGCAACGCACTTGTACCGTTCCAACAACTTCTGGAAGGCCCAATGAAAGTCCTCTTGTGTCAGGGTGTCAATGACCTTCGTCACGGCCTCTTTCATCTCCTCAATTCTCTCATAACGACAGCCTCTGAGCTTAGGGAATAACCAAAAGTCACAGGGAGAAAGGTCTGGACTATAGGGAGGGTGAGGAACTGTCTTGATGCCCATCTTGGTAAAATAGTCTGTGACAAGGATGGAGTTGTGGACTGGTGCATTGTCCTGGTGGAAATGCCACTGACCCGATTTGAAGAGTGCTGGCCTCCGACGACAAAATCACTTCCTGAACTCCCTTAAAGCCTCTACATAGTAACCCTAACCCTAACCCTTTGGCCAATTAAGTCTGGTGTATTGACTTCCTTACTCCTCCCACACCTCTCATCATCCCTCATAGACTCCCTGCCTTCCTTGAATCTCTTATGCCACTCAAAATCTGATGCTCGATTCACGCAAGATGGTCGAAAAGCAGTCTGAAGCATTCCATACGTTTCTGTGGCAGTTGTTCCAAGTTTAAAACAGAATTTTATTGCATATCATTCTTCTAAAGTGTTCTCACGTCCAGACTGCATTTTTGAAATTCACCAGCTGTGACAATCAGGCTTTAGTAGGATGTATTCCAATTGCTGCTGTAGCTGTTCATTTAAACCTGAAATCATAAAAATTGGTCGGTCATCTCATAAGATGTATAGCAATAAGATACTGAATTTTCAAGAGTCTACGACGATTTTGAATGCCCACCCAAAAAAAGTCTGGAAACCTATTGAAGGCACCACGTACATAACTAAATGAATAAATATATAAGTAAAGGAAAGATTCATTCTTTTATAAATCGAAGCATAACCCTTATGGATAGCGAGAGACTTTTTTGTCCCGAAATTTAGGATGGGATTTGTCGCTCTCCCGGTAAGTAATTGACACCTTTTAAAAAATCCCTAAGTCTCGGTTTGAGATGACTTTTATATTCACTAGCTCTTTTTGTGATGATTATTATACGCTGATTATATCCCTTGCAGTTCCCTGGATATGACACGAAACTACATCTGATGGCGAGGCTCTGTTTCTGGAGGTCTGGTTAGTATGGAGAACCCATTTATTGCCATTATTCCCAGATCCACTCTGACCCGGATAGACTGTATCCGTTAGGGTCCCATCAACGTATCAAAAAATCTGTTTGAAAATTATCAATATTAGATAGGAATACTTGATACCATTTAGCTGTGAATAAATTATTTATATTATGAATAGTGACTGAAAGCTATAATTGTTTACGAAGGTTTATTATCATTAATTACTTTAAACCATAGAAATGTATGACTATTATTAGATAGAAAGAATTATCAAAAATTATACAAATTTTAGTATTAGATAGGAATACTTGATACCATATAACTGTATATAAATTATTTGTATTTGATAGGAATTCTTGATACCATACAACTTGGCAAATTATTTGTATTAGATAGGAATACTTGAAGCTTTATAACTGTGCGCCAGTTATTTGGATTAGATAGGAATTCTTGAAACCATATAATTGTATGCAAATTATTTTCATTAGATAGGAATATTTGATATAAAATGATTGGAAAAAATTCTTAAGAAACGACTACACAAAAATTGTTTTGATAAATAATAGTTCTATTTGACTCATAGATGAGGCCCTTACGTCAGGTCAGAGTGGATCTGGGAGTTATGGCAGGGAAAGGTTACTCCACATTCCCCAAAGATTCTGGAATGATGTCTCACTCTCTGATTGAACACTTGTTGGTTGGGAGTGGGGGAGCCTTACCTCTCACCGATGATGCAGTCGTCGTATTTAACAGCTTCAGCTGTCTAGGTTGTATATCAATAGATTAGCTTTTAAGGCATTCATATTGTAACTAAGCATGAAGTGTTTGGCCCTTTATATCGGTGGTGTAGAACATTTACCTGAAAATCATTTGCATTGAATAGGAATATTTGAAACTATAAAATTGTGTACAAATTATTCTATTAGATAGTAATACTTAATCAGAGGCTTAAAAGTAAAGTTGGTGACCTTAGTCGAGGGGGATCCGAAGGCCTCCTTTTCAGTAGCTACAACACCGATGTGTAGGGGAGGGCACTACTCCATACCCAGGATTGCTACACTTTACTCTTGATCCTCATCTTATAGTGCCGAGTGCAAAGCAAGGCGGCATCAAGTACCATTTTTTGAGTCTTTGGTATGACTCGACCAGGGATTGAACCCCGGCCTTCCTGACCATTGGCGAACAAAATTACAGGTATTAGTATAGCAATAGTTAAATAGTTATGAATTTAAAAAATGACAATAGTAAAATAATAATAATGATAATAGTAAGGAAAATGACACATATAAACTCCTATGGGACTTTGACATACAAACAGATCAACTAATCTCAGCCAGAAGACCAGACCTTATAATAATAAAAAAAAGTGAATTTGCAAAATTGTTAGCTTACCACAGAATAAAACTGAAAGAATGTGAAAAGAATGATAATTACCTCGATCTTGCAAGGGAATTGAAAAAAAAACTATTGAACATGAAGGTGATTGGTGCTTTTGGTACAGTAACTAAAGGATTACTAAAAGGACTGGAGGACTTGTGGGTTGGAGGACGAGTGGAGACCATCCAAACTACAGCATTATTGAGAACGGTCAGAATACTGAGAAGAGTCCTCGAGACTTGAGGTGACTTGCTGTCACTCAGACTTCACCGAAAAACCATCAGCTAACGCTGATGTGAAAAACTCTCACTGAATAATAATAATAATAATAGTTATACAGTTATTTTGAAATTAGTTAATAAGAAGTTACTGAAAAACATATAAGTAATTCAGTAAGTTTTTTGCTAAGATGCGGCACAAAACAGAATGAATGCAGCATCCAATAAGACTCAAACCCACTCGTGACGGTTTCCTAGTCTAGCTTTTATAATAAGAATAGTTAATTGAAGATTTATTACTTTGAAACTCTTTCTCTCTCTTTCTCTCTCTCTATATATACTCTGTTTTTCAAATATCAAACGTTTTCATTAAATTTTTATGTTTTCATTTATAAACGTATGGGGAAGTGATCTGGTCTAAAAAAAAAAAGGAGAACCATGCTTGTCATGAGGGATCGAGGAACTGTATATTTTTCTTGGAAGAATGCATATTAAATGATAAGCTTTCCGAATTTGGAAAGTTTGTTGAATAAAAAGTCGGAGTTAGTCACTAAATGCCGGTATGAAAGCCAATATCTACTTTGTAGTTTAGCGCCATATTTACTTGCATGATTTAGGATATCAACCACATAATAGTATATATATATATATATATATATATATATATATATATATTACTGGAAGTAATTACACAATGAAGTAGTGATTCCACATTCCCAAGATGTTCAGGTTTGGTCTGTTTGTTTGTTTAATGGCATATCAACCTTCTTGGGCTATTTAATGCCAAATCCACCCGTCTCGAAAAACAGTAGTGAAACTATTTAACCAGTAGATGGGAGGATAAGGGGGTTCATACATTTCGCAAGGGTATTTGTCTGAAAGTGAACGTAATAGCGCGACTGGAGTTCGAAGTCGCATACTACGATTCCACAATCCTGCGCTTTAACCATTGCACCAAGAGAACACACCGATTCGGTCTGGTTTCTTTGTTTAATGGCATATCAACCTTCGTGGGTTATTCAATGCCAAAGTTATCATTGTAGAACAACAGTGGTTCTATTTAACCCATAGTTGGGTGGGATAAGTGAGTTCATGCCTTCCCAAGGGTATTGGTCTCACCTACGTTGAAAAGAAGGGTAATTTTCATGAGACTAAATAGCATCGCTGGAAAGTAGACCACATCAGTGCGCGGAGGACGAAAGGAAGACAAAGCACGAATTTCAAGAGGGTCCGCTGGCTATGTGAACCTATTTCATTCATAATCTATTTGTAAACTTTTGAAATGTTTTGCAGAACGTCCTGGCCTACTAAACACACTTTGTTTCTTTTCTGTTCCAAATTTGTCCTTGGTCTGCTGCTAATTTTTTTATAGATTGCTCTGACTCTTATTTTGATATCGTGAAATATTTGAGGCACTCGATGCGTAACTGTTATCGTTGCGGGTAATAGACTTGGCTACCTGAGTAAACATCCTGATTGAAGCTGTTTGCATTTCAGATGGACAGCGCCAATGACCCGGGAGACCTGGGTTCAGTCCCAGGTCACGCCATACCAAAGACATAAAATTTGATACTTGATACCTCCTTGCTTAACACAGCATTATAAGGTACGTATCAAGGATAAAGTGGAGCAATACTGGAGTAGAAGTAGTAGCTATTGAAAAGGTCGCCCCCGACTACGGTCGCCAACTTTACTTATTCTCACCCAAGATGCGTTACATGAGCAACGCCCCACAAATAAACCAGCTTGTGTGGCCAGTAATCATGCATAGTTCATTTTTAAATCGAAGCGTCACGCACACTGTCATTACATAGATTTGCTTGAATCATTAAGAAATCCATGGGTAGTCTATGCTTTCTGAAAAAAATAATGAACCCAATTCAATCTAATGGGGTGAGTTAAAAGTTTTACACTATTTTGATAACTAATTTGCTTTGTTTTTCGAGCTGCAACAATAGCAGCCAAGCACTTCAAGTATCGCATCATCAGAAGCCATTTTTCCATCAATTCTTTGATTCCATGCTGATATCATTTTAGGGGGAATCTTTGGAACGTAGAAGTAATTTACTAAGCTTTTTTTTGCTTAGATGTGGCACAAGGCCATATAAATATGACACCCAATGACACTCGAACTTACTCGTGTCGGTTTCCTAGTCTAGCTTCCTAACCATTACACCACCAGAGATGCCCATCTTCGGGGCGTGGTAGCTGGCGTGCTGGACTCCGATAAAGTAGCAAGCGAGTTCGAACTCCAGTCATGCTATGACATTCAAGTTATATGTGATAATATACCTGACACGGCCGGTCCCCACAATCTCAACTTCTTATATCAGCTCATGGCTATTCGATCGTCTAGTGGTTCTTCTCATCTCCGGCCAGTGGCATTTCACATGTTTTACAAATATACAAGAGATATAACATATATAATAGAGGGTGGAAGAAAGAAGAACTAACAAGCACTTTTCTGGCATTCTGTGGCTATCGCGAGCGTGTACCCGAACGAAATTCCCACCCAGCTACCAGGAACGCTGACTCATCCTCTCGCACTAGCTGACCTGGCTTCTGGGTCCACAAGTCCCGACTCCTCACTTCGGCAACCACCTCTCTCTGACCGTCGCCTTTCCCGGACTGTCGCTAACTCCTATCTGTTCAGCTTGATCGGGACAAGTATAAATTCGAGGGAGCTAGGTCCGGAATGTATGCTTGGTGTTGCATTAGTTTAATTCCCTTAGCTTCCTGGAGTTTATTTTGGGTCATTCGAATGGTATGAGCTCTCCGTTGTCTTGGTGTTGAATATCTCGCTTTCTGTTATCCGTGCTATTTTTACCGCACAATGGCATTCGTGATTAGTCCGAAATTCAACGTAATAGCACGACTGGAGTTCTAACTCGTTTACGACGACGTAATAGTCTAGCACGTTAGCCACTACGCTACGGGAACTACTCCCTCGCCTCGTACGCTGGATTGTTTAGTTTTTTTTTTTTGTTTAATGGCATATCAACCTTCGTTGGTTCTTTAATGCCAAAGCCATCTGTCCTGCCCTAACGTTGACCTTTTTTACTTCCCTTTAGTGACCCTTAATTCAAGGGATACAGAGCAGCCTTTATTTCATTCTTCTATTTCCGTCATTCTTGGCATCAACGGTATGTTTTCTTTTACATTCTCCTTCATGACATTTTATTTTCATTGTTGTCTATCTTGTAATGTAATATTTCATGTCTTCATTAGCTTGTTCCTTTACCGGTCTATCTCTCCATTGATATCTTTAACTCCTTCCTTATTGCTTGTTTCCTTTAGCCTTCCTCTTCACTTAGCTTAACAGGACTCTAACTTTAAGCTTTATTACCGCTTCTTCTCTCATTTGTTATTATTGTTTTTCCTTCTCCTAAAACATGCCGTTTTTGTCTTTATCAGTTTTTACTTTTTCCATTAAATAAAAATACCTGTTGGCTTAATGATGTCTGCAGAGTCTTCATTTTTGGACTAGTTGACCTGGCTGTCACGACCCATGCAACCGGACACCATTTTTCTAGAAGAATAGTAGTGGTACTGTTTAACCAATAGTTAGTGGGGTGGGGGGGCTATACTTTTCCCATGGGTATTTGTCCGAAAGTGAACGTAATAGCGCGACTGGAGATCGAACTCGCTAACTCTGATTCCCCTGTCTACCTTTTTAACCATTACACCACGAGGACAACCCTCGTACGTTAGAATCACCGCATAGATGTATATTTATTTGTTATTATTAGAGTGTATCTCAACATGAAAAGTGACAAGTACACCCCGACCGACATACAGATAATAAAAATGAAACAAAAATAAATCAAAACAACACAAAAATTCCACCAACCAACCCTAGGAAGAACTAGGGAATACGCTGGTTGGTTGGTTTCAAACAAGGGTGTGGTGGTCAGGGGTTGGACGGGGGCAGAGGAGAAATGAGGACGAGTGTTCAAAGTTGTAACAACAAAGCCATAATGTTTTTGGATAAATATTGCAAAGCCTGACATTTCCACACCATTTTCCACGCTCTCTGCCTGCTCTGTGATCTTTTTACCCTGCCACCCATCTTACCCTGTGCAGCCACCCTAGAAAAGTGGCCCCACCCTAACGAGTTAAAGAATGACGGGAATCTGTTTATTCGAAACTTTTTTTGTTTTGTTAATTTGTTTGCTTTCGCAACCTGTTTTCTTTCTTTCTTTCTTTCTTTCTTTCTTTCTTTCTTTCTTTCTTTCACAACTTCTTTTTTTGGCCTTTATTTTTTGTTTATTTCTTTCTTTCTTTTGCCTTTCTTTCTTTGTATATTTCTTTCTTTTTAAATTTCTTTCTTTCTTTCTTTCTTTCTTTCTTTCTTTCTTTCTTTCTTTCTTTCTATTTATCTATCTTACCTTCCCAGAACTCAGCCATTCCGCTAGGTCAGTAAAATATTAAGTATTGCGCATGACATTTTAGTTGGGGGTTTAAATTTGGGGATTTTATGCTCTTCGTCTAACCTTGTCGAGAGATTCCAAACTGCCCTACAATTTCCCAATTGCAGTTGGAAGTGAAGGGTTATTCAGGCCTTTTTCAATGGCATCAGTACGTCGGGCAAAATTTGAAACTACACTATAGCGATTTCATCGTTATCACCTTCTTACTTCTTTATATATATATATATATATATATATATATATAAAAGGAAAGAAGAGACTGAGAAAAAGACAGATGTAGAGGAAATATATATATATATATATATATATATATATATATATATATATATGCATGCACACATTCAAACACACAGAGTGTGGACAGAAAAGGGTACACTGAAAAGAAAGATTTTGAAGAAACTTTAAAGTAAAGAAGAAAGGAAGGAAGGAAAGAAAAAGGCCAAAAAGAATATGGAAAAGAACGAAAGAGAGAAAGAAATTAGAACAGAAGAGAGAAACTGAGGAAGAAATTGAGAGAAACTGGAATAGAAAGAAACCAGAAAAGTTATTTTCACATACACAAACACACACACACACACACACGTATATATATATATATATATATATATATATATATATATATATATATGAGTGTGTGTATGGTTGCTGATACGATTCCCTTTCATAAGTAAATTTCAAGTCAAACGACACTAGCATTTCCAAAATTTTAGATCTTATGGCAAGCAAACGAGAATGGGTTTTTCTTTACACCTGCGTAAGATTGTGATCACTGGTGCGTAACACTGGGTTCATACTCACTCTCATCGCCACCTGTGATCACCTTCCTTTTTTTATGGGCCTTTCCCTTCGAACATTTTGACCTCGGACGGAGAAACGAGTTATTTTGCTATTAAGTCACGAGTTGTATCATTTTCAGAATTTGTGGTAATCGTTGCATCATTTGGACGCCCACTGTGATTCTACCGAAGGTTAACACCCCTCAACAAGAGTCCTGGGTATGACATTAAACTACATCTGATGATGAGGCTCAGGTTCTGGAGCTTTGGGGAATGTGGTATACCAGTTCATTGCCAATACTCCCAAGTCCACTCCGGACCCAGATTAGTAGTACCTGTTTAGGTATCATCTATGGGCCAAATAGAACTGTTTAATCATTTACAAAGAATTTTTATTTTTAGTCATTTGAAAACATAAAGCTGTGGGCAAATAATTTATATTCAATAGGAATATTTGATAATTAGAATTATTTCAAACCGGCTCATTGGTCTAGTGGGTAGAGTGTTCGCCAATGGTCCGAGAGACCTGGATTAAATCCCTGGTTATGTCATACCAAAAACTTTAAAAATGGTACTTGATACCTTCTTGCTTAACAATCAGCAATATAAGGTACGTATCAAGGGTAAAGTGGTGCAATCCAGGGAAAGGAGTAGCGCCCTCCACTACACCTCGGTGTAGAAGCTATTGAAAAGGGAGCCTTCTAATCACCCTCAAGTACAGTCCCCAACTTTACTTTTACTTTACAATGTTAGATACTAATATTTGAAACCCTTAAACTATCTGCAAACAAATAAATAATATAAAAAAAATATTAGTGTTAGATAGGAGTTCTTAAAAACATTTAACTGTGTGCAAACATGATTAATATTAAATGAAATTATTAGTGTTAGCGATACTTAAAACCATTTAACTGTGAGCTCGTGTAAAAATAAAGTTACCGACAAACTATTATATATATATATATATATATATATTCATCCATAGACAGACTGTTTCGTTGTATCACAACTTTTCAGTCTGGCTAGACACGAAGGACGCTTCAACCTGGGATCGAAACCTGTCAAACATTACGCTAGATATGGTATCTAGCCGCTCAGCCATTTATTAGCTTTTATTTGTTTATATTTTGCGCTATCGGATACCAGAGTCCACAATTTGTTAGAAGAGCTTTGCATTACGCAGGTGGCAGCCATTAATTCCTTCACCAGAGTGCTCAACTCTCAGATGTGAGTGTGTGTGTGTGTGTGTGTATGTGTGATCTGGCATTAAATAACCCACGAGGGTGGATATGCCATAAAACACTAACCAAACAACCGCGTCATTAGGGCCGTTCGTTGATTGATGTGCGTGTCTCAGTCGACGCTATAGCTCTGGTTCCGAACAGAAGAAAGATTTTCAAAGTGGATCTTTCACTAACATTGACTTAATCTTTTCTCTCTCTCTCTCTCTCTCTCTCTCTCTCTCTCTCTCTCTCTCACTGTTTCTCTCTCCCCTTGAAAAATGTAAATAGGAAAAGGATTATAAAATGAATTCTGGTTGTTTTGGACTCCATATTCGTCAAACGCTGACCGCACCTGTCATACCTCCTACATAATTGATGGACTGGGTCGTGGGAAACGATTAGTGCTTGCCAGGTATGAAAAGAAATAGAAAGTGAATTCGACTTTGGAAAGAAATTAAATCACATGTCTGATCATTGACAATACCTCATGAAACTGCTTGTAATGTGAAGTGTTTGCATATGAAATACTTTAAAATTTGCTTTTATTGACGGTTTGAACGGGGATTTAAGATATATATATATATATATATATATATATATATATATATATATATATATATATTGCTCCTGAATGGTTGAGCTCTCTTTGGAAAATTCCAACTTAATAAACAGGATGGAAATAAATTTATAATCCTTTGTAATTGGTTTCGTTGTTTTTTCTTAAAGAAATATATATATATATATATATATATATATTCTTCAGTCCAACCAAACTCTTGCATCCCCCCCCCAAAAAAAAACTGAGGCTATCACCCTCTCTTTAGATGAAACGGCCTTGACTTCTTTAGAGCTGGTGAGGATTTTGTCTTTTGTCTCTGGCTCTTAGTGATGAACCCAACACTCGCCTTTGGTTAGGGAATGTTGAAAGAAACCAGTAGGAGCTGCCTCAAACAATGAGATGGGATCCGCCTGGTGCCAGAAGATGAGTCACCAACCGAGCAGAAAATTTTTCATGCCAAAATTCATTGAGCAGAATATTCTTAACTCTTTCACGGAATATGCTGATTGCAACAAGCGTCCTGGATATAACACTAAACAATCTGATGGTGAGGCTCCAGTGATGCTGGAGCTTTTAGGAATGCGAAGTACTCTTTCACAGCCATCGTTCCCAGGTCCACTCTGACCCGGTGTGGTAGCACCTGTTAGGATCCAATCTATTGGTACAATAGAACTAAACTGTGTACTTATCCTAAACGGAATTGTTTGAAATAGAACTGTTTTGACATTTAACTGATCTATCTTAACATTTAATTAATTCTAAACAAAAACTATGCTTATACTAAACTGAATTCTCTAAAATTTAATTCGGCTTTAAATGACCCGAAAAGGGTTGATACACCATAAAGAACCAACCAACCAACCAACCAACCTCTGGCTTTAAGTGATGAACCCAAAACTCGTTTTGGGTTAGGGAATGTAGAAGGAAACCAGTAGGAGCTGCCTCACACAATGTGATGTGATCTGCCTGGTGTCAAAAGACGTGTCACCATCTGATCTGAAACTTTATTCATGCCAATTTCATTGAGCAGAATATTCTCAACTCTCTCACGGAATATGCTGATTGCATTGTCAATTTTATTTATAGTCAATCACTTCTCATCCATGGTGAACGGGGTCGTTGTTTTTGTTGGTGGCGACTGTTCCAGGATGTCAAGACTTTGGCTTATCTTCGAAAGACGACATGAACATACAATATACGGGGTGCCTGCAATAGGTCTCCAGACCTTTTTTCGTATGGACCTTTAAAATTGTCGTAGACTCTTGAAAATTCAGTATCTTATTGCTATACATCTTATGAGATGACCGACCAATTTTTATGATTTCAGATTTAAATGAACAGCTACAGCAGCAATTGGAATACACCCTACTAAAGCCTGATTGTCACAGCTGGTGAATTTCAAAAATGTAATCTGAACGTGAGGACACTTTAGAAGAACGATATGCAATAAAATTATGTTCTAAACTTGAAAAAAAAATGCCACAGAAACGTATAGAATGCTTCAGACTGCTTTTGGGGCATCTTGCATAAATCGAGCATCAGTTTTTGAGTGGCATAAGTGATTCAAGGAAGCCAGGAAGTCTGTGAGGGATGATGAGAGGTGTGGGAGGAGTAAGGAAGTCAATACACCAGTGTTGATTGGCCAGAGGGTTAGGCTTAGGGTTAGGGTTACTATATTGAGGCTTTAAGGGAGTTCAGGAAGAGATTCCGTCGGATGAGGCCAGCACTCTTCAAATCGAGTCAGTGGCATTTCCACCAGGACAATGCACCAGTCCACAACTCCATCCTTGTCACAGACTATTTGACCGAGATGGGCATCAAGACAATTCCTCATCCTCCCTATCGTCGAGACCTTGCTCCCCGTGACTTTTGTTTATTCTCTAAGCTCAGAGGCTGTCGTTATGAGAAAATTGAGGAGATGAAAGAGGCCGTGACGAAGGTCATTGACACGCTGACACAAAAGGACTTAGATGGGGCCTTCCAGGAATTGTTGGAACGGAACAACAAGTGCATTGCAGCCGAAGGAGTTTACTTCGAAGGAGACTAGAGTTTCATATGTGTACTATCAATAAAAGTGCCCCTACGAAAAAAATGTGGAAACTTATTTAATGATCCTCGTATGTCAAGGAAAGAACTAAGAAGTGGACTTTCCAGCATTGAAGATATCCTGGATGCATCAATACAAAGACTCGAATGACTACTCAAAAAAAGAGCAAAGAAAGACTAATAACAGCAGCTGGTAACTACACTGACAACATAAGGAGAAACAGAACTACAATAACTACGAAACAAATATGATCAGAAAAACAACAGTATAGGTTTTTCAAAAGAAAAACTGACGAAACGTCACACGAGAAGACTTTGACGGGTACGAAAGAGAAACCATTCTGAGAGAAACTGAATCTCTTTTAACAGCAGCCCAAAACAACGATTGGGCAAACAGAGAAATTAGGATTAACTGTTTACTGGTAATGTGATCTGATCTAATTGATCGGTTCGGTTGGCCGGTTGTTTGGGTTTTATAGCATATCAACCTTTGTTGGTTATTTAATGCCAGATCCATTTTTATACAAATAATTTGTTCTATTTCAAACAATTCAATTCAGCATAAATACGCAGTCTAAATGTAAGTACATACTTTAATTATGAAAAAGATATCTATTTCAAGCTATTCAGTTTAGTCAAATAGTTCTAATTGAAACAATTCAGTTTAGCATAAGTATGCAGTTTAATTCTATTCAACCAATCGATAGGGCCCTATCAGGTGCTACCACTTTCGGCTAGAGTGCACCTGGGAGCAATGGCAATGAAGGGGTACTCCGCATTTCCCTAAGTCCCAGCATTACTGGAACTACACCATCAGATTGTTTAGTGTTATATCTAGGACACTTGTTGGTGGGTCAGGGGTGTTACCCCTCTGCAGAGGTGCAGTCGGTGTATTCAACAGCCCTTGCCGACTGGGCAAGTGATCTAACTGAAATTTTCGAAATAATTAATGGAATTTCTAATTATAGCAGACATTTTTTTCAATATTTCTCTTCAAGCTGAAAATTTACTGTCTAGACAGATTTAAAAAAACTAACTAGACAAGCCAATTGTTTTTTTTGTTTTTTGTTTTTTTTGCGAATAGAACAATTTATTTTTAGAGTAAATTGTCTAATTAAATTAAACACTGCAATCGTGTTAAAAAAAGATTAAATTGGATGATTTCTGAGATAATGGTGAGAAAAAGAATTCAAGAGAGTATTTGGGAGAATTATCTGATGAATAACCAAACAGAATTTGACCGGGCCATTGGCCTAATGAGTAGAGTGTTCGCCAATGATCTGGGAGACCGGGGTTCAATCCCAGGTCGAGTCATACCAAAGACTCAAAAATGGTACTTTATGCCGCCTTGCCTAACACTCTGCGTTATAAGGTGGGGATCAAGGATAAAGTGGAGCAATCCAAGGAATGGAGTAGTGCCCTCCCCTATATCTCGGTGTAGAAGCTATTGAAAAGGGAGCCTTCGGGTCATCCTTGATTAAGGTCGCCAAATTTACTTATATAGTCTGTACAGAGATTTCTTTTCTAAGGTTGATGTTAGAACATAGTAAAAAGAGAAGATGCTCTAGGAGGCATAATAAATTATAAAATTTGTACGTCATTTTCCAAGTGTTTTATTAGGAGTTAATTTCTAATTGATTTCTTCACTAAAATAATTTTCAATCGTCAAATGCTTGTAAGTCTATGTCATACTTGTTTATTTAACCTCTGATGTCATTGATTACATAAACAGGTAGTGTTAAAACAATTTGCAATGCATTTTTATACTAAATTAATTCGCAATGCATTTTTATACACACGATTTGAGAAATGCTATGTCACTCTCTATGTAATCCACATTGGGAATAAAAGTTTTTATACATCTGATGAATAATGCCGAAGTACGAAAAAGATTTTCAATGCGTGCAAAATATATTGTGAGCATTACAGACAACAACTTTGTTAGACTAAATGGGGTTAAAAATAATCCGGAGTGAATCTCGTAATGAAATAATTTTAAAGTATAAAATTTAAAGTAAAAGGTGTGAAAAGTTGACAAACATGAGTGATGATGTCAAGACTCCTTGACATCTAGACTGGTATCGAGGAAAGGGATTTTCTATGAAATTTAAAGAAATAGGTGTGAATTACTGAGAAACTTTAGTGATGATATCTAGACGCCCAGACATCTAAACTAGTATTTACGAAAGAGATATTCTATGAAATTTAAAGAAACAGATGTGAATTGTTGAGAAACTTAACTTATGAAGTCTAAACACCAAGATATCTCGATTGGTATCTAAGCGAGAGATTTTCTATGAAATTTAAAGCAATAGGTATGAATTGTTGAGAAACCCAAGTGATGATGTCTAGACGCCTAGATATGTAAATGGGTATCTATGAAAGATTTTCTATGAAATTTAAAGCAATAGGCGTGAAATGCAGAGAAACGTAAGTGATGATATCTTGACGCCTAGACATCTAGACTGGTATCAATGAAAAAGATTTTCTGTGAAATTTAAAGAAATATGTGAATTGCAGAGAAACTTAACTTATGATGTCTAGACGCCTAGACGTCTAGTCTGAAATGAATAAATAAAAGACAACCCAAATTTCAAAAGAGGTGTGTCTATAACTGACATATTTATATTTAAAGAAGCGATGTCTTGACGATTCTGTCTCTTTTCCAGACCTTCGAGGATCGTTTCAAGTGCCCCTACTATAACTGAAATCATCATTTTTATCACCTACGTCTTTTTCAGCCCTTTGGCAAGATACAATTATCTATCTTTCTGATTTTTTCTTATTTTCATTCTATGGTCCACTGAAACAGCACACTCTCCTCAGGAGGACGAGTTCTTCCCTTTCGCTGAATTGCGGCGTATAAGCCGACTTTTGATTGGTTTTGTTTGGTTTCTTTGTTTAATGGCATATCAACCTTTGTAGGTTATTTTAATGCCAAAGCCATTCTCCTTGAAGAACAGTAGTGGTACTATTTAACTCATAGATGGGAGGATAAGGGAGTTCATACCTTTCCCAAGGGTATTTGCCCGAAAGTGAACGTAATAGCGTGAATGGAGTACGAATTCGCGTACTACGATTCCGCAGTCCATCACTTTAACCATTACACCACGAAGAACCCCGCCGACTTTTGAAACCTGAAAAAAAACAAACTCTACAAATGTAAGGGTCGACTTATACGACAGGGCTAAAATCCAAACCTTTACAACAGAATTGTAAACCAGTGGAATGGTTCTTCGGCAATAAAAAAAGCACTAGAATGGGAATTTAGAAGATTCAGCTTTATGAAGTAAATGACTGGATTTCGTAAATAAACATATTGATCTTATTTTATTCGAAAAATTCAGCATACCATTTTTAGGTGAATGCTTCTATGTACTGATGTTGCATGATATCAAAGTTAAGATGGAGAACAGCATGAATGAAGTTTAGAATAAGTATAAAAATCATCAAGAAGACAATCAATTTAAAAAAAACAAATCCAAAAGTACAGATTATTAGAAAAAAATAAAATTAAAAAATGAATGATATAAGATACTATAAATTGCGGCGTACAAGTCGACTTTTTAAGCCCAGGAAAAAGATCTACAAAACTCGGGGTTGATTTATACGACACGGTTAAAAATCCAAACCTCTGCCACACTCTGATCAACCAGTGGAACAGTATTCCTAACAATCGATATATAGCCCTTACCGTAACGCCAACTGACTGTTACAAATAGTTTCAACTTAGACTCGCGTTTGATGTCCATATTTAACAAACTAACGAAGAGATTAATTAAAAAATAATGAAACTGCAAAACAAATTTAGTATCATATTAACGCAATATCACACACCATTTCCAACAGCTGATGCGCTGATTGTAGATTGTTGTTGGTTGGTTGGTTGGTAGGATTTTATGGCAGGTTATTTAACGCCAAATCCATTTTTATGCTAATAGTAAGTTCTATTTCAAAGAATTCAGTTTAGCATGAGTAAACAGTTTAACCTAGGAGCGATGACTATGAAGGAGTACCCCTTATTCCCCTGAAACCTCACCATCAGATTGCTTAGTGTCATAACCAGGACACTCATTGGGGGTGTTACCCTCTGCAGGGGTGCAGTTGGTGTATTCTACAGCCCTAGCCGACTGGGCAATACACAGTTAATGTCAAAACAGTTTTATTTCAGATAATTCAGTTCAGCATAAGTTCACAGTTTAGATATCAAAACAGTTCTATTTCGAGCAATTCAGTTTAGCATAAGTACGCAGTTTTAATGTCAAACAGTTCTATTTTAGACAATACAGTTTTGCATAAATACGCAGTTTAAATGCAAAAAAACAGTAAAGTCAAGTAACCACATTTTAGTTCTATTTAACTCATTGATAGGACCCTTATCAGGTGCTACCACTCCAGGCCAGAGTGGACCTGGGAGCGATGGCAATGAAGGGGTACTCATTCTCCAAAGCTCCAGCATTACTGGAACGTCACCATTTGATTGTTTAGTGTCATATCCAGGACACTCATTGGGGGAGTCTTATCCCTCTGCAGAGAAGCAGTCGGTGTATTCTACAATCCCAGCCTACTGGGCAACTTACTGTAGATACTAACCGGAACTGTTTATTTGGTGGTCGACCTTATATATTTGATAGAGGTCTAACCCCAAATTTTGAGCTAAAATTTTTGAGGTTGACTTATATGCCAGGTCAAATTGCTCGCTGCAATTTACTGTAAGTTTGAGTGCAAAATTGCGAACTATCCGAGGAAACTATAAAGCTAATTAAAGTACAAAAACTGCTCTAGACATGCGCCCCTTAAGAAGAGGTTCTCAACTTCATTCACTAATCTTAAGCTAAAAACCATATGGTCAATTTATGCGCCAGGTCGACTTGTACTCCACAAATAATGGTACATCCGGTCTTTTGAACGGTGTTCCAAGTTCGGTTTGTGTCTGAAAAATCCCAAAGAATTTTATTCTTCTCATTTACTAGCTTCTGTTAAATAATACATTTGCAAATGGCATGTCCTGTGGTAAGTTTAAAATAATGTCGAAAACATGGCGACAGAAACAGGTGGGGAGATGGACTAATCGGAAGAACACAACAGAGAGTTGGAATCGATGAGAGCATCACCATCTTCCAAAGAAGCCAACAGAGGGTGATCAAACAGTTTGTGAATATATCATTTATACCATTTATTTTCATACCAGCTTTAAGTAAAGTTAAATTAGCGACCATCATCGAGGGTGACCCGAAGGCTCCCTTTTCAATAGCTACTGCACCGAGGTGTAGGGAAAGGCGCTACACCTTTCCCTGGATTGCTCCACTTTACCCTTGACCCATACCTTACAATGCGTAGTGTTAAGCAAGGAAGCATCAAGTACCATTTTTGAGTCTTTGGTATGACTCGACAAGGGATTGAACCACGGTCTCCCGGGCCATTGGCGAACACTCTAACCGCTAGTCCAATAGACCGTAACTGTTTTTTTTCACTGAATTTTGAATGACCACAATTCTCCTTATGTCTCCATGCCTCTTTTAAGCATGTAAACAGATTTTTAACAGTGCTGTCGTCTTGATAGTCTTGATTCTTCCTTCCGTCTCTTTTCTCGGCCTTTGCGGACCATTCACAACTCTCTAGGAAGATCCAGGTATTTGTCTTGCTATTCGTTTCGATTATTTTTACACTATGGTCCACTTGAACGGCAAAATTCTCTAATTGGCAATTTGCTCTGGTCTTATAGACGGGATTTCCCTGTTGATCAACTTTCCCACCCATTCACGTATACTCTTGTATTTCTTTATGGCCAGTTTGCTGCATTCGCTTAATATTTCACTCCTTGTGAGTTTTTATACCAATTTCTTGGAGTATTTCATTGGAATCTGAGTGATAGCAAGTCTCTTAGACCCTTCTGAGTATTCTGGTTTGGTTTCTTTTGTTTAAAGGCATATCAACCTTTGTAGGTTATTTAATGCCAAATACACTCTTCTAAAAGAAGGGTAGTAGTACTATTTAACCCATAGCTGGGAGGATAAGAGGGTTTACTACCTTTCCCAAGGGTATTTGTCCGAAAGTGAACGCAATAGCGCGACTGGAGTTCGAACTCGCTTACTACGATTCCGTTGTCTTGTCCCTCACTTTAACCATTACACCACGAGCCCCCCCCCAACTGAGTATTCTAGTTGATCTCAACAATGATGTGGACTGAATGTTCTCAATTCTTCCTCTGATTTCCAATTTCTCCAGTCTCTTTTCCCAGCCTTTAAGGACCATTCCAAGTACGCTTACCACAATTGGTATCACCGTCATCTTCATCTTGACTCGTATTTTTATATTTTAATTGCTCTTTGAACATAATTCTCCCAGGTCGACATTCAACAATAGCTGAGAATAGCATAGTAAATAAGAAAAAGCACTTGGTCTGAATCGAATTCAAAAATAGCCATTTCAAAAATGAAATATTTAAGACTTAAGCCTCTTTGTGTTTTGAGCCCTCGAGCACTATCCGGTTACATAACCGCCCCATCCATCCTGAAACACACGTGTTGAGCTGTAGATATATTTTGTACGTGACCTTACACACGACTTTTGCTTTTGCATGTTTAATAACTTTTTTGTTTTCTTTGTTTTTTTGTTTTCGTTTTTTTTTTTTTTTCATTTCTAAAGAAGACTTCTGCATATTTTGTTCATACTTATCTCTTCTTTAATTTTAGCATCTAGAAGATCTCCAGGAATTGTAATTCACACCCGGATGTGTCAACTCAACGTATGACACCCACCCACACTAGAAAAAAAAATAAGGAGAGGGACTAAAAAAAAAACAAAAAAAAACCCCAGAAAACCCAAAAAACAAAATAAACTTTTCTTCTTTCCAACTCCTTTTGCTTCTTCCTCCATTATTATCGGCTGCTCGGCTAAATCTGGCTCTGAAATTGTTCGTTTCTGCCTCGCTTCGACCTGATGATATCTTCGCTGATTGAAAGAGAGAGAGAGAGAGAGAGAGACAGACAGACAGACAGACAGACAGAACTACACACAAACGGACATAGACACACACAAAAAAATCACACAAACAGGCACACACATAGGTGCATTAAAACACAGAGACACATACACAGATATACACATGCACACATACACAAAAACACACACACACACACACACACACACACACACACACACACACACACACACACAGAGATATACACACGCACATATACACAAACATATACACAGACATACACGCAATAAGACACACAAGCACAGGCACACATACACAAACGGACACATACACAGATATACACACGCACATATACACAAACATATGCACAGATACACACGCAACAAGACACACAAACACAGGCACACATACACACACAGACACATACACAGATATACACACGAACACATACACAAACATATACACAGATACACACGCAACAAGACACACAAACACAGGCAGACATACACACACATACACTGGTATACACACGCACACATACACAAACATATACACAGACATACATGCAACAAGACGCACACGCAACAAGACACACAGACACACAGAGAACAAGACACACAAACACAGGTGTACGTGCACACACCCACACACACAGATATACAACCGCTTACTTACACAATCATATGCACGGAAACACACACATACATACACAAACACATACACAGATACACAGGCAACAAGACACACAAACACAGGTACACACACGCAGATACAAACACATGCAGATATCCACAGGCACACATACAAACACGGACACATACGCAGATATATACATGCACACATACACAAACATATATACAGACACACACACACCATAAGACACACAAACACGAGCACACATACACATACGGACATATACACAGACATACGCACGCACACATACACCAACATATGTACAAACAGACACGCAACAAGACACACAAACACGCGTACACATACACACTTAGGCACATACACAGATATACGTAGGCACACAGACACATACACAGATATACACACACACGCATTCACAAACATATACACGGACACACACGGAATAAGACACACAAACACAAGTACACATACACTCATATGTACATATATTGCATGTGCCCGTGGTGTAAGTCATCGTCTTAGAAAATGGGCACTGTGACAAGGGTTCAAATCATGGACGAGATGGTTTGCATTTTACTTAACACTAATATTCATAGGAAATGTAGGAATCCATTTATTCTCCTTTCAGCTATGGGGAAATTGTAGGACAGGTTCTTTAGCCTTACTTTAGGCAACCAGTCTAAAAAAGGGTAAATTAAATTCAAGCAAGCTGTATTCCGCTTTAAAAATTGACCTTGTGCCAAATCCACCTTGCAGTGGAAAGGGGTTGAATAATAGAAATATCAGAAATTTTTACTTTTGCTCATATCTATCTATCTATCTATCTATGTCAATTCAATCATATCTATCCAGTGTATTTATTTACCTCTTCGCAGGTCTATCTTTAGCGGATTTTAACAGGTTCGAATTCTGTGTTTTCTTTCGCCAAGATTGGTTGCCATACCAAGGCTAAATAGCTCAGTGTGCTATTTACTCATAACTGGAAAGAGAATAGTGGAATTAGTACTTTCCCCTGGGTATTAGAGTTATATAATTAAGGAATTTTTATTTTTATTTTAATCATTTTTTATCAATTATATTTTATCATTCAGCTTGGTTGGGCTTTGAACTATTTGGGTTAAGAGTTCAGGTGCATAGCATTGGGTACAGTTTACGCTCGTGTGTAAAGGATATGACAATCACCATAGTCATAATAAACCCCAGACAGAAAATGAGGCTGGAGCGTGGATGACGTCATGTTCAGATGAGATGGGCAGAGAATTTGGAAGATTTAAAAAAAGATTCAGTTGAGGTCCGATCAGGGTGTTGAGAAGTTGGGGTCCGACCATGCAGCTGAGAAATTGAGATTGGACCATGCAGGCAGACAACTGAGTTTCTGTCATTGGGGCAGAGAATGGAGTTCTCTACCATATAGTTGAATTTTCTACCGTTGCGGCGGCGGTTAAGTTTTGCAGGTCCCGACCAGCGAAAATGAATTGAGATCTAAAACACCACGAGATGTGCCGAACGTTGGGGGTGTTGTTAGCATAGAATGATCACGAAAGACTTTAAAGAATTGTCTCTCTCCTCATGTCGAAGAACCGAAGTCAGAAGTTAATAAAACCGTTCGTACCTGAATAACGGAGTCGCCCGTGTATTAGAGTCTCCCTGTTTCCGCCTGTATTTGAATATGTATTTGTAGTTCCGTTGTTATTGATATCTCCAAATTATATAACATTAGCGCTATGTGAACTCAAAACAACCTTGGATCACTGTGTTCATTATATATATATATATATAAAACATCGTTTTGGAGACAGGGTCGGTATATGTTGCAAGGGAGAAAGCTGGAGAAGTTGTCTCTTTTAGAATATTCTTCAAAAGAGAGTTATTACAAATTCTTTTTCAACTTTAGTTTCCTTGTACGATAAAAATCGAATGTATTTTTTTTACTACTAGTATATATATATATATATATATATATATATATTACTTACTATCACTTGTATTCTATTAAATACTACCAGCTTATACTGTTGAGAAAACTCTGCGATAATATCAACATATATATATATATGTGTGTGTGTGTGTGTATATATATATATATATATAGGTATATATATATATGCATATATATATGCATGTATGCATATACATATGTATATGTTATATATATGCATATATATGTATATGAATGTATATGTATGTATACATGTTATATATATGCATATACATATGCATATATGTTAATTGTACATATATATATATATATATATATGTTAGAATATATATGTATACATGTATATATATGTATTTATTCAGAAAATCTTATATATATATATATATATATATATATATACATATATATATATATAAGAATTTCTCTTTACAGGCACTGAATGAATGAATAAGTATTTAGAAATAAATATTCATTGATATTAACGGTATATCAATCCTCCTGGAGCTATTTTATACATAGAGGTCAGGGAATTGTTCATTCATATTTCCTTTTTTGTGTAGTTTTGTTTTTGCATACGTGCATTTTCCTCTGGGATACAAATAGTTTGCAAACAGTTCTATCTATCTATCTATCTATCTATCTATCTATCTATCTATCTATCTATCTAATTTCTGCTTACAATGCAAATATCTAATAAAAAAAAATTTATTATTCTTACATTTGGAATAAAGTTTAGTTTAGTAATAATTACGATATTCATAAGCACATACCCTTTTCTCGACACTTTGCGTTTTTTGTTTTGTTATTTAAAAAAATATTTTATCTCAAAATCCGAGGTGCTTCCTCTACTTCTCTGAAGGACTGGAGGGGGTTAGGAACGACTTAGGGGGCAGCCGAACCAAGAGTCGGCCACTAATTCAAACGATCCCCCAGCCGTCTCAGCTTCCTATGGTGAGGTGGTGGACACTGACATCTGGGAAACCAAAACAAGCGATGACGTCATAACCTCTTCACGGACGCTAAAAAGTTCCGCAGTTTCATTTTTCTTACGTCACGAGTCATAAATCGCGTACGCATCTTTCTTTCTATCTTTCTTTCATATCTATCTATCTATCTATGTTTTTCCCTAGTCTCCCGTAGAACTCGGCATTCTACTAGGTCACCAAATTATGAAGAATATGGCGCATGACATTTTAGTTGGGGGTTTGGATTTGGGGATTTTGTGTTCTTCGTCCAACCTTGTCGAGAGACTCCAAACTGGCATACAATTTCCCAATTGCAGTTGGAAGTGAAGAGTTAGATTCATCCATTTCTCAATGGCATCAGTACGTCGGGAAAAATTTGAAACTACACTATAGCGATTTCATCATAATCACTTCCTTTCTTCTTCATATATATATATATATATATATATATAAAGAAGACAAGAGGAGACTGAGAAACAGACGACAAGGAAAAGAATATATATATATATAGAGAGAGAGAGAGAGAGAAAGAGTGAGATGAAAAAAAAAAAGAAAAAAGAAAGAAAGAAAGAAAGAATAGATGGGTAAAAAAAAGGAACAAAAAATACCAAAAAAAAAGCCGAAAAAGAAAGAAAGACAGGAAAAAAGAAAGAAAGAAAGAAAGAAGACGTGGCTAAAAAGAAAGGGAAAAGAAACAAAGAAAGAAACGAAAAAGAAGGCAAGAAGTCGCAGGAAAAGAAAGAAAGAAAGAAAGAAAGAAAGAGAGATTGATATAGATAGACAAGAGGCCGAAAAGGAGTGTGTGTGTGTGTGTGTGTGCTTCATACATAATACTATTATCAAAATATTAAATCAGAACTCATGTGCGGTAGGTACAAAAATTCTTGATTCGCGTCGGCATTTCCTTAATGAGGCGCCGTAGGCACCAAGCAATAAACTTATTACTGCATGCAGGCAAAGACATGGGGGTGGGGGCGGCCTCCAGAGACCAAGATGGCATAGTTTACAAACACTGCCACCCGGCACGAATGCCAGTAAATGACCCACGAATGTTAATATACCATTCAGGAAAAAACCTAACAAAAGACCCACGTGCACAATAATCTAGTGGGTCTGTGTACCGGCTATCCCCGTCCTATTTTGTCACAGTCCATTGTCAAAGAGGACAGATCCAGATCTTAGTTTATCTTCACTGAAACAAAAATATCAGTCTCGAATTTCACTATGATAATCAGGTTTTATTCTCAAAGGAATTCAAGACTGACTTGCATGTAACCAATTTAGAACATTTCTGCACACTGTGGTCACACTAAAACTAATACTTAGGTTAAAATGCATTTGGTAAATGATAGCAAATTACCAAAAATAATATTTGTAATGATAACGTCGGTTCAGCTCAACCTCCCGTTATTTGTTTAAATGCTTACTTGTTTCATTCATAATTCATTTAAGCATTAAACTTTTATCACAGTTACCTGGAAGACTACACTGTTACAATATTAAGGGCTAATGAACCCTTTTTCGCAAAGAAGCAGGTACTGCCTGCGCGGAAGGCCCCCTGGATTTAAGTTATAAGTATCATTTAAAAAAACACACGCACACATTGCACAGACCCCAGGTGGTATTTAACTGTTCCCCCACGAGGCCAAAATGTGACACAAATTCGTTTTAATGTGAGGTGTCACGCAGGAAGCAAGAGTTATATGAAACCACATAAATCTATCTTTTTTGTGTGTTTTTCCACTGATGTCTGAGTAACAGCAAGTCTCCTCAAATCTCCAGGACTTTTCTAAGTATTCTGACCGATCTCATCAATGCTGGAATTTGGATGGTTTCCATTCATCCTCTTATTTCCAAGTTCTCCAGTCCCTTGCACCAATCCTTAAGTGGTTGTACTGAGCGCACTAATTACAATTGGTATCACCAGTTATTATTATTATTATTTACTCATTAGAGTTTTTCACATCAGCATAAGCTGATGGTGTTTCCCTGGAGATTGAGTGACAGCAAATCTCCTCAAGTCTCCTAGACTTTTCTCAGTATTCTGGCCGATTTCAATAATGCTGTTGTTTGGATGGTTTCTACTATTATTATTATAATTATTATTATTATTGTGAGTTTTTCTCCCCAGTATTAGGTAGTAGTCTTTCATTAGAGTCTGAATGACAGCAAGTTTCCTTACATTTCCGGGAATTTTCTAAGTATTCTGGCTAATCTTAACAATGCTATACTTTGGAATGTCTCGAGTCTTCCTCAGATTTCCTTCTCTTACAACCCCCTTTACAAGCATTTCGGGACGTCACAAGCGGACCAACCACAGTTGTTTTCACTGTTACATTCATGTTCCTCAGCGTTTTTAGTTCTCTGGCAAGGTCTAAGTTGTTGTCCCTCTTTTCGCTTTATTTTATTTTCACTCTTTGATCTGGCTGAACAACAAAATCTACTAAACGGCAAGTTTTTTTTTCTTTTTTTCTTTAACGCGACTAATTACTCTCGGCTATCGCAACTAATTGCTCTACGTGACCTGACGAATCCTACATGGTGCTGTTGACAGGATCTATGACGCCTGATGATTGGGAACGCTTCTTCATTGAAGTCTCTGCCAAAACTGCCTCTGCCAAAACTCATGAGACAAAGTTAGTGGACGAGAAGCTAACATTCGAGAGCCTCTATGCTGAAGGAGCAAGGAGTCACACTAATGGGGGAAGCCCTGTGCATCCTTAAGCAGGCTACGGAGGCCACTACTCAGTCAACTCGCATCCAAGCACTGGCAGCCATGCCCCCAATCTCAATATTGAGATGACCCCACAACAATTTAGAAAATTCAGAATTGACTGGGATGTCTTCACCAAGATGACAAATATACCTTGCTCCCAGTTCAATATCCACCTATATTATTGTGCTGACGAGGCTGTGCAAAACGCCATGATCAATACCCATCCCAACTTCTTCACCACTGATCCAGATAATCTTCTTGACATGGTAGAAGCATTGTTCACCCAGAGATCAAATCCTATTGTCCATTGCCTTGCTTTTGCCTCCATGTGTTGGGACAAGGGTGAGCCAATACAGAACTACCTTGTCCACCTTAGAGCCGTAGCTGTTGACTGTAGCTTCTCATGCCCCTCGTGTTAGCATGATCTGCCCGATATATACATTAAGGACCAGATCATCCGAGGGGTAGCAAATGACCCACTCCAGGCCGACCTATTGGCCAAAGCTGGAACCCTCAAAACCCTCGAACAAAATGTCCGTCATGCTGAGGCATTTGAATCAGCATTGCGAGACCAAACTTCAATGGCTGGTGCTTCTGACACAACCTCTGCCAGGCTATCAACATACTGCAGACAGAACGGCATGCCATAGGCCGACAAAGGGGACGCCTGTACCAGCGCCTATCCCAATTACGAGGCTAAACCGAACCGCCAGATCTGTAGGGGTTGTGGCAGCCACCAGCATGGCACCCCGGGGACCGGGTCTCACCAGCCAAAATGCCCAGCATGGGGACAGGCCTGTAGTAATTGCGGAAAGCCTAATCACCAATCGAGGGTATGCCGGGCAAAGAAAGTGGCACAAGTAGTTAAGAAAGACCTGAAGGCTAATGAGGCTGCCATGGACACACTCATCGCTCATATCACCTTTAACCAGACACGGCTAAGGATACAAGCCAAATAATGGAGATAGAGGCATACGTCATCCCAATTCTCGTCAGAGCCAGATCCCAGGCAAGCTAGGGACATCCCCAGGAATTGCAGCACTAAGAAGGCGATCTTCCCCGACAGTGGAGCTACCATATGCCCCGGAGGACTTCAGCATCTCCGGAATATGGGACTGTCTACAAACAACCTCATCCCATCTAGGAAAGTCGTTCGAGCTGGTGGAGGCTTTACACTCATGTGTCAAGGCTGGCTTCTCGTGGAATTCAATATCCAGGGTAAGACAACGAAGCAAGCCCTGTACATATGCAAAAAAATCCAAAGGCTGTATTTCAGCAAAGCAGCCTGCATTGACATAGGGATACTGCCCAAAGACTTCCCAAACCCGGCCGCCATGACGTCACCCCATGCAGATATGGCAATGCAATATCTACCATCTCGCCAGGAATTGGATACTAGCTCCAAACAACAAAATCAAGGATCAGCTCCCAACGCATCCCAAAAAACTGCCTTTCCCCCCAAAAGAACAAAACATTCCAAGGTTCAAGGAAAAATTCCAATTTTGCCAAGACACGGTGCAGTTTGGAGGCCTCCAAATAAAGCCCTCTGGTATAACCTCTTCCGAATCCATGCTCAAAGCGATATTAAGCTTCCCAATTCCAAGAATACTAACCGATGCCAGATCATGGTTCGGGCTAGTTAATCAAGTCGCTTGGGCGTATTCACTAGGCCCAGTCATGCTCCCGTTTCGCGATCTCGTCAAACGAGACTCGCATTTTGTATGGGATAAAAGCCTCGAAGATGTATTCGAGCATTCAAAAAAGTAATAGTCGACTTAATCAAAAAAGGTATCACGACATTCGAAAAAAATCGAGTAACCTGCTTAGACCCAGATTGGAGCAAAGAGGGAATAGGCTTCTTACTGCTGCAAAAATATTGCAGGTGCACAACTGGCAAAGCTCCAGTTTGCTGCCCTGAAGGCTGGCGCCTGATTTTTGCCGGCTGCAGATTCTCCATTGATGCCGAACGCAGATACACACCTATCGAGGGCGAGGCAGCAGCAATTGCGTGGGCATTAGAGAAATGTCGGATATTCATAATGGGTTGTCCGAACCTCATAGTGGTTACAGACCACAAACCACTAAAGGGACTATTCGGAGATAGGGACCTCAGCAAAATCTCAAACCCCCGATTATTCAGACTACAAGAAAAAACCCTCAGGTACAGATTTACCATCCAATACTGCCCTTGGAAGTGGTACAATGCCTCCGATGCTGTTTTGCGCAACCCACCAGCCATCTTGCAGGCACTCCTAAATGGATTCCCGACTGAACCCTCCTAATTAGACATCATAGAGTCTGACGACTGGGTCAAATCGACAACTCTATGATCATCATTCGGAGCAAGCGACAATGTCATGTCACCAGACACTATCCGTGTAGCTGGATGCAGTGACCTGCAATAGAAAAAAATTAATAGACACCATACAAAACGGATTCGAAAAGACACGCAGCCTCACCGCACCCGAGATCCGTGAGTATTGGGAGGTGAGGCACCGCCTTAGCGTGGACGATGGGTTAGTGCTCTTGGATCACAGGATTGTCATCCCCACTTCCCAGCATGAAAATGCACTACGTAGTTTACATTCTGCACACCAAGGCAAAGTCAACATGAAGGCCAGCGCCAATGAATCAGTTTATTGGCCAGGGATGAACGCCTCAATCCGTAACACCAGAGCAAGTTGCACGTTTTGCACAAAAATTGCCTAGTCAAACAAAAGAACCAATCAACCTAACACAATCTCCTGTTTGACCATTCCAGTAGATTGTTATGGATCTCTTCTTTGTCGGGAACCATAGGTACTTAGCATGTGCCGATAGATTAAAAGACTGGCTGATCCTATATCACCTAAGCCACGGAGAAGCCAATGCGTCAAGACTTATCTCGATCTGCTGAGACATTTTTCAAAACTATGCCCCCCACTGAAGAACTCAGCAGCGATTGCAGACCACTCTTCACACGCAACCTGACAAATCCTACATTCTTATAACTATATATCCGTTTAATTTTTTTTATCAATCGTTTGATGAAAGAAAAGGGCAATTAAAAGATAATTGTAATGGATCAAATTTCGACATTTAATCATCCATAAGGAGTTGCTATGCCATTAAAAAACAAACAAACCAAACCTATGTACTGTGTCCAGCTTATATTGTGACTGTGCCAATTGCAGAAGGGGTCCGGCCCTTTAAAGGGGGTGTCTACGGACGGAAGAAGTAGTTACTTTAAACCATATAATTCTGTTTAACCGATCTGAATTTTCCTTCTTCTAGATCAGTTGACTTATTAAGGTTAAAAAAATATCTTCTTCAAATATGAAATGCAAAGAGCCTCGTTCAGGATTCGTACACGAATCGCCGTATCTATTTCCTACAGCGGTAACCATTACATCACGAGCATCTCAAAGTACAGATTAATATTCTAACTTGTGGAAATATCCCCCTCCCATCTTCATGAAAATTCTTTCTTCTTTTTGATTGTTTGTTTGTATATATATATATATATATATATATATATATATATATGTATAAAAGGTGGATATTGTCAAAGGAATTGGAAATATGAACCACTGCTTACAACTTGAACCTTTTTCACGGAAATCAACAGTGATAAGTCCTATAAATGTCTCAAAAGACGACCTTCTTTATTGACTGCTGCGTCCGGAACTTTTTTATTACCGAAGAGTCAGTGTGTTTCCAATATATGAACTGTCTTTTCGATTCAGGCTCGCCGTGGCTATTCCATGTAAACCCATTTATAGGAATTCTTGTGACTAAGATATGCTTCTTTGTACACATCACGCATTCTTCGGTAAATTACATATGGTTTGCACTCTTCAGCCACCAAAAATTTGATAACAGATCTCTGTTTAAGTCTGGAGGTCTTTGATTGATTTGCTGCCATTTTGAATAGCCACAAAACAAATACTTTTATGAGATAAAAATAATTTTTCTAATAAACTAATTCTAAAGAATGCAGTGTGTACATGTATTGTAGAATTTCGACTTAGGAAAACCCTATTATACGAAAAATTCAGAATACGAAATGGGCTTCGAAGAAATTTCCATACCATTTGACGAAAAAATATTCAAGATAAGAAAACGCAAATCGAAAGTGCCCGACACGAATGGTAAAGTGTCATTACTCGTAACAGCATTTATTATTTTTCATTGATTTTATTATTTTCTCATTGTTTTTTAACATTTATATAAATGACTATATTTTCAATAACGAACATATTCCTTCGGGGGGTTATAATCATCATCATTATTATCATCATGTCGTGCCGTGAGCACGGATTTCCGTGACCCTCTCTTGCCACTCGTCTCTACCATCCATCGCTCCCGGCAGGTTTTCTTGGCTACATCCTGTGCCCGTTCAGAGCTGTTGTAGATAGGTTCTTGCCGGTCGTTCAATCCTTGCTCGTCCGCGTGAAGGGGTCCACAGGAGTACATCGCTTATGAGTTCGTCCTTACTTCTCCAATAGTGTCCCGCATGTCTGGTTCGTCTATTACACTTTATACAATTGCTTTTCGGGGCTGAAACGAATTACGACATTTATCGGGTAAATCTTGTCCCATAATACAAAACTCCCAAGATACGAAATCCCCTCGGGAACAAATTAAATTCGTATCTCGAAGTATCACTGTATAGGAAAAACTCAGAAAAAAACTTAATTGCGTTACCCCTTTGTCATTGAATGACCCTTATATATATATATATATATATATGGTTGGGCTGCAAACTTTTTAACTTTCTAAGTTAGGTTAATAACTGTTTTCTTCGTTTTAGTTCGGATTTCTGTTTGTTTGTCCCCTTTTGATATTCTTTTGCAAAATCCTAATCCTTGATTACTATTTTTTGTAAACCTTTTCTTACAGTGGCCTAGTTAAAGATAAGTTAAAGATAAGTTTGAATATTGAAAAAAAAAAAAAAAAAAAAAAAAAGAAAAGGAGGAAAGTCTCCTTGGCGTCGGGGCAAACGTGCTGGACTGCGACATCGTTGTACGCGAGTTCGAACTCCAATCGTGCTATTATGTCCCCTTTCAGACTAATGAAAATAAGGTTGTCAACCGTGGTCGAGGGCTACTCGAAGGCACCTTTTTCATTAGCTATTACGCCGAGATGTCGGGGAAAAGTGCTACTCCATTCCCTGGATTGCTCCACTTTACTTTTGATACGCACCTTATAATGATGAGTGTTAAGCAAGGATGTATAAAGACGATTCTTCAAGTCTTTGGTATGAATCGACCTGGAATTGAACCCCGGTCTCCCGTGCCATTGGCTAACACTCTAACCACTGGAACCAATAAACCGGCTTCCCTGGATTGCTCTACTTGAACCTTAATCCGTACTCTATAATGCTGAGTGTTAAGCAAGGCGGCATCAAATACCATTTTTTGAGTCTTTGGTATGATTCAACCTGGGATTGAAACTCGGTTTCCCAGGCCATTGGCCAAGATTCTACCCAGCTGTAGGTTAAACAGTACCACTACAGTTCTTCTAGAAGGATGGCTCTGGCATTAAATAACCCACGAAAGTTGATATATCACTAAACAAAGAAACCAAAGCCTTGAAATCTATCTATGTCAACTGGGTCATATCTATTTATCTGTCTAACCATCTATCTCACTCAGTTCTCCTAACCAAGCTATAAACCAAAACAAACAAAACAAAAAAACAAACAAACAACAACAACAACAACAAACAAACAAACAAACACAAAAAAGGGAAAGAATTTTCATCTGAAAAACAAATAAACCAAACCAAAACAAAAACAATGACATACACCGTATAATGAACGAGATATTCAGAAGACATGCGGTCCTGTGTTTCGCTTCGCGTACTTGATACACATGGGATCGCTTCAACGGAAGTCATGATCAGGGATCGGGTGAAAAACATGACCCACCAAGATAAGCGATCAACGATCCAAGCAAAAAATTTAGTACAAAAAAAAAAGTAAAAAGTTGTCCACTGATGTAAAAAAACAAAACAACAACCAAACAAACAAAAACAAAACCCCAAAACAAAAACAACAACAATTACGATCTTATTAATCATGTGACAGTATATTGGTGCCTCACGTAGTCAAATCGTTAGCGAGCAAATTTATCAGATAATCAAAAACCGGTTCAACTCTCACAGAGTGCATCCATACCTCTAGCCTTGTGCCCAACTCATCTAAGCTCTGTAGAAGACAAAATGTGTTGCACAATTAAGAGTTGTTTAGATTTGGTTGGGTTATACGGCACATCAACCCTTGTTGGTCATTTAATGCCAATTTTTTTTATATGTATATATATCAAATATATATGATTTGTTAACACATTTTGTGGATGGCATTCTTAAACGAGCCTGAGTTCTTTTTTGCTAACATTTAATTGGTTTTAAGTATTGGTATATAACAGTCACAATTTAACAGCAGTCATTTGTTTGCACACATGGTTTGTTCTATTTGACCCATAGATAGGACCCGATCAGGTGTTACCACTCTATGTCTGAGGGGAATTGGGAGCAATTTTTAACATACCTAGCAGGGAATAACAAACGTCTTTCTTATATATATATATATATATATATATATATATAAGGTATTCTTCAATCCAGTAAATCCGGAGTAGGGAACAATTCCGTTAAATTATTCAAAATTCGAATATTAAAATATTCTTGGTAAAGAGCTCAATGTAAATGATATCACAGAGCAAATATTCTTTCAAGAAAAAAACAAAATTTGGTCACGTTAGGATTATAAATTTATTTTCATCCTGCTTAGAGCATTGATATGAATCAACAGCTTCCAAAATTTTACAGGACTTCTTCAGATCCAACATGGAGATAAATGAATACAGCCAGAATGGCGATGGTCACAGGGGAGAAGGGGAGGGAAGGGGAGGTAAAGAGCCTTCTTTCATTAAAGATTACTTCCAATCTCCTCTCGTTTCCGGTTGAGAAAGTAAAATTAATTTCTACAATGATTTAAACTTCATTTTAAAGTAACTCTTTAGGTTTAACAATGAAATAAGGAATTAAACTATTTCAAATAAACATGAAAAGCAAATACCACAATTTAATCAATCAGACTAATACATATCTTAAACTCCAACCATCCCTAATGTCATTTATTACCCGCCCTCTTTTTTCTTTTTAAAACGTACATACGCCTCACCTTGAATGGTGAAACCTTTTAATCATTTTACATTATCTATCCCAATTCAATAATATTTCTACAGTTAATTCATTATTATCTTAGATTTTTGGCTATAGTTTAAATTTATTTCTATGCCGACATCTTGCTATTAAATCACATCTCTGATTTAATACTTTATCTGGATCAGGGTATTACATAATTTGTATCTTTTCTTCTAGACACAAGTTACATCAACTATCAAAATAGTATATTGGAGTATTAGACCTTTTCAATATACTTCATTGAATTTCAGGGATTAAACCCTTATTTTTCAATTTCCAAAAGTGTTTGGACAAGACTGTTTGATTTTTCAAATGCTCATGAGAGAATGAATGATTGTAGTTATTTATGGAAATAAATCCGACAGTTTGAAGAAAATAGAAAAACAAAATATTCAAAATGTGACGAATTTATTATGATGGAAAGTCAATGTTAAAACGTTTCGGTTTTAATAAACCTTCATCGGAACTTTAATATAGTGATAAATGTTGAACGACGATGGATCCAACTTTGAAGAATCAAAATACAGTTAAAGAAATCTTTTCCAAACTAGGTTAATAAAAAATGCAATTTTTAACCAATCAGAATCATAGATAAATCAACTAACTCTTTTATCTAAATTGGAACCGATATCCATCTAATAAATAAAGTGATGAAAGCGAGAAATCTTCAGTAAATTCATTTTTATTTCTACTCAAACCGTTTGTCTTTTTTCTATCTAGTGAAAATCTAACATTCTGTTCCTTCAAGTATGTGTCTAATTACCTCATCGCTAAAATGTTTTCTTAAACGTAAATATTTCTTCTTATTTGCGTCTTAGATATGCTACAACTCATAGTTATTTGACTACTGCTGATAATCGGCTACATTCATTTATATGTCAGTGAATAAACATGTTTCTCACTATATAGTAACATACTCACATAAATGTTATATAATTAAGGAATGATTTTTTTTATATCAATCATTTTCGTTAATTATATTTTATCATTTAGTTTGGTTGGGCTTTGAACTATTCCGGTGCATAGCTCGTGCGCAAAGGATATGACAATCACAATTGGCATAATAAACCCCAGAAAGAAAATAGGGCTGGAGTGTAAATGACGTCATGCCCGGAATCGATGGTCCTGAGAATTTGAAGATTTTGAAAAAGAGTCAGTTGGGAGTTGACTTTGGCCATGTAGGCAGACAGCTGGGTTGTCTGCCATTGAGACAGACAGTTGAAGTTGGGGTCCGACCATGATGTTGAGAAATTGAGATTGGACCACGAGATGTACCGAGCGTTGGGGTGTTGTTAGCATTATAAGATTACGAAAGAATTATCTCTCTTCTCGTGTCGAAGAACCGAAGTCAGAAATTAATAAACGGTTCGTACCGGAACAACGGGGTCGCTTGTGTATTTATATTGTGTGGTTTGCATATGTATACGCGTAGTATTTAACATAAAGCTCTTTTTCACATACAAAATTTATTATCTAGATTTTAAACTATACAAACTTCTACATTGAATGCATGGACTTTTTCTTCTCGTATTGTAAAATGTGGGACATATTTACGCACGAACTAATATTACCTTTTCTCACAAGAGAAGATACTGTAACTTTTGTTTTTCGATGAACCTTTCACGTTAAAGATATAAAATTTATTGAATTTGTAGAACTGTATTCTATTCAATCATTAACACTCTTTTCCGCTGCATATACATGGAGTTATAGGATTTTGAAAATGAAAAGAGACTTAAAATTGAGTTTCAGGCTTCATAAGACAAATTTAGCATTCGTTTTTTTTTTTTTCTTTTCAGCTCCATCAATTTGGAGCTGTAGAATACACCGACTTTACCGCTGCAGAGGGGTAAGACACCCACCCAATGATTGTCCTGATATGACACTAAACAATCTAATGGTGAGGTCCCAGTGATGCTGGGGCTTTGGGGAATGCGGATTACCCCTTCATTGCCATTGCTCCAAGGTCCACTCGGGCCCTGAATGGTAGTACATGATAGGGCCCTATCAATGGGTTATATAGAATTAACGGTATACTCATGCTAAGCTGAATAGCTTGAAAACTAAACTGAATAGCTTGAAATAAATGTTTTTCACAATTAAACCGTACTTACATTTAAACTGCGTGCTTATGCTAAAGTGAATTGTTTGAAATGGAACTGTTTTTTGACATTAAACTGTACTTACATTAAACTGATTTGTTTAATACAGAACTGTTTTGACATTTAACTGTATGTAAACAAAATCTGTACTTATACTAAACTGAATAGCTTAAAGTAGAAATTTTTTCACAATTAAACTGTACTTACATTTAAACTGCGTGCTTATGCTAAACTGAATTGTTTGAAATCGAAATATTTTTATAAAAATGGATTTGGCGTTAAATAACCAACAAAGGTTGATATACCATAAAAATCCAACCAACTAACCAACCAACCAGGTCACTCATTGTTAATATCACCTCTCAAGAACAATGAGAAATAATGAATTCAACTGAAATGTAATTTAGAAAAAAATATCAAAATCTATATACAGCGGAAAAAATACCGAAAAATAATATGCATACAAGTCCAAATCAACGCTGAACTCTTAGAATTTCTGACTGGAGTCTTAGTAGTTGGCGATTGTAGTCGAGGGCGACTAGAAGGCTCCATTTTCAATAGCTACTACACCGAGGTATAGAGGAGGGAGCTACTCCTTTCCCTGAATTGCTCCACTTTACTCTTGATACATACCTTATAATGCTGAGTGTTAAGCAAGGAGTTATCAAGTACCATTTTTCTTTAACGTCTTTGGTATGACTCGACATGGGATTGAACCCCGGTCTCCCGGACCTCTGGCGAACACTCTACCCACTTTCCGTAAATTGATTTTCGCTACAAATTTTGCTTACAAGTTTCAAGTGTTCATTACTTTTGGTACAAATTCATCGAGTCTCCCTAAACATTTTAATGATACAGTTGAAATAAAATGTTAAAGTTATCAAATTAAGATATTATCAATTTTGAATGGAAAACGTTTTTACGTAAGCAATGTATACACACCATTGCTCGTATCGTATCTCAGCTCGGTCGGCTGGGCCAATAGAATACGTTGACTGCATCTCTGCTGAGAAGGTAAGATCCCTCCCCACAAACGAATGTCCTTGATATGACACTTAACAATCTAATGGTGAAGTTCCAGTATCAGAGATATTTGGAGAATATAGTGTCCCTTTATTGCCATTACTCCCAGGTCCACTCTGGCTCAGAGTAGTAGCACCTGATAAAGCTAAGCAGTGAACTTTTGATAAACTGAAGTGTTTGAAATGGAACTGTTTTTAAATAGATGTAAACTGTGAAGTTATGCTAAACTGAATTGTTTGAAATAGAACTGTTTTGTAATTTAACTGAACTGTTTTGGCATTTAACAGTTTGTAAAAAAAAACGATACTAATACTAAACTGAATTGTTTAAAATGTAATTCGGCGGTAAATGACCCGAAACGGGTTGAATCGCCGTAAAACCAACCAACCAACCAACCAACCCAGAGTGGTTGTACATGCTAGGGTCCCTTTTATTTAAGGGTCAAATAGTGCTAGTGTCCCGATTATGATACTAAACTTCATCTGATGGTTAAGCATCAATCCTGAAGCTTTAGGGTAATGTAGAGTACCTTTTCATTACCATTACTTCCCGTTTCTCTTCGACCTGAAGTAGTTGTACCTGTTTGCGTCCTATCTCTTGGTCAATTAAAAAGTATTTAATTGTTTACAATATTTAAGATCCTTTTAACTGTGTTCAAACAAATGATTAATACTAAACTGAATAAGTACTGGGTAGCAATGCTTGAAACCATTTAACTGTGTTCAATAGAACGATTAGTGTTTCATAGAAATACTTGAAACTATTTGACTGAGCGCGACAATAAATAACGATCCTTGAAAGCATTTAACTGTGAACAAACACATTGCCTCTGATTCGTTTAAAAATCATGTTACTTACAAACTATTCGTTTATAAATCACACACACACACACACACACACATATATATATATATATATATATATGTGTGTGTGTGTGTGTGTGTGTGTGTGCGTGTGTGTTGTGGCGAGGAAATACGACACCCTAATACATTCGCTGGATGTGGGGAAAGGAAGCAATACGTTGAATCGTTTGCCGACTGTAGTAGTCACCAAGAAAGAAAAATAATGGTAGTGGAAACGCTGTTTCTCTTCAACTCTCCCTATAAGCATTAGGAGACATCGTCATGAGAGAATCCCACTCACTATCAACTATGTATGCGTCAGGGGAGAGAGGCCGACAGCGACCGTGATTGGGACGAAGGAATTAAAACGCCAAAAAGCCAACACGTGGTCATTTTTCAAATTGCGGAAAATAACTAGTTGCCGTTTGTTCGTAGTAGAGATTTGTAGTTTGGATACGGAAGAAACCCATATTCCAAAAATCTTGCCGCGCTGAGAACACTGAGAGGAAAAAGCTTCTTCGAATAAATTCGCACTCTGGGGTCTGGGAACCTCGTCAACTGAAACACCCACGAGGAAAGTGATGAGAATTAATCTTGGTCTTATCTGAAATAAGACGTGCGTCTTTCTATCAACGCGATATGGGAGCTCATAACGAAAGAGAGGAGAGAAAAGAAAAGATTCAGCTAAATCCCAAGTAAGTGAAAATACAATTGAAGTACATTTAAATTTCTCTAATTATCTTCATGCTGATGTGAGTAAAAGATAAATTACAGAAAGAAAGAATATCTCTGACAAGATAAAGGAGAAAAGAAGAGGGAATGTTCCCCGAATAATAAACTTGAGATTTTGAATTCGTATTCTGCCAAAGTCTGAAGGAAAGTAGACCGTGTCTACCGTGCTGAAGAACTGTGTTTTTACCTTCCGTCCTTTAAAAGAAAACTTTTTCGCTCCTAGCTTTTACCTGAATTGTTTCTTTTTCTTTCTTGTTGTTCAATTGAAGAATATTGTTATGTTAATCTTGTTGACCCAAACACAGCTGTTCAGAGTCTTCTTTTATTGTCGAAATATTGTATTTGTTGAAGACCTTGTATTTGAGGGGGAAAGCTAGCCAGTTAGCTGTCTTGAATAACTCACCTATAACCCAACTAGTGGCTTTAAAATGTGGTTAAAATAGGGGTTGGGGATATCTGTAATATTAAATAGCGTTGGCAAATCACAGCCCACCTATATGTCCAGCTTTAACTGGTGGACTTGGCGGGAACGAACGGAACTCCCGCTGGGCATATGGCAGCGTAACAGTGTGTGTGTGTAAACAAGATCTGGCATTAAATAACAAACAAGGGTTGATATGCCATAAAACCAAACCCAAAAACCAACGACACATTGGGGAAGAAAGCTAGGATAGTTGGTTTGTTGGTTGATTGTTTTTTTATGACATATCAACCATTATAGATTGTTTAGTGCCAAATCCTCTTTATAAATGTACATTAAGCACATATGATTTGGTTTGGTTGTATTTTATGGCATATCAACCCTTGTAGGTTATTTAATGCAGCATCCTGTTTATGCATATGTATTAAATACATATGATTTGGTTTGGTTTGGTTTTATGACATATCAACCATTGCAGGTTTTTTTTAATGCCAAATCCTATTCATGCATATATATTAAATATATATGACTTGGTTTGGCTTGGTTTTATGGCATATCAACCATAATAGCTTATTTAATGCCAAATCCTCTTTATACATGGTTATGATATCTATATTACGGACTATAATGAACTCTTCCTATTACTATAAATACCGGGAGAATATTCATCTCGGTGTTAAGTTAACTCCAGCAGGGCACTTTTGGTGATGTAATGGTTAGCAAGCTTGACTAGCAAACCTACACGAGTGAGTTTGAGTCTCATTGGGCGCCCCATTCTTTCGACCTTGTGCCACATCGAAGCAAAGAGCTTTGTAAAATATTAAGTTAACTCCAGCCTAACACTTGTGCAGTTAGACTGACGTTCAACACTCTTTTTACATACGCTGTATTTAAACTTTTGTTCAATATATTTTGTTCACGTAATCCCGAGTTCATGTCTTTCTTCCAGACCTTTTACTGATCCACAACATACATACATATAAAATATATATGATTTGTAAACACATTTTGTTCAAAAGATTTTTAAATGAGCCTTTTTCTTCACACAGTCAAATGGTTTTAAGCATTTCTATCGAATACGAATAATTCTATTTACTATTAATCATTTGTTTGCTCATAGTGAAGTAGTTACAAGTATTGCTATTTAACACTAATTATTTTATTCAAGATTACTCATTCGTTCACACTCAGTAAAATGGATCCAAGTATCGCTATGTATCACTACCAATTCAATTAAACATCAGTCGTTTGTTTACACAGTTAAATACTCAAACAGTTCTATTTCTAACAATTCAACTAAGCACAAGCCATTTGTTTATACTCAGTTCTATTAAACCCATAGATAGGACCTTCTCAAGTGCTACCACTCCGGGTCACAGTGGACCAAGGAGTAATGACAATGGATGGGTACTCCAGATTCCTCAAAGCTCCAGCATTACAGGTGCCTCACCATCAGATTGTTTATGTCATATTTAGAACGCACTTTAGGGGAGACTTAACACTCTGCAGAGACACAGACGGTATATTTTACAGTCCCAGCCGACTGGGCTGAAAAAAAGGTTGAAATCACACTGGCTAAATTATTGTGACTATCAAAATTGTCCACTAGTAAATCAGTAAATAATTTATTTTTTTAACAAAAAGGTCGAAATCGCACTTTAGTATCGTATATATTTATAATTTACAAGATTATCTACTACGAATGTCTATAGATCAAACGAAAGAAAATTGTTTCACATTAAAAAAGACAAGAAGCAGATGATATCTCGCAGATGACTTAACACTTCACGCAAATACAACTGCCCAAGCCGAATCCCTGCAAATATTCCAGCCCAAGCCGAATCCCAGCTGCATAGACTGGAGCAAGCAGCAAGAGAAAATAACATCCACGTCAACACAAATAAAAATGAGTTTATGGGTTTTGACGGAGCCATTTCCACTCTAAATAGTAATCTTTTGAATTTTGAAGACCAGTTCACATACCCTAGTAGCAATATTTCATCTACTGAATGCGATGTCAATATACGTATAGAGAGGTATGAACTGATATGGAAATCTTATCTTTTTAATAAATATTGTGACTATAGCAACTAAGACTTGCCACTAGTAAATCAGTAAATAATTTATTTTTTAAACATTTTTTTCTAAACATTTCTTCTTTTCCGTGTTCAATTTACAGCCCGTAGAGTTTAGACTTTTTTACCAGGGAAAATAAAATAATTATAAATTGATAAGGTTAATTTCGGTTTCAAAATGTTAAATGACTCCATCATTTTTACCTCTTGTACTAGTTATGCTAATACTACTGGTAGTACTTAGTGTTATAGTTATACTAGTAGTTTATAAAGTTAAGAAAGTGACAAAAGTGAATTCTACCGTTCCCCTTTCCTTTTTAGTGAGAACTGCTATGTTGGGGGAAGTAGAAGTTTCATTTACACCGGCCCTAAAAACGCCTCTTTTCGAGAAGGGCGCTTTTTGGGACAGTACGAAGGACCTGGTCATTGAGGTTAGATATAAAAGCGAAGGCTCCACAATAAGAAAGAGTTAAAGCGCCATCCCCTAGCAGGAGATATGCTATCAATCATCATCATCATCATCATCATCATTTCGCGCTACTAGCATGGATCTCCCTGACCTCTCGCCACCCGTCTCTATCGTTCATTGCTTCCGGGAGGTCTTAAAGGTTACATCCTGTATCGGCATAGAGCTGTTATATATAGATTCTAGCTGGTTGTCCTGCCTTTGCTCGTCCATATGAAGGGATCCGCATGAGTATGTCGCTTATGAGCTCGTCCTTACTTCTCCCGCAGTGTCCCGTATATCTGGTTCGTCTTACTTGGATATTTTTTTTCTTGAAAGCCATGGGAAGCTTTTAATATATCGCCTCGATTTCTACGAAAAATTCGTATATCTCTTGTATATATGATTTGCTATATTCCACGGGTTTCACCATCCGAGAGGTTTTTGGCACCTGCTTACCGCGGATAACAAGGTCCTGTCATAATTAATCTTGCTTTCAAGGGGCATTTTCTTCCAGCCGATCTTTTCTAAGGTTGACTATGGTTGGCAACTGCTAGAAAACAAAGTAATCATGAGGGAGTGATTCCTCCCTTTTACAACCATGTCTTTATTTTTTAATAAATGATAAATGTATTTTTCAAAATATTAAAAGATAATCAAATCAGTTCTAATATTCTAATAACCCTGTAGTTGGGTGTTAAAATACGGTGACTGTATCCTCTGCTGTGGGGTAAGATCCCCTACAAAGCTGTGTTCTGGCCATGACACTAAATTGCATCTAGTGGTGAAGGTCTTGTTCTGGAAACCTAGGGATGGTGGAGTACCGTTTAATTCCTGAGTTCACACTAATCCGAAATTATTTGCATTAGATAGAAATACTTGATTGTATATAAGTGTATGCAAAAAACAAAAACAAAAACAAAAACAAAAAAGAAAATCGTTTAAGAAACAACTATATAAAAAATTGTAATAAAATCTTGCTATGAACCTATGCGCATAAAATAACCTATGCGCATAAAATAACCCTGGATAGGTTGAACTACCTTTAAGATCAATCATAGTATTCTGATATTTGTATTTGGTAATCTATACAAAATTTTGAGTCATCAGATCCCAAAGAGAAAAGGTCATATTAATTTTTTAAAAATTGAAGGTTTCTTTCACATAAAAACCTAGGTTGAAATCAATGTTTCTCATCAGATCCCCAAAGTTGAGCAGCGACTAGTCTGTTAAATTCTGAGATGGGTAGTTACAGCAAAAACAGTCAGTAATCTTATGCCTGTGTGCCAGACTAAGCAAAACATTGTAAACGATACTAAATATCGTGGCATGCCAATAACGGGACAATTTAAGAATATCAGGCCGGGGAAAGACCCAAAGAGGATTGGATTTATTTCTTTCCCAAGAGCAATAAGCGGAAAATTCGATCTCTGATCGCCTAATTTATTATTCTTGATAATAGACGGTACACCACACGGCACTTGATTTTTAACTCATATTAATTGTTGAACGAGATACTCCACAATTCGGACGGGACAGGAAATCGAGATCAATTTATTTGCTAAGGGAGATTATCCCTTAATCCCTGCTGATGGATTTAATTACAAATGGATCAAGTGGAGGACATCCGGCCATTATAACCGAAGACGAATGGACTCGATGAACAGGTAAATAAACAAGTGGGGAAAATAAAGGCGGGTAGAAGCGGTTGAAATGAAGGAAAGTGATCGCAGATACACGAGACAACTTGCTCACCTTTCACCAGGGAATGTTTTTTTGCGAAGAACAGGCGCAGCCAGTGTAATCTTAGAACCAACTTTTAAAAAGATCTGTTTTAAACCTGAATATCTATCTATCTATCTATCTATCCACACATACAGATGTTAGATTGTTCATATCTATCTTTCTATCTATTTATCTATCTACACACAAAAACAAACACATATATATATGTTACATTTTCATATCTATCTATCTATCTATCTATCTATCTATCTATCTACACACCTAGATGTTAGATTGGTCATATATATCTATATATCTATCTATCTCAAATTTAAATTTAAATTTATGTATGTCTATGTACTTAAGTCTGTTCTCAAGTTCAAAACTTTTAAACCTTGTATCCCGTTTCATTCCTCGTGTGGAGGTGAATAAATTCTATACTTGTAATGTAAATACTTTGTAAACATAATGAGACACTGTAAACTATTTTCCTATGTTCTTAAAACTAAATTCACACACACACACACACACACACACACACACACACACACACACACATATATATACGAGGGTCAATCGAAAAGTTCCTACACTGACCAAGATACCCTCATGGAATGTGACCAAATGATAATCATTTTCCTACACAGTCCCCTTCTGTTTCACACTCTTCTTTCATCGGAGTTGAAGTGTTTAGATCTCATTGGTAAAAGTCATTAACGGCAGATATGAAGTTACCCTATAAATTTTTTAGCCTAACCTCATATATATATGTGTGTGTGTGTGTGTGTGGGTGGGTGCGTGTGCGTGTGTTTGTATATATGTACATATATATATATATATATATATATATAAAGTCATTATTACCATGGGTAGGGTTCCAAGAAGAGATTGATGCACGCCGACTGTAAGCACATTGGTGACTAATGAGGTCGATGCGGGACTGGCAGGTTCGGTTGCAGCGGCTGCAGTTGTAGGTCTGATACTGTTTTTCTTGTTGCGGTTGTTTTTCTTGCGTCTTTTGTTCTTGAGAGTTACCCTGTGGGTATTTTTAAAGGGATAGACAACATGGTTGCTGGTGAGACTCGAAGTGTTACGGTTCTTAGCACGGGTGGACCATCGGAGATGGTCAATATGACGGGCACCAAAGGATTTTTTAAGCAGCTGTTGTATCAATCTATCATATATTTTCAATTTATAATAAATATATCATCATCATCATCATCAAGTCGCGCTGACAATACCGATTTCATTAACTATCCCTCGTTATCCACCCCTATCATTCATCGCTCCTGATAAGTCGTCAAAACTTTATCCTGTTTCTGTACAGGTCTGATGTAGGGGTAACCTCGTGGTGTAATGGCTAAAGCGATGGACTGCGGAATCGTAGTAAGCGAGTTCGTATCCCAGTCGCGCTATTACATTCACTTTTGGGCAAATACCCTTGGGAAAGGTATGGAATCCCTTATCCTCCAAACTATAGGTTAAATAGTACCACTACTGTTCTTCTTGGAGAATGGCTTTGGCATCAAATAACCTACAAAGGTTGATATGTCATTAAAAAAAAGGCTGATGTAAATTCTTCTTGGTCGGCCAATACTGGCACATAGGGGTCCTTAGAAGAACGTCACTTATGAGTTCGTCCTTGTTTCTCCAGCTGTGTGCCGCATGTCTTGTTCGTCTGACTTGGATGGTTTTTGAGATGGTTTTTGAGTGGCTGTACAGCTGTTGTTTTGTGGGGTGTTGCTTCCAAGATTTGTTCAAAACAGCACGTAGCATTCTTACATAGTTTCCATCGAACTTTTTCCATTCATTTTGTTCGCGTCCATAACATGCATGCATACAGTAGTATTGTTTGGAAGAAATCCTATTTCCTTTTATTAGATCAGACTCCCATATGATCAATAGCATGTTGATAGCAGTCCACGCCTTCTCTAGGCATATGTTGACATCCCTTTTAGTTGATGAATTGTTGTTGGCGAGAGCGTGAATTTGTCTACTGATTTTAGAAATCTGTTACTCTGCCACTTAAAGTGGAGATGACTTCTCGTTTAAAACTTGCTCTAGGCCATATTGTAGGGATTCGCTTTGGGCAGGTGTATTTGCAAAAAAGGATTAAATCATTTGAGTAGTCTGCGTCTGTTATAGTTTGTGTCGGGATATCGTCTGCTTCTTGCCTTTTTAAAGTGTAAAGCCATTTTCTTTTATTAGATCTAGGCAGATTATAAACCAATGTGCTGCTCATCTATCTCTTTGTAATACTCCAAAGACTACTTGAAGAAATCAGTGTCACCATAAGGTAAACGAACCATCGCTTTCGTGTTTTTATAAAGTATTATTATAACTTTAACCGTTTATTTGGAGAAACAATATACTTGTGTATGGAATCAAATGCTTTGGAGAAATCTTCGAAAAATAGTGTTGCCTCGAGATTTTTTGGTTGGTTGTTTGTTTGGTTGGTTGGTTGTTTGGGTTTTAGGGCATATCAGCCTTTGTAGGTCATTTAACGCCAAATCTATTTTTATGTAAATAATTAGTTCTATTTAAAACAATTCAGTTTAGCATGAGTACACAGTTTAATTGTCAAAAACATTTCTATTTCAAACTATTCAGTTTATTCAAACAGTTATATATAACAATTCAGTTTAGTGTAAGTACAGTTTCAATGTCAAAAGCAGTTCAATTTCAAACAATTCAGTTTAGCATAAGCACACAGTTTAAATGTAAGTACAGTCTAATTGTGAAAAACATTTTTATTACAAGCTATTCAGTTTAGTCAAGTAGTTCTAATTCTGCTAATTCAGTTTACTATAAGTACAGATTTTGTTTACACACAGTTAAATGTCAAAACAGTTCTATGTTAAACAATTCAGTTCAGTGTAAATACAGTTTCAATGTCAAAAACAGTTCTATTTCAAATAATTTAGTTTAGCATAAGCACACAGGTTAAATGTAGGTACGGTTTAATTGTCAAAAACATTTCTATTTCAAGCTATTCAGTTTAGTAAAAAAAGTCAGTTTAGCATGAGTATGCAGTTAGTTCTATTTAACCCATACCACGCCGGGCCAGAGTGGACCTGGGAGCAATGGCAATGAAAGGGTGATACGCATTCCACAAAGCTCCAGCATCACTGGAGCCACACCATCAGATTGTTTAGTGTCATACCAGGACACTCATGGGGGGGGTCTTATCCCTCTGCAGATATGCAGTCAGTGAATTGTACAGCCCCAACCGACTGGGCAAGGTTATTTTGTAATGGTATTCTATCGAGCGCAAATATCTTTCGTGTTTATATTTATGAGTTGTTTTTTTTTTTGTAAATTAATTTCTTGAATTTTTTGCGTTTCATTTTGTGCCTCACAATTTTCTCATAAACACCAATGTCACTTAGGAATTTTCGAAATAACTTTTAACCAATGCCCTAAAAATACAGTTGTGCAATTTCCAGAAATATAAAAGAAAGAACAGATTAACTTCACGAAGACATACAATTAAATTACAGGATTGGTGGGGGTCCTCCTGGCGTTATGTCTAATGAGATTGACTGTGACATCGCAGTAAACAAGTTTTAAGTCCACGTTCACTAGGAAAGGCATGAACTCCCTTATCCCCCAAGCTGTGGATTAAATAAGACCACTACTGTTCTTCTACGTGTATGGCTTTGGCATTAAATAACCCAGGAAAATTGATATGCAATTAAATAAAGAAAGCAAACCATGATAAGATTAGTTTGACCAATCTATTCGTTTTTATATGTTTTGAAGTCAGTAATTCTGTTTGATAATAATCTTTTGTTTGCACAGAGTTATATGGTTTCAAGTATTCCTATTTAATACAAATAATTAGCACACAGTTATATAATTTCAAGTATTCCTATCTAATACAAATAATTTGCGTTGTCCAGTCGGCTGGGGCTGTATAATACACTTCCCAACGAGTAAAACCCTTCCCAACGAGTGTCCTGGATATTACACTAAACGATTTGATGGTGAGGTTCCAGTAATGATGGAGCTTTGAGGAATGCGGAGCACCCCTTCGTTGTCATAGCTCCAAGTTTCACTCTGGCCCAGAGTGGTAGCAACTGATAGGGTCCTATCTATGGATCAAATAGAACTAAAATGCATAATTATGCTAAACTGAATTACTTGAAATAGAACTGTTTTGATGTCTAAACTGTGTCCTTATGCTAAACTGAATTGTTTGAAATAGAACTGTTTTGATATTGAAACTATACTTATATTAAACAGAATTGTTTGAATTAGAACTGTTTGACTAAACTGAATAGCTTGAAAAAGAAATATTTTTGACAATCAAACTGTGTACTTATGCTAAACTGAATTGTTTGAAATAGAACTATTCAATTGTAAAAAAAAAATGGATTTGGCATTAAATAACCTACAAAGGTTGATATGCCATAAAACCCAAACAAATAAACAGACAAATAATTTGCGCTTAGTTTCACGTAATTTTATCTAATACTCATGAGTTTCAAAAGGCTGTATTTAACTCATATTTAAGAGATACTACCACTTTAGGAGTAGTCTCCATGGCGTAGTTGGAAACGTGTTGGGCTGTATCATCGTAATAAGCGGGTCCGAACTCCAGTCGCGCGTGCTAATACATTCACTTTCGGACAAATACTATTGAGAAAGGCATGAACCCCCTTATCCTCCCAGTTATGGATTAAATAGTACCACCACCGTTTTTCTCATTGACCAGGATACAACAGGAATGGGTTGGAGAAGCAATTTACTGTCTACAAATAGTGTGTTCTCAAGCAGTCATCTTGTCGTCTCAAACTACCTTTTTTGTTCGTGTAGAGTCAATTATTCGTTCGGGGAGATAACTCTTCTCTAACACTGTTTTCATTTGAAATTATCTGATGTGGTGGACTGTGGCTTCCAAGTAAGCAAGCTCGAACTCCAGCGAGCTATTACATTTATTTTTGACATAATGCTCTTATTACACCGTCATGAGTTAAATAGCACGACTACTGTTTTTCTACAAGGATGGTTTTGGCATTTAGTATGACACGAAGGTTGATATGCCATTAAATAAAAAAAAATCAAACATCGAAATCTATCACAGTCTTGTCTATCTGTCAGTCTGTTTTCATCTGAAATCTCAAGTAATGAACTGCAGCCTCAAAATAAGCAAGTTCGAGCTCCAGTCGCGCTATTACGTTCACTTCCGGACTAATATCATTAGGGAAGCTATGATTCCTTATCCTGCTTGCTATGGGTTAAATAAGTACCACTACAGTTCCTCTACATGGATGGATGGCTTTGGCATTAAATAACCCACAAAGGTTGATATGCTATCAAACAAACAAACGGATCAGAGCGGATCTGAGAGCTATGTCAATAAAGTGGCTCTCCACACAACCTTAACTCCAAAACTGGAGCCTCGCCATCAGATTCAGTTTGGTGTTATACTTATGACATACTTGGTCTGGAGGCCTTAATCCTCTCCTGGGGATGTAGTCAGCATAATCTAAGCCCAGCCGATAATGCTGGTTGGTTGGTTGGTTATTTTGTTTTACAGCGTATCAACCCTTTTCGGGTCTTTAATGCCGAATTATGTCATTTTGATAAAAGTTTCAAACAATTCAGTTTAGCATAAGTATAGTATTGTTTACACACAATTAAATGGAAAAACAGCTTATAAAAAACAATTCAGTCTTGCCTAAAACAGTTAAGTTCTATTCGACCCATAGATAGGACCCTATCAGGCACTACCTCTCTGGATGTCCTCGTGGTGTAATGGTTAAAGCGATGAACTGCGGAATCGTAGTACGCGAGTTCGTACTCCAGTCGCGCTATTATGTTCACTTTCGGTATGAACCCCCTTATTCTCCCTCCAGCTATGGGTAAATAGTAGGTAAATAGTAGGACGGACTAGGTTCTTCAGCCTTGTTGAGGCAACTAGTCTAGGAGAAGGAAAACTCTGAATTCAAACCTGTTAAACTCCGCTTAAAAATTGACCTTGTGTCATATCCTGCCCGAGCGGAGGGGGTTGGTAAATAGTACCTCTCTGGACCAGAGTGGACTTGGGAGCGATGGCAATTCCCCAAATTTCCAGGATTGCTGAACCCTCACCATCAGATTGTTTCGCGTTACATCTAGGACACTCGGGGGAGACGAAATCCTCTGCAGAGATGCAGTCGTTGTATTCTACAGGCCCTGCCAACCGGGCCAGATATATATATATATATATATATATATATATTGTAACAGTGTTGGTTGTTACTAATTCACTTTGTGGGTTTGTGGCAAACCAAGTGGGATATAATTTGGAGAGTGCTCAATATCTGCGATAGAGCTAATATATAGTAACAATAAATAAGTACATAATAGATTTTATACATTTAATGCCATGGAAGTTTGTCTGCAACCATAGGTTTCATGAAGTTTTACAAACAACAATAATCAGGCAGATAACGAAATATATATATATATATATATATATATATATATATATATATATATATATATATATTATCATCCACAGATTAACTGTTTCGTTGTATCACAACTCTTTAGTGTGGCTAGGATCTCGAGACGCTTCGAGTCTAGATCGAAACCCGGCTGACGTTACGTTAGTCGGATGTCTTACGTTAGGGACATCGTCATTGCGTAAGCGAAGGAATTTTTTACGTATAATTTTTTTACATATATGTTATCAGCTACCTGGAGTGCTCATTTCATGAGAACAGCTATTGCATTTCAACCATTGTGGCAGCCGGTAAATTCCCTACTCGAGTGCTCAACGCACGGGGAAGGGAGCATGGGCTGGACGCCTTGGGTAATTTAATGGTTAGCAAGCTAAACCAGCAAACCTTCACGAGTGAGTTCAAGTCTCATTAGGTGCTCCTTTCACACAGGCTTGTGGCACATCTAAGCAAAAAGCTTAGTAAATTATTATCAATAGATATTAGGTTGGTTGGTGTCTCATACCATATCAATCCTTCTGGGTTATTTAATGCCATATCATGTTTATATATATATATGATTAGTAAGCTAATAGTTTGTAGCTATTTTTAAACGAGTTATTAGAGCTCATTTGTTTGCACACAATTAATGGATTCAAGTATTCCTATCTCCCACTAATAATTCTATTTATCAAATATTCCGATCAAATACAAATAATTTCCACTAAACTGTATGTTTTCGAATAACAAATAATAATCTTTAGTAAATGATTGAACAGTTGTATTTCATCCATAAATGAGACTCTCACAGACACTACTAATCCGGGTTAGAGTGGAGCTGGGAGTGATGGTAAAACAGGAATAGATCATATTCTCCAGAGCTTCAGAACTAGAGCCTCACCATCAGATGTAGCTCAGTATCATATCCAAGACACTCATGGGGTCTGACCTCTCTGCAAAGGTGCAGATGGAGTATTTTACCGTCCCAGCAGACCGAGTATATATATATATATATATATATATATATATATATATATATATATATATATATATATATATTTGACTTATAGATAAGAGCGTAACTCTCCAGGCCATAGTGGCCCTGTGAGCAATCGCAATGAAGGGATACTCCATATTCCCCAGAGCTCCAGAACTGGAGTCTCACCATCATATAGTTTAGTGTCATATCTACGCTAATAAAAATTTCAATGTGTTTGCTATCCATTTTTGTTTAATTTTGATAATTTTATTTGAAATAGGAAAATAAGAAATTGGGTTATAATGGGCAAAAAGAGGAGAAACTTTGCTTAATCAAATTAATAAATAAAAAGAAATTACTGTCTAAAATTCTGACGGGAAAATAAATTGCAACCATAAAATGTTTAAAAAATGTGAACTAAAATTTGAGACATGCTGACATGGTGGGAAACGATTTTGAAAATAACAACCACAAAAAATTAAATGCAAGTTCATAAAAGTTGGTTTCTTTGAAAATTACAAGAACATTAACCAGACTGCCATGAACGTACCCGTAAAAATATTATATATATATATATATATACATATTAAAAATTTAAAAAATTTTTTTTGAATAACTTACACGTCCTTATAGTTCTATGAATTTAAAATTTTTTTAAAATAACGCCCTGAAGAATGTCTAAAAATCGGCACGTTTAACGTTGGCAAATATTTCTACAAATAAAATCATCCAATTAAGACCTTGTGTTTTTTCATCTCGGTACATATATATATATATATATATCGGTATACATATATATATATGTTTTTCATCTCGGCACACACACACACACACACACACACACATATATATATATATATATATATATATCATAAATTGAATTACCAAAACCAGAAAATTCAGCAAGCACTTTGCGTGACATACGGAACCACTGGACAGCTGTTTTGACCTTATTAGGTCTCATCAGCAGCGTATACTACTGGAGATCGAACCAGCGACCACAAAGCCGAAACCCTAGCACTGAGCCATCGGTCCACATCGTACACTCATCATGCCAAATCAACTAGTCAGGGTAAATGCACGACCACTTAACCAAATGTCTTGTAGGTACATCCGTTCTCTTACAGAGGACACGATCCCCTCTATGTCTTCCCAAGTTGGATATACGCATCCAGGTAAGCTTAGCCTCATGTGCAAGGAAATAGATATACATTTCTTTAGATGGAGGCATTATATATATATTATAAATTGAATTACCATGACAAGAAAATTCGATAAGATAGTTCGATCTCCAGTTGTGGATATCACCGTATACGCCGCTGATGAGATCTAATAAGGTCAAAACAGCTGTCCAGTGTTTCGATATGTCGTGCCCAATGTTTGCCGAATTTTCTGGTCCTAGTAATTCAATTTATAATATATATATATATATATATATATATATATATATGAATGTACCGAGATGAAAAATCACAAAGTCTTAAGAGGATGATTTTATTTGTAGAAATATTTGCTAATGTTAAACGTGTCGATTTTTGACATTCATCAGGGCGAGTTAGTTCATTTTTCAAGGCCAAAGTGATCCAGGGAGCGATAGCAGTGAAAAGGTACTCCGTTTTCACAAATGTTCTAGCATTACTGGAGCCTCAGCATTATATTGTTTAGTGCCATAACCAGGACACTCGTTGGGGGATTCTTACCCCTCTGCAGAGATGCAATCGGTGTATTCTGCAGCCCCAGCTGACTTGGCCAAGATTCATTTCGAGCTTTTGTCACGCACAAACACACACACACTCTCTCTCTCTCTCTCTCTCTCTCTCTCTCTCACACACACACACACACACACACACATATATATATATATATATATATATTGAAGTGAAAAGCTAAGATAAATCGTTTTGATAACGATTTGTTCACTTCATGACATATACAAATGTCATTGAATAAATATGGTGTAATATTTCCTCAGGAGTTGATTACAGAAAGCTCTGTTTACAGTTGCATCTTGTTCAAGGAAATCCGTCGTGATGGATCCTTTTTTTCAGAAGACTGATAGCATGAGCTTCTTTGCTGACGCTACGCCTTGAACTTTTTCTTTACAGAAGAGTCCCCATATTTGAATTCCATCAATTGTCTTTTCCACTCAGATTTATTGTGGCTAACCCATGTTTAACCCATTTGTAAATATTTTAGATTAAGACATGATTATATATATATATATATATATGTACTAAACCTCGGTGTTGTAGCTATTGAAAAAAGAGCCTTCTGGTTGCCCTCGACTGCGGTCGCCAACTTACCTATATATATATATATATATATATAGATATATATGCGACTGGAATTTCCGCCTGAGTTTTGCATACTGATAAAAATTGCAGTCACAATCGTCTGTTTGAATTTGAGTGTCGTTTAAATTCAGTCATAAACAAATCTTTCCGCATTTTTTAGATTCCTTAAAATCAGAAAGAAGAGAAGAGAAGAAAAAAAGAAGAGAATCTTAACCGCAAATCAAAATTCATGTTTGCCGTTAAATAACTCGACTTCGTAAATAACTTCAACGTCTTTAAAATCGCATTAATCTCGTGTAGATAACACTTTAATGACGTTGTTGTGGCTCTAACAGGAATCATAATTAAGATTCTTTCCTCTTTCTCCTTGAAATAGGAGAGTTATATATATATATATATATATATATATATATATATATATATATGTGTGTGTGTGTTTGGATAGAGTTGACAAAAATTCAACGGTGCTTTGTGACTGTTACTTTTTCGCCAATGCAAGCAAATAACCAAATGGTTCCCATGTGGTCGGTATCCACTAAGGGTGGTCTAGTCTATATAGTGTGTTTATTGACACGGTTATATATTTTATTGATTTCGTGATTTGTCATTTTATTTGCAGTTATGCTTAATTATTTTATTGTATTTATTCATTTATTAATGTATTTTTATCATTTTACTCATTGGAGAGTTTTTCACACCAGCGTTAGCTGATGGTTTCCACTGGAGTTCGAGTGACAGCAAGTTTCCTCAAGTCTCCAGTATTCTGGCCGATTTCTACAATGCTGCAGTTTGGATGGTTCCCATTCATCCTCTTATTTCTAAGTTCTCAAGTCTCCGTACCAAATCTTTTGGTAACTGTACCAAGAGCACCGTTCACAATTGGTATCATTGTCCCTTTCGTATTCCATAGTTTTTTCAGTTCTCAGGCTAGGTCTAGGTACTTGTCTCTTTTTTTCATTTTCCTTCAGTTTTACCCAATGATCAGCCTGAACGACAAAATCCTACTATTCGGCAGGTTCTCTTTTTTTTTTCTTTTTTTTTTCTTTGTTGACTATCACAAGGTTTGGTCGTCTAGGTGTCTGGCCGAGATTAGAATTTTGTGCGTTTCATTTTCAAGGACGGATTCTGGATTGTGCATATACCAATTTGTTCGTATAGTCAAGTTAAAACTTCTTGCACAATTTCCTCTGAATCACCGAACTCATCAGGTCGTGTCTAGTCTTTGCGCGAATTCACTGCATTCGCTTATAATGTAATCATCGTTTTGTCTCTGTCACATCATAATCTACATTTGCTATCTTACAGCGTCTTATCAATTCTTACTTTGACATGGTTAGTTATGATAATACTTGCGAGTTTTTCACATCAGCGTTAACTGATGGTCTTTCACTTGATCCTGAGTGACAGCAATTTTCCTCAAGTCTCCAGGACTATTCTCAGTATTCTGATGTGGTGTGGATGATCTCGATTCTTCCTCTGATTTCCAGTTTCATTATTATCATTATTATCTGATGTTCTTTCACAGGAGTCAGAATGACCACAAATCTCCTCAGGTCTCCAGGACTCTTCTCAGTATTCTGGCCGATCTCAACAATGCTGTGGTATGGATATTCTCGATTCTTCCTCTGATTTCCAGTTTCATTATTACTATTAGCTGATGGTCTTTCACTGGAGTGAGAGTGACAGCAAGTCTCCGCCGGTCTCTTGGACTCTTCTCAGTATTCAAGCCGATCTTAACAATGCAGTGTTATGGACGGTCACGATTCTCTCTCTGATTTTCAATCCCTTGACTCTTTTTTCTTTGGGGACCACCGATTACAATTGGCATCATCGTCACCCTCGTGCCCCACAGCTTTTTCGATTCTCAAAAAAAGTTCATGTATTTGTTTATCTTTTCGCTTTCTTTTTTCTTTTTTTTCTCTCTGTAGCCGACAAGAACCTCAAAATCCACTAGATGAGAAAGTTTTCTTTCCTTGTTAATCAATACTGACCAAGATTTGGTGGTCTGTTTCTCTTTTGAGGTTCCCTTTCTTAGACATGTCCAGATTTTCATGTGTGCAATCTCGGCAGTTTGTCACATGAAATATCCATACAGTTGTTTTTCTCCCCATTTCTGTTTCTTTGTGTTTGTTGCTTTCCTCTTTGCTCTTATGTTCCTATTGCTGTTACTGGCTGCTGTAACTAGTCTTTCTTTCCTATTTTAAATGTAATTCTCCTTGTTTTGATGCATCGATTTCTCGAACCCTTGTATTATTATCATTATTACTCCTATTTTGAGAGTTTTTTCACACCAGCGTTAGCTGATAGTCTTTCAATAGAGTTTGAGTGACAGCAAGTCTCCAAGATTCTTCTCAGTATTCTGGCCGATCTTAATGATCTGCAGTGTCCGCTTGTCCTCTGATTTCTAAGTCTTCCAGGCTTTTTTACCATTTTGGTGGTATCACTTTCATCTTCCTGTTCCATGTTTTTTTTTTAGTTTTCTAGCAAGTTTTAGGTTGATATATCTCTTTTTACTTTCTTTTAATTTTATTCTGTGGTGGCATATCAACCTTCTTGGGTTGTTTAATGCTAAATCTATCCTTGAAAATGAATAGCATTGATACTATTTACTCAATAGCTGGGAGAATAAAGAGTTTCAATAACTTTCCCAACGGTAGCGATCTGAAATTGAACGTGATAACAGTTAAAACACGCTCACTTCTAGGACAAAGTCCAGTACGTTAGCCAGTGCGCCATGGGGGACTCATTGATTTATTCATGTACAAATACGTACATATATATCAACAGTTTCTTTGTTATGAAATCAAGGACGTTTGTGAAGATGGAGAAAGAAGATGAAAAAAATTTATTCTAATTTTCCAATCCAAGAAAATTAACTCTCAATTCTTTTACTTTTATTTGAAATAAATCATTCTATCCATAAGATGAATTATTTTATCCATAAATTATTTTATCCATAAGATCTGAAGAAGTCGTATTATTTATTTATTTATTTTTTTTGTGTTTTTGATTTATATCGAAACCCTTAACAGGATGGAAACAAATTTATAATCCTAATGTGACCGGGTTTTGTTTTTTCCTAAAGAAATATATATATATATATATATATATATATATATATATATAAGATATAAGATATATATCTTATCTCTGTTTATTGATGTCTATTTATCAATCTTTGAGTATCTATCAATGTCTCTCTCTCCCTCTCTCTCTCTCTCTCTATATATATATATATCTGTTTATAGATATCTATTTTTCTATCTTCTACTAAGTATCTATCAGTCTCTCTCTCTCTCTCTCTCTCTCTCTCTCTCTCACACACACACACTTTATACATATATTTATCTTATCTCTGTTTATTGATGTCTATTCATCTATTTTCTACTAAGTTTCTATCAATCTCTCTCTCTCTCTCTCTCTCTCTCTCTCTCTCTTTACCTCTGTGTGTGTGTGTGTGTACATATATATATATAGGTAGAAATGTATGACGCACTTTGATTTTATTGAAACTGGTAAATAAACAAGTATTTTTTTCTTTTGTTTTGATTTAACATTTTCTCGTTTACTACTTGGATGAATAGCGCTTTGTGTTGCACCTCCCTGACCGAATTTAAACAACCTGCAAAAATGTCAGTTCATTTCTTTTGTGGGCGCCATGACAGCAAATGTTCTTAACGCTCCTGACCGACACTACAAAAAGTCGTCAAAGAATCCTGTTTATTTATCAATTATTTATTTTATTAACTTACCTGTTACTGGGTGAGGGTTGTCTTGATGGTATAACGGTTAAAGCACTTGACTGCGAGATCATAGTAAGCGAGTTCGATCTCCAGTCACGCTATTACGTTCACATTCGGACAATTACCCTTGGGGAAAGTTAGGAATTCCGTTATCCTCCCAGCTATGGGTTAAATAGTACCAGTACTGTTCTTTTAGATGTAATGGCTTTGGCATTAAGTAACCTACGAATGTTGATATGTCAATGAAAACAAAGAAAGAAATCGCACCTGTTACCGGAAAATCACTATGTGCAAAAGTGCGTTTGTCCTTATCCTCAAGTAAATATGAACGTCAACTGATCAAATAAAAGAAAATGGTTTCACAATAAAAAGAAAGACAAGAAGCAGATGACATCCAGCGGAAACTATGACAGAAGCAGATTTCACAGATGATCTAGCGCTTCTTGCAGTTACACCTACCCAAACCGAATCCCTGCTGCTCAGTCTGGAGCAACCAGAAGGATATACTGGCCTCTACATGAACGCAAATAAAACGGATTTCAAAAGAAGCCATTTCTAGTTTAATTGTCAGGCTTCCGTTCACATACCTCAGCAGCAATATCTCCTTTACTGAAAGCGATGTTAACATACGTCGGAAAGGCGTGAACAGGTTATCGATCATAAGGAAATATGATCTCTATGATAAAATAAAGCAGCATTGCTTCCAGGCTGTAGCTGTGTCAGTACTACTGCATGGATGCACCTCCTGGACTCAAACGAAAAGCATGGAGAAAAAGCTAGATGAGAATTATACAAGAATGCTACTTGCTGTTGTGAACAAATCCTAGAAACATAGCTATACGGCCACCTGCTTCCTATATCACAAACCATCCAAGTAAGACGAACAAGACATGCGGGGCACTGTTGGCGAAGTAAAGCGAACTTATAAGCAACATTCTCTTATGGACTCCTACGCATAGGCACACGAGTGTTGGCCGACCAGCAAGGACTTACATACATAAACTCTATGCGGACACAGGATGTAATCTCGAGGACGTTCCAGGAGCGATTGACGCGAGGGACGGATGGTGAAAGAGAGTCAGAGAACTCTAAGCCGATAAAGGTTTAAAATCCAAAGAATTTAACATTGGCAAATAATTCAAGCAATAAATAAAACCATCCTCTCAAGATCTTGTGTTTTTTCATATCGTTATATAATTAAGGTAATGATTTTTTTTTTATATTAATCATTTTTCGTTAATTATATTTTATTATTTAGTTTGGTAAGCTTTTGAAGTACTCGGTGTTTCTTAGTTCAGGTGCTATAGTCAGATGGTGCTATAGTCACCTGCGCGGAAAGGATATGACAATCATCATCTGTCATAATAAACCTCCAGAGAGGAAACGGGGCTGGACGGCCGTTGAAGTGAATTGAGTGGGTGGTTGACGTCATGTCCGGAAGAGATGGTCCTGAGAGTTTGAGGATTTTGAAAAGACGGGTATCTGAGGTTCGACCGTTGAAGCGCGCGGTTGGGTTTTTCGGATCGGATCAGATCATGTTGGGTCTCAACCAGCCGAGATGAATTGAGATTTTAAACACCACAAGATGCACCGTGCATGGGGAGAGGGTCAGTATAATATGGTTAGCATAGATTTTTTATGATTTGTGTCTCTCTCCTCGTGTTGCCAAGGACTGACGGTAGAAATAAATAAATTCGTTCATACCGCCTGTATTTGTATATTTATTGCTGTTTTTATTATATCATTATGACTATACAACGATATTAGTAAATTTTCATATTAACGGATTTACTTCCAGTTATTCAGTATATATATATATATACATATATATATGTGTGTGTGTGTATGTTAGTGTGTGTAAAATTATCATGATTTATAATTGTACTGATAATTAAATGTTATGTCATTCTGAGCAGGAAGCAGAGAATTAAATGTAAATTAATTGTAACTTAATTTCTTAAAAAATGAATGAGTAAAAAATAACTAAATCTGAAGGAAACATTGTCCGTTGTTTAAACGTGTTATTAAGCGAAATTATCACCCGATATAAAACTATTAGTTAAAAAGTACGATTGGTTGGTTGTTTGGGTTTTATGGCATATCAACCTTCGTATGTTATTTAACGCCAAATCCATTTTTATGAAAATAGTTCTATTTCAAACAATTCAGTTTAGCATAAGTACGCAGTTTAAATGTAAGTAAGGTTTAATTACCAAAAACATTTATGAATGTATGTACACTTTAATTGTGAAAAGCATTTCTATTTCAAGCTATTCAGTTTAATCAAGCAGTTCTAATTCAGTTAATTCAGTTTAGTATAAGTACAGATTTTCTTTACACACAGTTAAATGTCAAAACCGTTCTATGTTACACAATTTAGTTTAGTGTAAGTAGTTTCAGTGTCAAAAACAGTTCTATTTCAAACAATTCAGTTTAGCATAAGCACGCAGTTTAAATGTAATAAGGTTTAATTACCAAAAACATTTCTATTTCAAGCTATTCAGTTTAGTCAAACAATTCAGTTTAGCATAAGTATGCCGTTAGTTCTATTCAACTCATAGATAGAGCCCTATCAGATGCTACCACGCCTGGTCAGAGTTGACCTGGGAGCAATAGCAGTGAAGGAGTGCTCCGTATTCCCCAAAGCCCCAGCATTACTGGAAACTTACCATCAGATTATTTAGTGTCATATCCAGGACACTCATTGGGGGGAGGTCTTATCCCTCTGCAGAGATGCAGTCAGTGTATTCTACAGTCCCAACCGACTGGGCAATAAAATGTACGAGAGTTATTTTTGATTTTTCTTGAGGATATTTCAAGAAATTGACTTGATGATGATAATGATGATAATGATATATATATATATATATATATATATATATATATATATATATGTTTCATTAATGATCACAGTTTTCCTTTTTATGGTACTTTGTATTTTCTTTAGCTTTCTTGATAGTTTCTTTGTATCAGGGTCCAATTGATAGGAAAGTTCTGCTCCATGCGCTTTCGGTCATAGATAACACCTCACACCATATATATATATATATATATAAGTAAGTAAAGTTACCGACCGTAGTCGAGGGCGACCAGAAGGCTCACTTTTCAATAGTTACTACACTGAGGTGTAGGGGAGGGCGCTACTCCTCTCCCTGGATTGCTTCACTTTACCCTTGAAACGTACCTTATATTGCCGAGTGTTAAGCAATGAGGTATCAAGTACCGTTTTTAAAGTCTTTGGTATGACGTGAACCCAGGTCTCTCGGACCATTGCCGAACACTCTACCCACTGAGCCAATGAGCCGGTTCATATATATATATATATATATATATATATATATATATATTGGCAGCATTTTTTCATTGATACCTATTTGATTGAACATAATAGGCATTTTTTGTCTAGATATATTTTTGTTAATCCTTTCGAATTGCCGTATTGATCTTATGATATTCGGCGGGAATTGGTTGATAAACCTTCCATTAGTTATTTCCCGAGTACTTTCTACCCAACTTAGTTTCAATGTATGGCTATTGTTACATCACTTATTCCTTTGCAGAGATATAACAAAATTCACATTCAGAGCGTATATAGTGTAATTAGATGGAAACTCAAACCTGGTTAAGTTGTCATAATAAATTTATTTCGGCGGAAAATATTACTAGGGGAATATCTAAGATCACAACAGCTGAGATAATTAACAGATGTATTAGGAGTAAATGAAGAATATATTTGGGGATAGTCATTTGATTTACGATCTTAAATTGTTTAGAAAATCCCGTCTACTACGAGATTCCTGACATGTACTCAAATTAGGATGGGTTGACCTACAGAGAAACCCTACTCCTGTTTCTTAATGTTTCTAACACCTAAAAATTGAAAATATCAGCAACGACAAAATAGAATTTAAAAACTCACCAAAAACATCACCTATCAACTTAAAAAAAAAACACATTAACTAAATTATCACAGCAAATAACGCAGAAATTGGATTCATTAAACTAACAAAAATAACTGGAGATTATTAACCCGGATACATATATGGTAAAATAAAAACCCACTAACGAGGTAACCCAATCATTTCACAGATTTCTCACTCCCGTATACCACATATAAAAATCCTCAACAATATAATAATACCATATATCCCAAATAAATAAACAATATCAAATCAGCACATCAGCACATACAAATTTTAAACTATAATCACCCCCACCAAATGATTAACGGCATCACTTGAAGTCGAAAACCTTTTTACTAACGTTCTAGATCATGAAACCATAAAAATAATTATAGAAAACGTCTATAATCAGTTCCTCGATTCCTCTTCTAGCTATACAACCAAAAATCTTAGAAGACTTCCTCCTTACCTGTACCACAAAAGTCCCATTCTATGATCCATTCGGCAACATATATGTTCAAACTGACGGCATATCGATGGGGTCACCCCTTGGTCCTACCCTTTACGAATTCTACATGTCCCACATAGAAAACAAAATATCTAAAACAATAATAACTAAATCCATGATATAAGTCTGTAGACGTTTTTTTTCATCGCAACACACTCCTACGACGAAACTTAAACAAACTCTAGAAAAAATTCCTTACTCAATTTTACTACAGAACTCAACATTAATAAAAAAAATCCCTTTCCTTGATGTACTTACTGACTCCAACAATAATAACAAATTCACTACATTTCCATATAAAAAGCCTACCAGCTACAATTCCACCCTACTTAACTAACACAGTGAATGTCCCCAATTATAGAGAAAAGCAATTATAAAAAATTTAATTCATAGATCATTTTACATCTCCTTATCTAAGACAATATTTTACAAAGAATTTACAAACATAAAACAAACCCTTGTTTATAAAAATTTCCCTAATAAATTAGACGATCAACAAATAAAACTATACTTTCATAACATTCACAAAAATAATAACAGTACCAACAATAACAACACTAAAAGGATTAATCTACACTACAGAAATCAAATGCACTATAAATAGAAATTAGACAAGCAAGCAATAACCAACATTATAAAAAGACACATTAAACCAATCGAAAAACAAAACAAAAAAATCTTATCATCTCCTACACTAAATCTAAAACATCAAAACTTATCGTTAAAAATAACACCAACTCTGCTAAAATATTCCTAAACCAAACCAATGTAGTTTATAAATTTATATGTCCATTTCGAGAGTGCCTCTCAAAAAACAAAAATAATATTTACATTGTCTATACAACCACAACACTATCTTGTCGTCTCACGTATCCTCTTTCTGAAAATAGCGTCATAAAACAAAATATAACTATAAAACACAACAATAGCACTGACCAACTAATATCTTCCGATGTAAGAAAGATTCTCACAGATAATACAATAATTATGAATAAAAACAACAATAAAAAACGATAACAAATCCTTGAAGCAATATCTCATAAAAAATAAGAAACCAAACATGAATAAAATAGCGTTTAACACAGGCACCAACGTATCAAATATTTTTTGATAACTAAAATAATTGACTCTATTTGTAAAATTTTTGGCAACCGAACCTTTTAAAACAAAACGCTGAAAACGTTCCAACCGACAACTTCAAAACAAAACGCTGCAAATTATTAAAATAGTAAAAACTCAAAAGTCAACTAAAAACTACACTAACCCTGATGACGACCAAAAGTATGGTCGAAAGCGCTTGGGCAGAAGATATGGGACAATTCCTTCACGACCTGGATCCCGACACGAAAAAAAAACTACAAGAAAACTTGAAAAATTACATCTTAAAATAATAAACAGTGTTTCATCGTGTTTAATAAAACTTGCCCTAATATATATATATATATATATATATATGTGTGTGTGTGTGTGTGTGTGTTTATGTGTGTCTGTAGTCATTTAGTATAATGTCATACGTATGGGGTATTCAGTAAGAATTGAACACACTACCAATGGTTTTCTACAAAATATGATAACATTTTTAACACAAAAGTTATGCACACACACACACACACACACACATATATATATATATGGAGAAAAGGTAGATTTAGGTAGATCTGACAAGATGATGAATAATAAGTGTAAAAGTTGATATGCTAAAACACAGACAACGGATTCTGTTCAGCATATTTCATTCTTTCTTTCTTGACAGAACGTTCTTTGTCATCACACACACACACACACACACACATATATATATATATATATATATATATATAAACCCTTTGCAACGAGTAGGATGTGATACAAGGTCAATTTTTAAGTGAGTTTAACAGTTTTCCTTCTTCTAGATCGGTTGCCATGCCGATATTAAAGAACCCTGTCTGTCCTAGAATTTATTGATACCAGGAATAACAATGGTTGGATTCATACCTGTCAAAAGGGTATTAGCACTATGTGAAATGGAGTCTCGTCCAGGAATTAAACTCGAGTTGCCGCAGCAAATTCTTATGATGTTAACTTCATCACAGCGTCTTCCTCTCTCTCTCTCTCTCTATATATATATATGTTTGTGTGTGTGTGTGTATGTGTGTGTATGTATATGTGTATATGTGCGGCATATTAATTCGTTTGAATTTATTGTATGCTTAGAGGTCAGCGTAAACTAAGCCCCAACGACAGGGTATATATATTTATTTACGTACCTGCAAATCACAGTGTACTGAAGCGCATTTATAGTTATCTCCGAACAAAAACGTCCATCTTTCAGGCTTCTACTTGCGTTTTTTATTTTTCATTTTTTATTTCTTATTATTTTTTTGTTTTTGATAATTTTCGTGGGCATGAATAAAGGCCTTTTTCAAATTTTTGAGAACAGTGAAAAATGGAATATTTTCGTCTTCATTCCCAACATTCCTTTGAACATCTGTTTTTAAAATATATATCTAATATATCCAGACTGACTATAACGATCCATCCAGATATAAATTTTCAATTTAGTGTCAACAACGTGTGTTTCTAAACCGTCAAAGCTCAGTCGGCTGGGACTGTAGAATACACCGACTGCATCATTGCAGAGGAATAAGACTCGCCCTACGACTGTCTTGGATAGGGCACTAGTCTATCTCATCCCAGTCGGTTGAGGCTGTAGAATACAATGGGTTCATCTCTGTAGAGGGGTAAGACTCCCTCAACGAGTGTCCTGGATATGACACTAAACTATCTCAACACAGTCGGCTGGGGCCGTAGAATAAACCGACTGCATCTCTGCAGAGATGTAAGACCACATCACCACCCGCGGGCATCCTTTATATTTCAATAAACAATATGCGGTTCAAGTAATGCTGGAGCTTTGGAGAATGCGGAGTACACATTCATTTGCATCGCTTCCCGGTCAGCTCTGGTCCCGCATGGTAGCATCTGATAGGCTCCTTTCTATGGATCAAATAGAACTTTTTGACATTTAAAATGTTTGCAAACACACTGACTAATGCTAAATGGATTTTTTAAAATAAAACTGTTTGAATATTTAACTGTATGTAAATAAATGAGTGATGTTTAAATGAATTGTTAGTGATACATAACAATTGTTGGGACTATTTAATTTTGTTGACTTAGGTTTCCAAGTCATATATAACTAATACATATGGATAAACCGGATTTGGCAATAAAGAACCTACAAAGGTTGATATGCTATTAATCCAACCAACCAACCAACCCCTCTTTTGAATTCCGAAAACAAACCAATTATTTCTTGATAAACTTCTAGAAGTGCTATTTAAATGTAGATTTTACATATACAGACGAAGTTCGGAACATTTCAAAATGACCAAGTATTTTGCGTAAAATTAGATGCTGTGTGCATATCATCATCATCATCATCATCATCATCATCATCATCATCAAAATATGCTGATAGCATGTATTCACTTGATTCACTCTTTCCGTCAGTCCCAATCGTTCATCGCTCTTAGCAGGTCCTCTCGAGAGCATTCAGTGACAGCACAGAGCTGATATATATAAGTTCTCGCTGGTCGGCCAACATTGGTGTGTCCATGTGTAGAATTCCACTGGGAAACGTTGCTTATGAGCTCTTCCTTATTTCTTCGACAGTGCCCACAATGTCTTGTTCGTCTACGTGAGATTGGAAGGCAGTGGCCAAACAGCTGCTGTTTTGTGGGGTGCAATTTCCAAGATTCATTCAAAAAGCACATAACATTCTTGTGTGGTTCCCATTTAATAATTTTTCTCCAAGCGTTTTGTTAGAATCCAGGTTGTGCAACCATACAGTAGTACGTACACAACTACGACTTTAAAGAAGTTCTTTTTTATTTCATTAGAGAGATCAGATTTTCATATTATTGACAACCCGACAGTACATATTTATACTGCAATAAAAAATAAAATGTACACTATAAAAGTGCTTTAAAAAGAATCAGTGCAAATATTTTCACTTGTCATTCTCATAATGTAACCCCCCCCAAAAAAAACCCCAAGAAAGTTTTGTTGTATTGCATTGGGCTAGGGGCAATAATTATGTTGTACCGTCCTCGAGGACATATGGACGTTTCTAGGGAAACATGTGCATTGTCTTTGCCGGTTACCAAAAACCTTTTTGACAAAACTCTGGAACAAAATTAGGGCTCATCAACTTGTTAATCAATTGCTCGGAAAGGGTAAAAGACGATATCTAAAATAAGGGACAAAATCAGGAAGGGTTGAGCAAAGCTCTGGGCCCTTTCTTTAATAAGGGAATGAAACAAAAAGGCATCTTCTGGTGACGAATCTAAAAAGTGTATCATGAAATGCAAGGGCCACTTAGTTCACTTAGGAAATTAACAAAGAATCTAATGATTGGTATATATATATTATTTCAAGAAAAAAAACAATATTCGGTCACATTAGGATAATAAATTTGTTTCCATTCACTTAAGAGCATTGATATGAATCAAAGACTCTAAAATAATTTTTAACTGGACTTCATCAGATCCAATAAGAAAATAAAATAAATTACAACCAGATAGGAGGGACAGTCAAAGGTTGGGAGGAGAGGGACAAACGAAATCTATATCAGCTATGAACAGCCTTTACCTATGTAAGACTAGTTCCGGTCACTTCTCATTTCAAATTAAGACAACTACAAAACCAATAGAATTGACAATTTAGCAATTTCAGTAACACATATCCAAATTTATTATCCTAATGTGACCGAATATTAGTTTTAGAGTCTTTCATTCAAATCAATGCTCTTAACAGGATGGAAATACATTTATTACCCTAATGTGACCAGATATTGTTTTTTCTTGGAATAATACTATTTGCTCTGTGAATTTATTTACATTGAGCTCTTTTCCAGGAATATTCAAATATTGGAAATTTGAATAATTTATTTATGCTGACGGAATTCTTCCCTACTCCTGATTTACTGGATTGAAAAACACACACACACACACAAACACATCTATCTATCTATCTAAATATATATATATATATGTATAAGGCATCTCACGTATCTAGCAACTCTGATGAGTTGTGATACAACGAAACGGTCTATCTGTAGATGACAGTATTTATGTTCCCTACGGAGGTGGGTTGAACTCTCTCGCGAAAGAATCAACGGTTACCAATCGCGTAATGCAAAGCCTTTCTATTGAATTGAGCACTCAGTAGCCGTTAGCCTAAAATGTAAATAAATGTTGGTGGCTGTGATGTTATATTATCTCGCTGACGTAAAGTTAGCCGAGTTTCGACATCAGCTGAAAGCATCTCTCGTATCTAGTCACACAGATGAGTTGTGATACAACGAAACAGTCTGTCTGTAGATGATTATATAAATATACATATATATAACGGGCGCCGTGTGGTGTGGTAATGGTTATTGGCATAGCAAATGGACGTGCTGACCAGAGTTCAAATCAGGGACTTGGCTATTTGCATTTTACTTTCCCCTAATACCATTTGGAAAGGTATGAATCCAACTACTGTCCGTCCAGCTATGGGTAAATAGTAGAGCAGACTAGGCTTTTTATGGCAACCAATGCATTACTAAAATGGAATGCATTACTAAAATGATAGCAATAACTGAAATGCATGACTGAAATACGTTACTAAAATAATAGCATTACTGAAATAATAGCAATTAGTGAAATGCATTGCAGAAATGATAGCAATTACTGAAATGCACAACTGAAATGTATTACTGAAATGCATTACTGAAATGCGTTACTAAAATGATAGCAATATTGAAATGCAGCACTGAAATGATAGCATTACTGAAACGATAGCAATTACTGAAATGAAAGCAATTACTGAAATGATAGCAATTATTGAAATGATATCAATTTGTAAAATGTATTACTGAAATGATAGCAATTACTGAAATGCATTACTAAGATTATAGCAATTACTGAAATGATAGCAATTATTGAAATGATAGCAATTCTTCTGAAACGCCCAGTACATCTCAAATAATATAAAACTTTTCGAAACACTATATATATATATGTATATATATATGTATATATATAAGTATTATTCGGTCCAGTTAAACCGGAGTTGGGAGTAATTCCATCGGGACAAAAAAAAAAAAAAAAATCCAACAGTGAACATTTAAATTTTCCTGGTAAAAGAGCTCAATGTAACTGACATTACAGAGCAATAATTTCTTTAAGAAAAAATTTTATCCATAAGATCTGAAGAAGTCCTGTTAGTCTCTTTCGGTGTTTTTGATTTATATCAAAACCCATAACAGGATGGAAATAAATTTATAATCCTAATGTGACCGGTTTTTGTTTTTTCTTAAAGAAATATATATATATATATATATATATATATATATGATTGGGGTAGAAGAAGCTCCAATCGATTGACAAAGCCTCGGTGAAGGCCACTTTTCTAGGGAGAAATTAATTCCAACATCAAAAATTTGCTGACTTGTAAGCATTCTTTGAAAGGGAAAGTCCAAGAGAAGATATTCTGAAATAAAACCTACTGTTTTCATGGTCATCTTTTATTTTGCTATGCTTGTCACAGAGCTGTCTCTATGTAGACACAGACGATGGCATATAAGTATCGTACAAGCAAGGTGTAGATGTTTTTCTACCATATCATCTGACGTATCTTGTATATTTTTCATAAGTTCGAATTAGTCATAATTCAGGATGTTTATGTTATAATTTTGATTGTAAAGATGGCTACCATTTGTCAAGATGATTTGGTTCCTCTGGTTTCTTTGCTTAATGGCATATCAAACTTCTTGGGTTATCTAATGCCAAAGAAAAGATTGTAGAAGTCATCATCATCATCATCATCCACCAGCACGGATTTCCCCGATACACTCCTGCCACCCGTCTCTATTGTCCTCCGCTCCCGGTAAGTCTTCCAGACTACATCATGTATCGGCACAGAGCTGTTGTATTTCGGTTCTAGCTGGACGTCCTGCCTTTGCTCGTCCATGTGTAGGGGGGTCCAAAGGAGTATGTCGCTTATGATTTTGTCCTTACTACTCCAGCAGTGTCCCGTATGTCTAGTTCGTCAAACTGGGATAGTTTTTGTGATGGGTGATAGGTGGCCGTACTGCTGTTTTGTACGGTGTTGCCTCCATGAATTGCTCAATATTGCTCACAGCATTTTTGTGTAATTGCCATCAAGCTTTTTCTCCATACGTTTAGTTGGCGTCCATGTAGTGCATCCATATAGCAGTATCAACACGACTGCTGCTTGGAAAAAACTGTGTTTTTCATCGGTCAGGTCTGACTTCCATATAACCGATAGCCTATTGACAGCTGTCCATGTCTTTGCTAGTCGCGTGTTGATGAGACACTGCATCCTAAGTTGGTGAACTTGTCCACTAGTTTCAGATGTCACCTCTTAAAGCACGTGTATTTTGTCTTGTCTGCGTTGACATAGAGGCCTATGCCACCTGCTGCTCGTTCCAGACTATGTAGCTGGTGATTCGGCTTGGGCGGGTGTATTTGCTAGAAGCGCTATGTCATCGGCTTAGCTCGTAATAGTTTATCCGGGGTATCTTCTGCGTCTTTCCTTTGCCAGCTTGAAACCGTTTTCTTTCGTTAAATCTATAGATGATCTAAGTATGTAATCTAGGCAGATAATAAACAGGTATGGGGCTAATGTATCTCCTTGCAGTATACCTGCTAGAATATCTAAGAAGACTGACTTTCCGTCTTGTGAGCGGACTTTCACTTTCATGTTTTTATATAGCATCATTACGGCTGCGACGGTTTCTTTGGGGAGGCTGTAGGCGAGAAGTATTTACTCCATCTTCCCTTTGCGTATGGAGTCAAATGCCTTGGAGAAGTCGATGAATGATTGTGTTGCTTCGAGGGTGTTTGCACGTATACCTTTTAGTATTCGAAAGATAGTCAAGATTTGTGATGTCGTAGATCGATTTCTCCGAAAGCCATTTTGGTTCTGCCTAAGTATTTTCTCAATTTCAGTAGTGGTATTATTTGAGCAATAGCTATCAGGATAATGGGGTTCATGCGTTTTTGTCCGAGGTATTTGTCCGAAAAGGAACGTTATAGTCTGGACTCGCTTACTATGATGTCAAAGTTCAGCAAGTTAACTGCTACGCCACAGTGACTTCCCCTGGGAACATGAAGCAATCATCATCATTATCATCATCATTATATATATATATATATATATATTTGTGTGTGTGTGTGTGTTTGTGTGTTTCGGAGGTTATAGTAGTAGTGGTGTTTACCTGTCCATGTGATTAATTACCTTGATCACTTATGCACAACTTGTCCAGGTTTTGTGAAAATTTGAGCTTTTTTTTAAAAAAACATTTACTTGTTTATATATTGCAACCTTTTTGCCGTCGGCAAATTTTTATGCTTTACTTCTAGAAGCTCTATAAGTTTGTCTATTTATCACTTTTCTTTCCTTTTCTTTTTCTTTTTCTTTTTTTCTAAAATCGCTCACCCCATCCCCAGACAAATTGCGCTGAAAACCGCTGCATTTTGCGAAAGGCGAAAAGCGGAAAAAAGCATTGAGGTCGACAACTGATTTAATATTGTAATTTATACACCTTCGACATTGTACCTTTCTTTTTTTTTTTTTTCTTTTCCTTTTTTTTATTTAAACATATTCAAGGTCTTTTATTCACAGCTGTTCCCATGTGTTATCTAAAGATTTCTCTTTCTCCTATCTCCCTTATGATCTATCTATCTATCTTTTCGTATTTATCTATGTTTGTATCTAATGATCCCTCTCTCTTTATATATCTTTCCCCCTCTCTATCTCTTTATCTATATCTCAGCCTGTCCATATCTATCTATCTATCTATCTATCTATCTATCTATCAAGCCGGTTTGTTCATGTTTTTATTTCTTAGTCTGTTTCTGTCTATCAATCCCACCCTCTCTCTCTCTTTCTCTGTTGCTCTCTCTCTCTCTCTCTCTCTCTCTCTCTCTCTCTCTCTCTCTCTCGTTTCTCTCTCTATCAATCTGCTTGACTCTATCTCAGATAATCCATATCTATCTATCTATCTATCTATCTATCTATCTATCTATCAGTTTTTTTTCATGTCTATCTAAGTTTTTATCTATCGATCCCTCTCTCCCTCTCTCTTTCTCTCTATCTGTTTGTCTGTGTCTCAGCTTGTCCATATCTATCTATCTATCTATCTATCTATCTATCTATCTATCTATCTATCAAAATTAAATCATATCTATTTTCTTACTCCATTCGTATATATCTATCCGCCTCGTTGCCTGGGGTTGTAGAATATATCAACTAGATCTCTGTTAGCGTTAGATAAGAATACTTAACTGTTTGCTAACACATGATCAATATTAAAATAGAAATATTAGAGATTAATAAGAATACTTAAAACCAGATATATAAAAACAGAATTAGCTATTAAATAAACCATAAGAGTTGATATGCCAGAAAACCTGAACCAATGTAACCAGCAACCAAGCAATTAATTAAGCAACCAAATCTATCTATCTATCTATCTATCTATCTATCTATCTATCTATCTATCTATCAATCAAAATCCTTTCTTGTCTATGTATATATCTTAATCCTTTCGTATATATTTATCCCCCCAATCAGCTGGGACTTCATAATAGGTTAACTGCGTCTTTATTGAAGAGTAATACCCCAGCCTGAACGAGTGTTCTTATATGACACTGAACTACATCTAAAGGTGAACTTTGGTGAATGTGGAGTACCCCTTCAATGTTATTACACCAAGGTCAACTCAGACCCGTAGTGGTAGTACCTATCGAATCCTTTCTATGAGTCAAATAGAACTATTCAATCATTTACTATGGATTATTATTATGATTAGATAAAAGTAGTTTGTAATTTGCTTAAAGAATTGCACACATTATTCTATTTTATTGAATTGAATTAGAGGGCTGTTGCAATGCGATAGATAATTATTATTTCGCATTGCAATGGCCCTCTAAATTAATTTAATTCAATAAAATAGAATATTATCATTAGTTATTAGAAACCATACAGCTGTGTGTATATCGTTTGTATCACACAGGAATACTTGATAGAATTACTAACGACGAATAGCGGTACATGAAACTATTTGACCGTGTGAAAACAAATGATTAGTATTGAATTAAATTCATAGTGTTAGATAGGAATACTTGAAACCATTTAACAAATAAGCCCTAATTTCTTTTAAAATATTTACCAACAAACTATTTGCTTACGCATCAGTATTTGGCATTAAATAACCCACAAGAGTTGATATGCCGCTATCTATCAAATTGAACTGGCGGTGAGTTATCATACAATAAAACATCTGCGTGCTACCTTTGTATGAACTAGCTGTGTTCTATGGAATAGCTATGTGCTATACTACCATTAGGTAGCCCTTTGCTATCTTGCTATAACATTAGCATTAAACTAGTGGTGTACTACCTCACAATGAACTAGCTGTGTGCTACCTCGCTATGAATAATCTCTGTACCATCTCGCTATGAATGAGCTGTGTGTTACCTTGCTATTAACTAGCTGTGTATTACCTCGCAATGAACTAGGTGTATGCTATCTTGCAATCGAATAGCGATGTGCTAACTTGCAAAGAAATAGCTGTGTGTTACCTTCCTGTGAATGAGATGTGTATTACGTCGCTATGAACTAGCTGTGTACGATCTTACAATAAACTGCTTCTCTGCAATCTCGCTATTTGTGCTGCCTTATTATGACTTACAATTTTGCTACCTTGCTAAGAACTGTGTGCTACCTACTAGGTATGTGGTACCACACTGTATCCTAACTGTGATATATTGCAATAAACCATATGTGTCACATTGGTACGAACTAGCTGTGTACTAGTTGTGTGCTTCCATTGTATGATCTATTTGTGTGAACCCTTCAATAAGATATTTGTGAGCTACTTTTTTATTTACTAGTTTTTGGCTACGTTACTATGAAATGTCTGTCTGCTAACTTACAATGAAACAGCTGTGCGTTTCCTTCCTATAAACTGTGTGTTAACTTGCAATGAATTCACGGTGTGCTTCCTTGTGATGAACTTCTCATGTGCAACCTCGCTATGAACTGGTTGCGTGCTATCTTACTATGAACTGGCTATGTACTACCTTGCAACGAACTGGCTGTGTGCTATCTCGCTATGAACTGGCTGTGTGCTACCTCACTTTAAACTGGCTGTGTGCTATCTCGCTATGAACTGGCTATGTTCTACCTTGTAACAAACTGGCTGTGTGCTACCTCACTTTAAACTGGCTGTGTGCTATCTCGCTATGAAGTGGCTGTGGGCTACCTCGCTATGGACTGGCTGTGTACTACCTTGCAACGAACTGGCTGTGTGCTACCTCGCTAAGAACTGGCTGTGTGCAATCTCGCTATGGACAAGCTGTGTGCTATCTCACTATGAAATGGCTGCTCGCTATTTTGTTTAGAAATATTCTGAGGCAAAAGAAAAGACAGTATACCATACATTGTATTTTTGGGAGTTTGGGTAAAGAATAAGGCAAGTTCGGTTTATACGTAGGCAAACCAGTCTGGGAGAAATCAAATGTTTGAATTCAAAACAACGGGGCATGGGGCTACCAACTCAACGCTCAAAAGATTTATTCCAACTCAAACCGTAGCACTATCACTCATTTAATGTGACTGTGGTCCTATGTTTCTGAAGTAGTCTACAGAATCGACAGAAAGTGGATATGATTTGGAATATTTAAAAGTGCAACATCGTTTGTAGAATAACTGCCAGAAAGCTTGCCGATATCATCCGAAAAATTAACGTCTTTAGTTTGTTGGTTGTGTTTTATGGCATACCAACCCAATTAGGTTATTTTCTGTTTATATATATATATATATATATGTGTGTGTGTGTGTGTGTGTGAGTAATTTGTAAACGAATGGTTTGTAACAATTTTTACACCAGCCACAGCTCATTTGTTTGCACATAGTTAAATAGTTTCAATTTTTGCAATCTAATACCAATAATTATATTAAATATTTGTTTGTACACAGTAAAATGTTTTCAAGAATTTCTATCTAATACTAATAATTCTATTTAACATGATACATTCATCATTGTCCAATTAAATGGTTCCAAGTATTGCTATGTAATCGTAATAATTTGATTTAGCTGTCATTTCTTTGCAGGGACTTAAATGGTTTTAAGGATAGTAAAGGATTCAATAGTTCTATTTAACCCATAGAGGCGACCCTAACAGGTACTACCCCACCTTGGATCAGTCGGTTGGGGCTGCAGAATGCACCGACTGCATATCTGTTGAAGGGTACGACTCCCCTAATGAGTATCCTCTATATGACACTAAACAATCTGATAGTGAGGTTCCAGTAAAGCTCGAACTTTGGGGGAATGCGGAGTACCTCTTCATTGCCATCACACCCAGGTCCACTCTGGCCCAGAGTGGTAGCACCTGATAGGGTCCCATCTACGGGTTAAATAGAACTAAACAGTGTACTCATGCTAAACAGAATTGTTTGAGTTGTCTGAACTGTTTATATTTATAAAGAAGATGTGGCATTAAATAACCTACAATGGTTGATATGCCATAAAAACAAACCAAACCAAATCTTATATATTTAATATATATGTACAAAGATGATTTGACATAAAATAACCTCTACTGGATGATATGCCATAAAAACAAACCAAACCAAATCAAATCAAACTACCACACCAGATCAGAGTGAACCTGGGAGTAATGTCGATGAAGGAGTTATACACATCCCCCAAAGATACAGGACTGGAGCCTCACCATCTGATCGTTTAGTGTTATATACTGTACATTCATTGGAGGGGGTGTTCTTACAGAGGATGAACCATTATTATGTACTCAGCGAGGAACAAACCCACATTTGCAGCAATGATCCCCGGGAGATAATATATATATATATACTCCCCTACCCCCATAGGGTTGAGTTTTCTGGCGAAGAAGTAATCGTGTTGCCATTAGCGTTCATTGCAAGCCTCTTCGTAGATGAATTGAGGTCTCGGCAGCCGTTGAACAGATGTATGTAAACAATAGTAATTGTGATTCATAACCGTTTAAAATTTACTTCGCAGCTAATGGCTTCTCGTGGCTGAAGGTTTAGAAGCTTTGGCTTGGCGTTTGAGTCAACCAGGGTTTCGATCCCCGCTACGGGAAGCTACTGTCTAGCCACACTGATGAGTTCTGATAGAACGAAACAGATCTGTCTGTGGATGACTATATATATAGCATATAAAAGTAAAACCTTTAAAAATCAAAGTAGAACCTTCCAAAAAAGAGCTCACCTTAAATTTAAGGAGCAAACAAAATTATATCCGTATATTATCCAACTTATTGCTTATGAATTTAATCAAACGCCTAGGTAATGTCGCTTATTTTTAGCACCGTAACGGTAAGGATAAAAAATTACAAAAAAGGGTTTTGCTTATTTTTAAATTTCAAAATTCAAAATTTAGACAATGATATGGATGGGGCTGTGCAACTTACATAATGAAGAAATGATTTCTACACGTCAAGACTTTATTTAGGCGAGTCAGTGCAAATCAGAAAAATTAAAATATGTAGCCAGAATTGATACTTTTTCAACACACACTATAACTGCAGAACCTTCCATACCCGTTAAACCGAGTTCTGTGATATTTTTTTCCTAGCCTGAAAATTCATCTTAACGGTAAGATTTGGGGACAGGGAAGACTTTAAAAGAAATACGAGCGACACTTGACAGTTTATAGAATGAAAGATTGTAGAGGTGCTTCCACCAATGAAAAGCTCGCTGGACAAGAATTATGTATACCAAGGGAATCATATTGAAGAAAATTAACGTTTCCTTTATTGTTCATTTCTGTCTTGGTAGATACAGATTAGTCTTGATACTTTTTGACTTGATTCGGTTTGGTTTCTTTGTTTAATAGTATATCAAACTTTGTGGGTTATCTAAAGCCAAAGGTAATAGTTAAAGCGCTTGGGTGTGGAATCATAGTAAGCGAGTTCGAACTCCAATCACGCTATTACGCTCACTTTCGGACAAATACCATTGGGAAAGGCATGAACCTTCTTATCCTACCAGCTATGGGTTAATAGTACCACCACTATTCTTTTAGAAGGGTGGATTTGGGATTAAATCACCCAAGAAGGTTGATATGCCATTAAACAACTAAACAAAAAAAAAATATAATGCTAAAACCTTCCTTGTGGAAGGACATTTGCAGGACCATCTAACCTATTGCTTGCAGGGATAAAGAGGTTTATACCTTCCCCAAGGGTATTAGTCCGAAAGTGAATATAGTTATGCGACTGGAATTCGAAGGGAATTCCCATCGATCATTCTTGAGCACACCTCCTATATCATAAAACGATAAGTGATTGTAAAGTTTTTAAAAATATACTTATCTATTGTGTGTGTATATATATATATATATATATATATATACATGTGTGTGAGTGTGTTTGATGAAATAAGACTAATATTTTGTGTTTGTCTATTCTATCTTTGAATCATTCAAGTTTTCTTATGTGCCATTTGACTTCTTGATGTGATGAATTCAGGAGACCATCATATTTTTCCGAAGTACTTTTGGCGCTAACTGGAGTCAGCTTCTCCGGAAGATGGCTTCAGTTGGGGCCGAAATTGAACGGATCAAAGATAGAATAGACAAATACCAAATGGCTGTCCTATTTAATCAAACATGTTTAAAAAAGAAAATACTCTTTATATATATATATATATATATATATATATGTATATATATATATATATATATATATATATATATATATATATATATATGTATATATATATATATATATATATATTGGACAGCAGATATAAGAATTTTTGAATCATCAAATGAGAGTGTGTGTATGTGTGCATGCGTGTGATTTTATATATCTGGGTCAGTTCCCTAAGCTCTATCACACACTTTTCATTATCTATCTATCTATCTATCTATCTTAGTCTGTTCATCACGTTCTCCTCAGTCTTTTCGTACGTATCTATCTATCTATCTATCTATCTATGTAACTCCGTCTAATTCCATACATTCCACAGGTGTGATTGATGCCGGGCGAAAGGACAATGAACGACGTCAGCCAGAAGACATGTAATAGATAACAATAACGAAAAAATCCATTGAGAAGCCATGAATATAGGTCTTTTTATTTAGCCAGTCGCTGACACTGTGTCCTACCATCAATCAATCATGTCAAAATGCGGCCTGGGTGGGGGTGCCTATTACCTCATACGCAGCTACCTGCCAGTTTGCTTGTACACAAGTCATATGGCATTGTCTTGACAAAAAGAAAAAAAAAAAGAAAAAACTTCTCAAGTATATCGAGAGCCCAAGACACAAAAGATGAACCAGTATTATGTACCCAGTGAGGAAAAAACTCACTTTTGCAGCAATGATTCCCGGGACATTATGTATCAACATATATATATATATATATATAGCATATAAAAGAAAAACCTTTAAAAATGAAAGTAGAACCTTCCAAAAAGCTCACCTTAAATTTAAAAAGTAAAATTATATCCTTATATTATCCAACACCAAGTTAGGCGATGGTGGGAACGATTCTATTTTAGGATTTTCTTTCTTCAATATCCAGGTTATTCAAAATCCAATAGAGATCTCGATGTAAAATAATATTAAATCAAAATTCAGAGCAAATAATTCCATATAAAAAAACCTTTATTTAATGTTTTTCTTTTATATAGAATTATTTGCTCTGTATTTGAATTTATTCTAATTTTTCATTGAACCCTCTGTTGGATTTTGAATTACAGTGAAGAAAGAAAATCCTAAAATATGAATTGTTACCACCAACGGCTGATTTGGCGTTGGATAACATAAGGATATATATATATATATATATATATAATATCCAGTCAGTGTCCAAGGACAGTTGGTGTGGATTATTCTTTACATAGAATATACGAGGGTAATCATATAAATCTATGAGAGTGCTCAATGTATAGCTATTGTTAGTTCCCTATTTATTCTCTAGGGTATAACAAAATTCACATTCAGAGCGTATATAGTACAATTAAATGGAGACTCAAACTCGGTTAAGTCGTCATAATAAATTTATTTCGCCGGAGAATATTATTGCTATACTCCCCGTCTCGTCAGATGACTCTTTACAATGCTTCTCTCTCGCCGCAGAGTAGCGAATCTGCGGCGAGAGAGAAGCATATATATTACATGGTACAGTCAGTGATTCTGGATTTCATGCCTTGAGCAGTCGTCGGGCAGACTGAAGATTAAAAAAAAAAAAAAACAGAAACAAAACAAAACAAAAACGATTAATATTGTTTGTTCGAAAAGTTGGGGGGTGCATGTGCACCTAAGTTTGTATGTGCTATTGCTCGTGCGTACATATATACGTATGTTTGCGTATATACTGGCATGCATCTTTACATATATTCACAAATTTCTGCCTGTCGGTTGTTGGGAAGAGCTGAGACAATGGAAGAGAGTGCGAGAAGGGAAGAGTGGTTACGGGAGAGGAATGGAGTGTTGCAATCAGAATTTCTTTTTCTTTCTAACTTTATGGTAGCGAAAGATTTATTTTAATTTGAATATGAAATGTCTGTTTTGTGGGGAATTTTATTGGGTGATGATGATCAAAATTAAAATCATTATCTCGTTACTTTTTTTTTTAATGTGATATGGTATTTATAGGCAGGTAATAAAAATTAAAGGTTTTGGGTACCTTTTACAATAGTAAAAAATTATAATTATAATAATGATAATAATATTAATAATAATAAAAAGAACTTGCAGAATTGTAGATTTGCTGTCCCGGCTGACCATTGAGTAAAATTGAAAGAAAGTGAAAAGAAGAATACATACCTGGACCTTGCTAGATAATTAAAAAAAAAACTGTGGAACATGAAAATATGTACCAATTGTAATTTGTGCTCTCAGTATAGTCACAAAAAGATTAATAAAGGGACTGTAGGACTTGAAAATAAGAGGACGAGTTGCGACCATCTAAACTACTACATTATTGAGATCAGCCAGAATAATGAGAAGAGTCCTGGAGATTTGAGGAGACTTGGTGTCACTCAAAATCCAGTGAAAGACCATCAGCGTTAGCTGATGTGAAAAACCCAAAGATAATAAAATAATAATAAAAGATAAAGAAAAAAATGAAATAATAAAAGTAAAAGTCATGGTTATAATGGTCTTTGGAGACCGGGGTTCAATCCTAGGTCGAGTTATACCAAAGACTCAAAAATGGTACTTGATGCTTAACACTCAGCATTATAAGGTAAGGATCAAGGGTAAAATTGGGCAATCCAGGGAAGGAATAGCGCCTTCATCTACACCCCAGTGTAGTAGCTATTGAAAAGGAGCCTTCGGGTCGCCCTCGACTAAGGTCGCCAATTTTACTTACTTTTTTTTTATAGGAGATGAAAAGTCCACTTTTTCCTCCAAGGGGAAATCAACAACAATTCCCAAACCTTCGATTCTATATGTAAATGCTCTATCATTGATATTGAGTACTATTTAACAATACTGCAACATTTGGTCCTCCATTAACTCACCAAGTGAGCTAATAAGAACCATAAACCTCATATATATATATGTATAAATGAATGTGTGATACTTGATAGTAACAAGAAAGCCGAGGTTTGCTTAACGAATGGTGACACAAACTGTTTTTGACATTGTTGCTAGAGTCCTGCAAGGAGATACATTAGCCCCATATCTGTTCGTAATCTGCCTAGACTACGAACTTCGAACATCGATAGATCTAATAAAAAAGAAAATGACTTTACACAAAAAAAGGCAAGAAGCAGATGATACCCCGCAGAAACTATTACGGACGCAGACTATGCAGATGACAAAGCACTTCTTGCAAATACACCAACCCAAGTCGAATCGCTGCGGCAAAGTCTGTAGCAGGCAGCAGGAGACATTGGTCTCCATGTGAATGCAGACAAAACGAAGTGCATGTATTTTAATCAAGATGAAGATTGGTTTGATTGGTTTCTTTGTTTAATGGCGTATCAACATTTGTTGGTTATTTAATGCCAAAGCCATTCTCCTAAAAGAACAGTAGTGGTACTATTTAACCCATAGCTGGGAGGATAAGGCGATTCATACCTTTCCTAAGAGTATTTGCCTGAAAGTGAACGTAATACCACGACTGGAGTATGAACTCGCTTATTACGATTCCGCAATTCATCACTTTAACCATTACACCACGAGCCCCCCCCCCCCAGATGAACCAATCTCCACACTAAATGGTGGTTTTCTGAAATTAGTGGACAAGTTCACGTACCTCGGAAGCAGCGTCCCATCAACTGAAAATAAAATCAATATGCGCCTAGTGAAGGTGTGGACTGCTATCGATAGGTTATCGATCATATGGAAGTTTGACCAGTCCAATAAAACAAAACGTAATTTCTTCCAAGCAGCGATCGTGTCAGTTCTATATGAATGCACCACATAAGAAAACAATAGACAGGAACTGCACAAAAAGTCTACGAGCTATATTGAATAAGTCCTAGAAGCCACACCCCACGAAACAGTAGCTGAACCGCTAATTACTTCCCATCTCTAAAACCATCTAAATAAGATGAACAAGACATGCGGAACACTGCTGAATAAGCAAGGAAGAACTAGTGAGCGTACTTGTGGTGTAATGGTTGAAGAGATGGACTTCGGAATCTTAGTAAACGAGTTTGAACTCCAGTCGCGGTATTACGTTTACTTTCAGACGAACACCCATGGGAAAGGTATTAACCCCCTTCTTCCCCCAGCTATGGGTTAAATAGTACCACTACTGTTCTTCTAGAACGATAGCTTTAGCATTGAATAACCGACATAGGTTGATATGACATTAAACAAACCAAGGACGAACTCATAAGCGACCCCCTCACATGGAGGTGCCAGTATTGGCCAATTAGCAAGAAGCTAGCTTTAACAGCTTTGTACTGACTCACGATGTTATTTGAACGACCAGCCGAGAGCGATGGATGATAGGGGTAAATGGCGAGAGAGAGAGAGAGAGAGAGAGAGAGAGAGAGAGAGAGAGAGAGAGAGAGAGTCAGTGAAATCTGTACTTGCAGCGCGACATGAGGATGATGTAGGTATCTATTGGCTTAATGGGTAAAGTGTTTACCAATGGCCCGGTTAAGTCATAACAAAGACTTTAAAAATGGTACTTGATACCTCCTTACTTTACACTTAACATTATTAGGTACGTATCAAAGGTAAAAATGGAGCAATTCAGGGAAAGGCGTCGCGCCTTCCCCTTACACCTCGGTGTTGTAGCTATTGAAAAAGGGAGCCTTCGGGTCGCTCTCGACTAGTCACCAATTTTACTTCATATATATATCCTAGAGTAAGCAGAAAGGTTCATACGAGGACATCATATCTGCAATCCAAGCACTCCAACATCGATGGAAGAAGTATGGGAACGGAAGAGAAACTAATTTGTAAAATAAACTTCAACTAGTTACATTCCGAGAGAGTATAGTGGTCAGTCTAAGAACATTTCAGCCTACCCTCGTATATATATTTATACCCAACGTATAAGTTATCGTCGTGTTCACTAGTTGTTGTGGGAGCCTAACCCATCTTACCATAATGGACTCTTCTCACCGTTATTAGTACTGAGAGATTTCGCTGCCAGACAGGCAGATCAATATCGGTGTTATCCGAACAGTACGAGACTTCTTACCTTTTCTATGAAACTCTATCTATCTTGCGTAATATAATCTGTTATCTTATATCCGTGTTTGCGTTTTCATTAGTGACCCTTTCCGGGGCCACAACATACTGGCGACGAGGAACTCGAACGAAAAAAGGGACTCTCCAACAAGCAAAAGGGGTTAATCGCACAACATACTGGCGAAGATAACTCGCAACAACAAAGAGATACCCAACTCCAAGTTGTTAAAGAATCTACAACAAAGTTCCAGCATACAACGAACCGAACAAGATTTTTGTTAAACAACTACAAGGTATCAAATTGTACAAACGACGGAGTGTGTCGGATAGCGGATATTAAAAAAAATCTGTAAGGTCGTCACGTAATCAAAAGGTGATTTTCATATTTTTCTTTCTTCCCCCCACTTCAGAAAGAAAAAATTAATTCGGCGCTTACAGTTTTGAGTTGTACAAAAAATAACACACTGTAATTATTCTTGATTCATGGGGATATTTACTGAAGAAAAAAAAGATTTTTTTTAATAGAAATTTTTTTTTAAGTCTAAAAAAAATGGAAGACCTTAAAGAAATGTTTGTACAAATGATGAAGTTCCAAATGGAGTCTCAAAAAAAAAAAAAAAAAAAAAAAAAAAAACCCAGAAAAACAACAACGGTTCTTTCTTGAATTGCAAAAACAACAAGAAGCACTTTTTAAAAGTTTAAGTAATAACCAGCCTACAGATAGTACAACTATTTTCACTCAAAATGCAGTGTGGAATGCACTCGAAACATTTTCTTACGCTTAAGATGAGGATAAGACCTTTGAGGCATATTACAGGAGATATGAAGATATCTATGTTACCGACTGTGCCGACTGGACTGATGCGAAAAGAGTTCGGCTATTCTACGAAAACTAGGAACTGTTCGTAGTTCGTGGATTATATCTTACAAAAAAAAAAACAACAACAAAAAAGCTTTTTAGAAACAGTTAAATTACCGTCAGAATTATTCAGCTCCAAAACGTCTCTATTCCTTAAAAGATGGAAATGTCTCAGCTTAACGAAAAGGGACAGTGATGATTATTTAGAGTTTGCCTCGGTCGTCAATAAAAAGTGCAACGATTTTAAACAAGGCGAATTGTCAGCGGATAACTTCAAATGTCTGATATTTGCACAAGGCCTAGTGTCGGCAAAAAATTAGAGAACGAATCCGATCTCACACTTCAAAAACTGGCTGAAGACTGTCAGAGGATAGTGAGTGTCTGAAAAGACTCAAAAAATATCGAGGAGTCTGGTGTTGCTTACGTTAGGATAGTCAAGCATAGATCCCAATCATACTCTCCGGTAAAAGAGAGAAAAAAATATGATTACCCAAAATTTCAATACAGGCAGACTAGTGACAACCAACAAAAAAACCCCCAAAAAACCCCACTCAGCGCTTGCTACCGTTGTGGAAAAGTACATTGGGCCAAGGACTGTCCCTATCGTACAAAAAATGTCAAAACTGCGATAAATTTGGACATAAGGGCTCACAGTGTAGAAACAGAAAAAATAATTAAAAACAGAGTCAGACATACAAAAACCGAGTACGAGTCAGACAAAGTCGTTCGTAAATACATAACAGTCAAAGTACTAAATAAGTTGGTAAAATTTCAGTTAGACTCTGGCTCTGATCTATCAATGATTAACTTACAAACTTGGAGAAAATGAAAAAGGCCAATAATAAAGATGACAAGCAAGACGGCGCGAACGGTAACAGGAGACAAAATAAAATTTGAAGACGATATAATTATCCCAGTATCACTAAATGGTATAACCAAAAAATTAAAAGCCTTTGTACTGAAGAACACAGAAAATTTGTTTGGGTCGGACTGGTTTCAGAAATTTAATCTCTGGGATTAATACGACCAGGTTTAACGTTTTGTAGACACGTTAAAGCGAGCACTCAAAAAAGCCTCAGGTACCCCGACGGACAAGGCACTACAGCAACTTCTCTAGGTATACAGAATCACACCCATCCCCAATACACCACTGGCAGTCTCACCAGCCGAGACGATATTTGCCAGAAAGATAAGATCCGTCTTCGATAAGCTACTCCCGTAACAAAATAAGCTATGAAATACCACATTAGCGCCTAAAAAAAGGTTAAAACCGGGAGAAAAAAATTACTTTAAAAAATATCAAAATAACACGTCCTGTTGTGAACGTGGTATAATTAAAAAAAGAATTGGTGATATGGTGTACATTGAAGAAGGACCCAAATACACACATAAGAGACACCAGAACCAGTTACAGAAACGCTGTTTGAACGATTCTAATGACGTACCACAAACAGAAGAGGCAATAGACACCATTTTCGACATGTTCGATTTAGATCCCCCCCAATAAACACCTGAAATACGTTGGTCAGGGAGAAAAAGGAAATTCACCGACCCGTTGATGATCGACCCAAAAAGAAAAAAATATTAACAGCACTTTTACGAAGTAAAAGGCTTGGGGGAGGGGTGTTGTGGGAACCTTACCCATCTTACCATAATGGACTCATCTCACCGTTATTAGTACTGAGAGATTTCGCTGCCAGACAGGTAGATCAATGTCGGTGTTATCCAAACTGTACAAGACTTTTTACCTTTTCTATGTAACTCTATCTTTCTTGTGAAATATAATCTGTTATCTAATATCCGTGTTTGCGTTTTCATTTGTGACCCATTCCGGGGCCACAACACTACTCACCCACGAAAACAATAAAGTTTGATACAGTTAAACATTGCCCTGTCGGCTGGAGTTGTAGAATACACCGACAGCATCACTGCAGAGAGATTAGACTCCCCCAACGAGTGTCCTGATATGACACAAAAGAATCTGATGGTGAGGCTCCAGTAACGCTGGAGCTTTATGGAACGCCGAGTTCCTCTTCATTGCTATTGTTCTGAGGTTCACTTAAGCCCAGAATGGTAGCACCTGATAAGGTCCTATCTATGAGTCAATTAGAACTAAATTGTGCACTTATGTTAAACTGAATTGTTTGAAATAGAACTGTTTTGACATTTAAAGTGTGTACTTATGCTAAACGGAATTGTTTGAAATAGAACTGTTTATATGTATAAAAATGGATTTGGCATTAAATAACGTACAATGGTTGATATGCCATAAAACCAAACCAAACCTTTAACTGTGTGTAAACAAAAAAACGGTACTCATTCTAAACAGAATTGTTTGAAATAGAAGAGTCAGATCCTTTAACTGTGTGTAAACAAATGACCTACATTTAATGGAATTGTTATTAATACATAGCAATACTTGGAATTATTAAATTTTATTGATATGCTAAACTGAATTGTTGAAATAGAAATGTTTTCCCATTTAACTGCGAATAATCACACACCCACACATACACATACATACATACATACATATAAATATATAGATATAGATATATATAAGAAACAACACAATTTTCGAGGTGAAAATTTCCCTTTAAAAAGTCGTTCATCACACGATTATATATATATATATATATTGTTTCTACAATATGTAAAAAAGAAAGTATGCTAATACATGCAAAGATATATATATATATATATATATATATATATATATATATATATATATATCTTTGCATGTATTAGCATACTTTATGTATATATATATATATATATATATATATATATATATATATATATATATATATATATATATATATACATGACCTATACAATATAAAAGAAAAACCTTTAAAAATGACTCATTTTTTTGTAATAATATTTATTTCAGCTGACCCTATATTTTTTAAAAATGTTATATCTGCATCTTGGGACAAGAAATAATTATTTGCTCTGTATTTTAATTTATAATTATTTTACATGAAGCTCTCTTGGATTTTGAATTACATGGATATTGAAGAAAGAAAATCTTAAAATTGAATCGTTCCTACCTTCGGATAACTTGGTGTTGGATATATATATATGTATATATATTCGCAATTTTTAAATAAAATGATCGGTCAAAAACCAAGGACTACAGATTACAGATTGTTGAATATTACATTTATTAAAAGGTAAAAGGTTAATGTTGCTAGATCTGCAACGATTTTGTTTCAAACAGGAACCAAAAATGTCTAGAGGAACCCTAGAGTACATGCTCCAGATGTCAGCCGTTCAGTTGAAGGCACTGCTGAATGAAGCATGGACATTCTTGCTTGGTGATTCGTTAGAAACTTGTCACACTATGTCCTCACTAGCACCATGAGTTTTATGATCAGAGGTCCAGTGTGAGAAGAACCCATTACCCTACTACTTTTACAAGTGCTTGAAAGTTCTTGACCAACTTGAAAATCTGACCCCTATTTAGAAATGTGTCGAAATTAAATTTTCTTCCGTATTTTGCTTGAACAATCTTGAAAAACTTAGTTTTATGATATGTCTTCTCAAAAAAAAAAAAATTCTGCTCTATCATTCAAGGCATAGTTTCGCTATATTTCGTAAAATATATAATTTTTTTTTACTATTTCCGAGCAATAATCTGGAAAGAGAAGGAGATTAAAGTTAACAGAGAAGTTCTAAAGAAACTGCTGTTTTGTTTCCATAAACAGCTTGTATCCATAAAGAACATGTACTCGCTGAGAGAGAGAGAGAGAGAGAGAGAGAGAGAGAGAGAGAGAGAGAAGACAAATGAATGGGAGAGACAGACAAAGATATGTGGGAGACAGTGGTCTTCCATATTGGTAATGTGTTTTTTCACATGAAGATTGAGCTTTTTTGAAAGTTTGGCTTAATGAGTAGAGTGTTTGCCAATGGTCTGCGAGACCGGGGTTCAATCCCAGGTCGAGTCATACCAAAGACTCAAAAAATGGTACTTGATACCGCCTCGCTTAACACTCAGTAATGTAAGGTAAGTATAGGTGTAAAGTGCAGCAATCCAGGGAATGGAGTAGCGCGCTCCCTTACACCTTGGTGCAGTAGCTATCGAAAGGGGAGCCTTCGGGTCACTCTCGACTTTAGTCGCCAACTTTACTTACTTTTTATCTCTTTCCTAAGGGTTTCCCTAGACATAATGGCCGTTTGAAAACTCTCTAAATAGTATAAATTTGGGAAGTTATGGTCTTCCATAGTGGTAATCTCTATTGGCAGCTGAAATTGTTTTTCTGTATCTTTTTTTTTTTTTTGTTGTTCCATTTTTTTCTTTATTTGCGACTCATAGATTAATAAACATATGTTCAACGTACTGCGCATATTGATATGCAAAATTTAATACTTTCATTAGCAAAGCGATGAACAGATGGTATAATGGTTAGAGTGTTCGCAATGGCCCGGGAGAGTGGGGTTCAATCCATGATCAAATCAAAGACTCAAAAATGTTACTCGATGCTTTTTTGCGTAACGCTCAGAATTATAAAGTGGAGCAATCCTGGGAAAGGGGTAGTGCTCTCCTCTACACCTGGGAAGGCGCTATTGAAAAGGGAGTCTTTGAGTCACCGTCAACTACGGTCGACCAACTTATATATATATATGTATATATTGCTCATTGAGATCCAAGCTCTGTAACATCGATGAAAGAAGTATGGGACCAGAAGAGAGACTATGTTGAAAATAAATATATGCCTGTGGAGCGGCTTTATTATTAATTGAATTGTTATTATTATTATTTACTCATTAGAGTTTTTCACATCAGTTTTAACTGATGGTCTTTATGGTTTGAGTGACAGCAAGTTTCCTCAAGTCTCCTGGACTCTTCTTTGTATTCGTCCCGTTCTCAATAATGCAGTCGTTTGGATGGTCTCCACTCGTCCTCTAACTTCCAAGTTCTCCAGTCCCTTTAATAATCCTTTAGTTACTGTACCGAAAGCACCAATCACAATTGGTATAATTGTCGCCTTCATGTTCCATTGTTTTCTTCAGTTCCCTAGCATCATTATTAATAAATTTACTATTAGATTCCAAACTATTTAAAGTGTAAGTGAATTAGCAAATAATTCAGTTAATTGAAGACTTTCGATTTTTTATCATTTCAATACATTTTCATTCGGTCAGATTTATTTCCAGTTTTTCCCTTATATATAGTAAGTAAAGTTGGCGACCTTAGTCGAGGGTGACCCGAAGGCTCTCTTTTCAATAGCTACAACACTAAGGCATAAGGAAGGCCGCTACTCTATTCCCTGAATTGCTCCACTTTACCCTTGATCCTTATAATGCTGAGTGTTAAGCAAGGCGGCTTCAAGTACCATTTTTTGAGTTTTTGGTTTGACTCAACTTGGGATTAAACCCCGTTCCATTGGGGGACACTCTATTCATTAGGCTAATGGCCCGGTTCTTAAATGATTTATTATTCAGACAAGCGCAATGGCGGTCATTTGGAACAAGTCCTGTAAAAAGAGCATCCCTTCAGTTAGAGAAATCAAATCAATTTTTTAAAAATTGTTATTTTATCAGCTTGCAGGACATGCAAAATTTTTTGAGTTTCTTGTCTCAGTAATGAATGATTTTGATAATAACGAGTTGCATCTATTTCGACTCAGTTTTGAATGATTTTGTCTCCAAATAAGTAGTGACGCAAAATATGTTTTCCTCTCTTTTCCAAGGCACTGCGATCAGGGATTAGTAGTTGTTATGGTATACTATTTTCAAATCTGAAACAAAGAAGAACACAGCATTATTATTATTTGTTATTTGCAGTCATATGTGTCGAATGTAAAGTGAGACACCCTATATATATATATATATATATATATATATATATATATATATATATATATACACCTTATGCTCTATCACTATGATATATATATATATATATATATATATATATATATATATATATATATATATATATATATACACGAGGTGCATACGATAAGTTTCCAGACTTTTTTCGTATGGGCATTTAAAATTCTCGTAGACTCTTGAAAATTCAGTATGTTATTGCTATATATCTTATGAGATGACTGACCAATTTTTATGATTTCAGGTTTAAATGAACAGCTACAGCAGGAATTGGAATACATCCTACTGAAGCCTGATTGCCACAGATGCTGAATTTTTAAGATGCAATCTCACACTTTAGATGAACGATATGCAATAAAATTCGGTTTTAAACTTTGAAAAAATGCCAGAGAAACGTATGGAATGCTTAAGACTGCTTTTGGAGCATCTTGCATGAATCGAGCATCAGTTTTTGAGTGGTATAAGAGATTCAAGGAAGGCAGAGTCTGTGAGGGATGATGAGAGGTGTGGGAGGAGTAAGGAAGTCAACACACCAGAGTTGATTGGCCAAAGTATTAGGGTTAGAGTTAGGGTTACTATGTTGAGGTTTTAAGGAAGTTCAGGAAGAGATTCCGTCGGAATAGGCCAGCACTCTTCAAATCGGGTCAGTGGCATTTCCACCAGGACAATGCACCAGTCCACAACTCCGTCTTTTTCACAGACTATTTGACCAAGATGGGCATCAAGACAGTTCTCCAGCTTCCCTATAGTCAACACCTTGCTCCCAGTGACTTTTGGTTATTCCCTAAGCTGTCGTTATGAGACAATTGTAGAGATGAAAGAAGCTGTGACGAAGGTCATTGACACGATCACACAAGAGAACTTCTATAGTGCCTTCCAGAAGTTGTTGGAACAGTACAACAAGTGCATTGCAGCCGGAGAAGATTACTTCGAAGGGGACTAGAGTTTCATGTGTGTAATGTCAATAAAAGTGCCCATACGAAAAAAGTCTGGAAACTCATTGTATGCACCTTGTATATATATATATATATCATAGAGTGATAGAGCATATGTGAGTCTAAGTTAATATAGCGTAGTCACAACGTTAACGGCTGTAGTCGACTATCAGTTTTTCGCCCATGTGTTAAACAGACCATAATTTCCCAAGTTTCTTTAACCCTTAAAAAATAATGTAAAAAAAAAGTCTTTCCTCTTGGTTGGAACTTGAACTTTTAAGTAAATCAATTTCAAATAAGCAGTCAAATTATATTCAATGTTGCGTCACTTTGGTTAAATAACAGACGTCACTCGTGTTTACACAACACCAGCTGGACGCGTTTGAAGCATATTATGGCGGGTAATTGACAGTATTTTGTCATTACAGGAAATAAAAAGGTTAAAAAAAAAATTGGAATAAAAAATAAGCGAGACTCGATTGACTAATAATTTACATAATTGCATCTCTGTTCCTATCTATCTATCTATCTATCTATCTATAATACAATATATATAATTATACAATATTTGTATATATTTACTATCACGTTTTTGCAAACATCACACACACACACACACACACACAAGCAGATATATATTGACTGTAATTTCTCATTTAAACATTTTTTCTATTATTAAATACCACAGACAAGTTTTTTATTTTTTATCCTTTAAGATTTTTTATTTACTTATTCAAACCTCCGCATAAGACAAAGATAGATCTTTTTCCAACTGAACGTTTTAAAACAAAACGCTGAAAACGTTCCAATCGACAACTTCAAAACAAAACGCTACAAATTAATAAAACAGTAAAAACTCAACAGTCAACTAAAAACTACATTACCCCTGATGACGAACAGAAAGTATGGTTGAAAGCGCTTGGGCAGAAAATATGGGACAATTCCTTTAACATCTAGGTTCCGACACTAGAAAAATAACAGAGTCTTGAAAAAATAAGATTAAAAATAATGAACAATGTTCCATCGTCTTTGATAAAACTTGCTTGAATAAAGATAGATAGATAGATAGATCTATCTATCTATCTATCTATCTATCTATCTATCTATCTATCTCAACACACACACACACACACATATATGTATCTCATATTTTTTTATCTATCTGTATCATTATATCATTTATATCTATTCGTATCTATCTATCTATCTATCTATCTATCTACGTGTTTATTCGTTCTATCTGATTCTTTCGTTCTTTCTAGCCTCACTCTTGATATCTCACATCTTGTTTACAATTCGCAAAAGGCAAACCTGAATCTCGTGACAAAGGCTAAAAGAGCGTCAGGCGTAATTTCTTCATAACCAAAACGAACCACAAATAACTTTCGAAAAAAAAAAAAAAGAAAAGAAAAAGAAAAAGAAAAAGAAAAAAGTTGACCAAAAAGCAAAAGCGGGAAAAAATTGTTTCTTTTGTTTTGACTTTGTGGCTTCTGTTCTCCTTATTGCTCTCTGTCTTTCAGCCTGTCTGTCACTCTCTCTCTCTCTCTCTCTCTCTCTCTCTCTCTCTCTCTCTCTGTCAATCTGTCTCTCTGTCTCTCACCCTTGTTCTGTTCCCTCCGCTCTCTGTCAGTCTGTCTCAGAACCACTCAAGAGCATATATCACCACTCCAGCCACAATCATTACTTCTGTATAGTATGCTGACAGTGTTCTGGAACATGAAAAGGACCCATCACTGTTTATTTCCTTCAAAAAGGTGCAACTGTCAGAAGTACTTCTGATTGCCAACTTCCTAGGCAATATTTCATCTTATTTATTGAATGAAACGCAGTACTGACAAGTTCAACCATTTTGTGTCAAAGTAGAACTGGGAGTAATGCCAAAGAAGAAGTACTCAACTCTATTCAATTCTCAAGGATTGGAGCTATCATTAGATACTGTTTAAAATCATGCCCAGAACATCCCAATTTTTTTTTCTGCAGAGGGGTAAGACACCCCCAACGAGGCTCAGTCGGGTACGGCTATAGAATACATAGACTGCATCTCAGCAGACGGGTAAAACTCCCTCAACGAGTGTCTTTGATATGACATTAAACAATCTGATGGTGAGGTTCCCGTAATGCTGGAGCTTTGAGGAATACGAAGTACTCCTTCATTGGCATCGCTCCCAGGTCCACTCTGATGGATCAAAGAGAACTAAACTGTGTTCATGCTAAACTGAATTGTTGAAAATATAACTGTTTTTGACAGTGTAACTGTGTACTTATGCTTAACTGAATTGTTTGAAATAGAACCTTATATGTATAAAAATGGATTTAGCATTAAATAACCTACAAAAGTTGATATGCCATAAAACCAAACCAAACCAAACCAAATGAAACTGTTTGAAACACATAGGGTACCCTAACAAATGCTACCACTCTGGGTCTAAATTTACGCGGGAATTCATAAAGAAGGTTGTGTTATTTTACTCCTTGAGAGTTTTTCACACCAGTGTTAGCTGATAGTTTTTCATTGGAGAATGAGAGACAGTAAGTCTCCTCAACTCTCCAGGACTCTCCTCAGTATTCTGTCCGATTAATGCTGAAGTCTGGATGATCTCCACTTGGCCTGTTATTTTAAAGTCTCCCAGTCCCTTAAACAATAATTTGGGGATTTTTCCAAGAGCACGAATTATAATTGGCATCGCCGTCACCTTGATGTTTCAAAGTGTTTGTAATTCTCAGGTAAGGTCCAGGTATTTATCTCTTTTTTTTTTTTTTTTCGTTTTCTTTCAATCTTACTTTGTAATCGGCCGGGACGCCAAAGTCTACAATTTGACAGCTTTTTTTTTTTTTTTTTTTTGACTATCCCTAGGTCTGGTCGAGATTTGGTGATCAGTTTGTATCTTTGGTCGCCTCATTCTCCAGGACGGTATTATTATTTTACCCTTTTGAGAGTTTTTCACTCTAGTGTTAACCAGTGATTTCTCACAGGAATTTGAATTTCCAAGACTCTTCCCAGTATCTTGGACGATCTTCGTAATCCTGTAGTTTGGATGGTCTCTACTCGTCCACTTATTTCCAAACCCTCCAGTCTCTTTACCTATCCTTTGGTGACTGTACCGACTGCTCCAATTACAACTAGTATCACCGTCACTTTCATGTTTCATAGTTTTCCAGTTCTCTTGCAAGGTCTAGGTACTTATCACTCTTTTTGATTTCTTTCAGTTTTACCCAGTGGTCAGCCGTGTATCATTATTATTATCATTATCATTATAATTAAATTTTGATTACTTATTGTTATGTATTTTGACAGAATTTTCACAGATGTGGTAAAAATTATTAGGCTTCATCTCAGAAATATAGACAAATAAAATATTTTATATGAATTCTATGCTTGAAAATATAGTGCAATGATTATTTGGTAATTATTTACGAAGCTTTGCTTAGTTGTGGCAAAGGTCATAAGTATATGGCACTTAGTGAGACTCAAACTCACTTGTAATGGTCTGCCAGTCTTGCTTGTTAATCACTGCACTACAACATTTAAGATGAACTGGAAACTTTTGCAAACACTAAATGATATAAATATACTTTTTCTTCTGTAAGTTAATTTTCACAGTATAAACATCCACAAAAGAGCTGTAACTTCCAAGCCAATATTGCAAGACATTGCTAGTAAGTTCAGTTTCCACTAGGAGCTCCATTATTATGGGCTTGTGTCATACTAAGCTAAGATAAGTAAATATCTGTTTTGTGTACCTATAATAGAAAGATAGTTCTTGTGAAAAATCCTTGTTAGTAAATTTGAATATCACTAAATACTCCTTCATCATGGCCTTGTTCCAGGCTCAGCTAAAATTAATAACTGTCATGACCGATGACTGAATTGTCACTTTAGTTGTTTATCTAATATTGTCTGTATTTACAGTTTGCCTAACATTTCATGTTAGAAACATATTTCTTGTACTGTCAAATTGTCCTCACTACTCAGAGGTCTATTTATTATTTGTACATATTACACTATCTAAAGTGATTATATATTTCTTTAAAGAATATTAATGTATAAAAGTCTCCCAATACTTCCTAAGACTTTGATGAGTTTATTGACATTAAAAATTTAATGGTTGACTGCGGAGGGCAACAATCACATGGATACTGTTTTTGAGACAAGAAAGAAGACAAAATAATAACTGCATTAGCAATGGTCAAACTTGATACCTTTACAGAACTTGATTCACTTCTCAGAACTTGTTAAATACTTATTAGTATTTCATGAGTTCTGTGAAGTGAATACCTCATAAATACAATACTAAACAGTAGGCTAGGTTAGGTTATTTCGTTTAATGGCATATCAACCCTTGTGGGTTATCTAATGCGAAATAATATTTATGTGTGTGTGATTTGTAAGCAAATAGTTCGTAGAGAACTTTATTTTTAAACGCTAATGGCCCGGGAGACCTGGGTTAAATCCGGGGTCTAGTCATACCAAAGACTCAAAAATGGTACTTGATATACCTTGCTTAACACTCAGTATTATAAGGTACGGATCAAGGGTAAAGTGGAGCAATCCAGGGAAAGGAGTAGCGCCCTCCCCTACACTATGGTATAGTAGCTATTGAAAAGGGAGCCTTCAGGTCACCCTCGACAACAGTCGCCAACTTTACTTACCAGCTTGCTCACATTTAAAGGGTTTCAAGTTTTGCTAACATTAATCATCGTAAATCATTTCAAGTATTGCTATCTAATACTAATAATTTTATGTTTGAACAGTTTAAATGATTTCAAATATTGTCAATACAAATAATTCTATTCAATATAAATCATTTGTTTGCAAACAGATAAATGGTTTCAATTACTGTTATACAACATTGGTAATTCTATTTATCAAGTATTCCAATCTAATACAAATAATTTACACACAGAAGTATGTTTTTAAGTATTCCTATCAAATACAAATAATTTGCACTTAGTTGTATGGTTTCAAGTATTCCAATCAAATACAAATAATTTGCTCCCAGTTGTGTGATTTTAAGTATTCCTATCAAATACACATAATTTGCACTCAGTTGTATGGTCTCAGATATTACCGATTATAATTCTGAGTAAAAAACTGTACAGATCTTTTTACTCCTGGTCAGAGTGGACCCGGGAGTAATGGTAATAAAGGGGTACTCCAAATTCACCAAATCCTTCATCATCAGATGCAGTTTGGTATAAATCCCGGAACATTATATGGTTTTAAGTATTGCTATCTAATGTTTATAATCCTATACAGCATTATTCGTTCATTTGGTTTCAAGTATTATTATCTAACACTAATTATTCAATTTGTTTTTACATAGTTAAATTATTTTAATTATTGTTAACACTAAATCGTTCTAAATCGTTTCAAGTATTGCTATCTAATACTAATAAATCTACATTTGAACAGTTTAAATGATTTCAATTATTGTTTACATTTATAATTCTATTCACTAGTAATCATTTGGTTGTACACAGTTAAATGCTAAACAGGTGTTACACTTCATTCCTTTAGGAAAGGCATGAATTGGATAGACTAGGATCTTCATGGTTGATAAGGCAACCGTTTCAGGAGAAGAACAAACTATAAAATCAAAACCTGTGGAGTACAGCTCGAGGGAATCTGTAACACACTGTTGCGCCATTCTTTTGTTATCATATGGCACGATTGATGGCATTCGTTTCCGTGGGTGTGGGTGTGGGTACTTGTCAGAGGATCTCTGTCTGTTTTGGCGTGAAACCACAGAAGGCTTGCGCGCGAGATTTCACACAAGACCGGAAGAGGACGAGGGAAGGCAAGGTCCTAGAGAGAATAGAAGAGAACAGAGAAGTGGACAGAACTAGGCATTCAACAGAAGTCAGGGGAAGCCGACAGTTAAGAGAAGAAAGGTGACTGCAAGAACCTGTAAACTCAGAGGCCAGGTTGGCCAACGTGAGAGGATGAGTCAGCGTTCCTTGTGCATTTGTGGGAATTTTGCTCGTTACACGTTCACGTTCGCGATAGTCCACAGATGCACAGAAAACTATGCAAAAGTGTCACAAACTTCTCCCTTCTTGCGTTTCGAGCTAACCAAAATCCGTGTTTGTTTGTTCTCTTTTCTTCCACCCTCTCAGTTTTGTATGTTGTGTTTTGTGTATCTGTAAAGAAATGGGAAATACCCCTGGCCAGAGATGAGATGAACCACTAGACGATCTGATGGCCATGAATGTTTTAGGAGGTTGATAGTGGGAGTCGGCCAGCTTGTGTATAGTCACAATCCGCTCATCTATTAAATGCGGCTGCCCCAAAATGTGGTCGCAAAAAATGTGGTGAGGCTTCGAATACTCTGACTGAATTTTCTATAGTGAGGTAAGAACCCCTCATAATGGGGGACCAAGTTATTAGACAAAACTGCATTTGATCGTGGGGCTCAAGTTCAGGAGATATGTAGAGTATACCTTCACTGCAATAACTCCAAGGTCCACTCTAACCCTGAGGCAGTCTATTTGGTTTGGTTTTATGGCATATCAAACATCGCAGATTATTTAATGGCAAATCATTTTTATTCATATATATTAAATATACGATTTCTAAACACATTTTGTAGATAGAATCTTTAGATGAGCCGGAGTTCATTTTTGCACCCAGTTAAACGTTTTCACCAATTTCAATCTTATACGAATAATTCTATTTACTATTAATCCTTTGTTTGCACGCAGTTTAATGTTTTTAAATATTGATATGTATCACTAACTATTTAATTAAACATCAGTCATTTGTTTACACCCAGTTGAATGATCAAACAGTTTTATTTCTAACAAATCAGCTAAGCATGTCAACGAATCTAATTGGTTCCAAGTATTGCTAAGTATCAAAAACAATTCAATTAAACTTCAGTCATTTGTTTACACACAGTTAAATGATCAAACAGTTCTATTTCTTAAAATTTAAGTCATTTGTTTGCACTCTGTTTAAATGTCAAACAATTCTATTTGATCCATAGATAGGATCTTATCAGGTGCTGCCACTCTGAGCCAGAGTGGGCATGGGAGCGATGGTAATGAAAGGGTACTCTATATTCTCCAAAGCTGGCGCCTCATCATCAGATAAATTAGTGTCATATCTAGGACAGTCGTTGTGGGGAGTCTTACTCGTCTGTAGAAATGCTAGTCAGAGTATTCTATAGTTCCAGCCAACTGGGTTAGGGACAGTCTGATCTTTTAGAATCTTCAATTCTTCCAGTTTCCAGTATTTTAGAGATTATTATTATGAGTATTTAGATCCTCACATTCCAAACTTTATATCTATCTATCTATCAATCTACAAACTTTTTCGTTGTATCACAACACTTCAGTGTAGCTAGACCCTCAGGACACTGCAAGCTGGGATCGAAACCCGCCCAACTTTACGTTAGACTTAGTATCTTACCGCTCAGCCAAAAGGCGATATACGTCAGCTCGGGAATTATAACGTATTAGGTATGAGTTTTCGTGTGTTTACATTTTTGCCTTACCGGATACCAGAGTGCTCAGTTCATTTGAAGAGCTTTTTGCATCACGCGAGTAATATATATATATATATATATATATATATAGAGAGAGAGAGAGAGAGAGAAATAGACAGATAGAAAATGAAAATAAGATAGACAGAAGGGCAGATAGACAGATGATTCTCGAGACAAGCGGGAAATCGTATTTACAAAATTTTTTGCTTAGCTTTGGCTCAACGAGACTCGAACTCACTCTCACAGGTTTGCCAGTCAAGCTTGGTAACCATTACACTGCCCGAGGCGCCCTAAGCGGGAAATTTTATATCTAATAGAAAAATACCTGGCAATGTTATATCACCGGAGCGTAAATCTCATCTCGGCTCATTCCCAAATCCAAGGAAGCCGGTGAAGGGGGAAGACGATCACGGTGATGGTGACAAGACGGGACACACAGTCCACCTATCCGTCAAGAGGTAGGATATGTTTCACCTGCCAGGTGGTGTTGTGTATCCACCCATTCCACATGCCGTATCTGACACACACGTTCTTTCTTTATTTATGCGGTTTACTTTGTTTTTGTTTTTTGTTTTTTGTTGTTATTTTAAGTCGCTGAAAACTGAAGTATTTCACAAGGAAGCAGGAATTTGTGTATTATAGATTCGATGCGTGATTCGTTTCGAAGACAGGAGAGAAGACATTAATGTCTGTCCTTACTCTCCATGGGGAGAGGTTAGTTGCATTGGCATTCCAAAAGTGAACTAGACGGGCGTTGTAAGGGGTGTGCAGGCGTTCTGAAGTAAGATATTTGTAAAGAGCGAACTGTAATTGACGGATTCTATCTCATTTGAGCGCTGGTTTTATCTTATTACGTTTGACAGTAGAGAAAAGAAAGCCAATATATATATATATATATATATATATATATATATATATATATAACATTTGTTCTATTTTTTAAATATTGTTTCTTCTTTTTTTTCTATTAAAATTTTTTTTATCGGACTGACGATCTATCTATTGATCTATCTATCTATCCATCTATCTATCTATCAAGTCGGTTTGTTCATGTCCGTATTTCTAAGTCTGTTTCTGTCTATCGATCTTACTCTCTGTCGCTCTCTCTCTCTTGTTTCTCCCTCGATCAATCTGCTTGTCTCTATCTCAGCTTGTCCATATCTATCTATCTATCAGCCAATTTTCAAAGGCAAATATCTGCTTAAAAGTTTCAAGTGTTCATTATAATAAACATAAATTCACTTAGTCTACTTGCTGTGTTGTATCATATAATTTAAATATATAAAACTTAACCAGTAAAGTTTTTTTTTAAATCATTCACAGTGTAATTACCATTGGGGAACCAATACGTATTGCTTCTTCAGAACACACACACACACACACACACACACACACACACACACACACACACACACACACACACACACACACACACATCTCATCGGCCTTGTGGATAGAGTGTTTGACAATAATCCAGGAAACCTGGGTTCAATCCTTGGTCGCGTCATGCCAAAGACTTTAAAAATGGTACTTGATACCTCCTTGCTTAACACTCAGCAATATAAGGTACGCATCAAGGGTAAAGTGGAGCAATCCAGGGAAAGGGGTAGCACCCTCCCTTACACATCAGAGTAGTAGCTGTTGAAAAGGGAGCCTTCTGGTCGCTCTCGACTACGGTAGCCCACTTTACTTACTTTATATATATATATATATATATATATATATATATATATATATATATATATGTATATATATATATATATATATATATATTTGAGTGAGTGTGTGTGTGTATGTGTGTCAACAAATTGTTATAAAGAAACCTTACATCACCACCTCATTTCGGCTTAATAACTAAAGGTTTGATATACAATAAAGATACGACAGATGAAACACTTGAGACATAACGATAGGTTATATAGTTTAATGGCATATTAACACTTGTAGGTAATTTAATACCAAATACTATTCCGCCACACACACACACACATATATCTATGATTTGTAAGAGAATTGTTTAAGGTAATTTCATTTTTTAAATGAGTTAGAGCTGATTTGCTTGCACACAAACGGTTGTAAGTATGGTAATTTAACACAAATAGTTCTATTTGCACACAAATATATTGTTTCAAGTATAGCTCTCTAACACTGATAATTCGATTTGATATTAAGCTTTTATTTGTACACAGTTAAAAGCTTTCAGGTATTGCTAACACAAATAGTTTTATTGGGACACAGTCAAATGGTTTTAAGTATTGCTATGAAATACTAATAATTCAATTTAACATATATCTTTTGTTTGCACAGACTTAAATAGTTTCTAGTATATTAAATCATTAATTAATTCTATTTGACCCATAGATGGGACCCTAACAAATACAGCTATTCAGAGCTAGAGTGTGCCAGGGAGTAATGGCAATAAACGGTTACTCACATTCAGATGCAGTTTAGTGTCATATTTCAGAACATTCTTTGGCGTGGAAGTCATACGCACCTCTGGAGAGATACAGTCGGCGAATTCTACAGCCTAATCGACTGGGCTGGAAAGATTTGAATCTCTCTCTCTCTCTCTCTCTCTCTCTCTCGCTCTCGATATATATATATATATATATATATAGTAAACACTTTATAGTTTAACTTTATTGATTCATACTAATTTGAATTATTAGAAATAGAAGTGTTGGATCATTTACCTGTATATGTTTACAGAATATATTAACAAATCATATATTTGATATATATATATATATATATATATATATATATATATATATATATATATTTATATATATAAACAGGATTTGGCATTAAATAACCAACAATTGTTGATATGCCATAAAACCAAACCAAACCAAACCTCAGTTTGTCTGGTCATCTTAGTTGTATGATGGATTCTTGTTTGCTATATAAATGTTTTCTATAGTACATTGATTATCGATAAAAGAAATCGATCTAAGCATTAGGTGATTTGATTCTTCCCACGGTCCTTTGATCTACCAACTGTACTATCTCGAGATACTTAATCTCAGTCTCAAGAACTGTTTGAATTCATGTCTTTGCAAATGCAAAATTGACGTGAAAGATTCGGAGGGTGTCGACTGAAATAAATTCATTCGGCACTGCATAATAACTCTCTTGAGAACCTCACATTGTGAAGATGAACGTGCCTAGGGTGCATCCTTAAAATGTTCGGTCTTTAAGGGTTGAGTATACTCCAGTCTCATGTAATTACCTGCTTCATGTCAGCAATTTTTGCATCCCCCCAAAAAAACCTCTGTTTCTCGCTCAATAGACTTGTTATGTGAAAATGAGTGGCAATGTCTGGTCTGTGGCAGGGACTACAACTTTTTTTTGCTGGTTTCTGGCGTCATCTTTGGAAGCACCGATTACAATGTATTGTTGACTCAAAACATAGGATTATGCGCTTGAGAGCATCCTGACAATCACTATATATATATATATATATATATATATATTTCTAGAAGTTTTGTTAAAGGCTACGGAAATTTACTTTTTATGATCTTATCATGTGTTGTTTTTTTCTTTAGCGTTCTCGATAGTTTCTATATATCAGGATCAAATTGATAGAGAAGTTGGCCAATGGGTTGGTATACATATGAAATTGTACAAATATGAAAAAAACCCTGCTCTTCAGACTGTTTGGTTTCTTTATTTAATGGCATATCAACTTTCTTGGGTTATTTAATGCCAAACCCATCCTTCTAGAAGAAAAGGAGTGATGCTATTTAACCAATATATGGGAGGATAGGAGAGTTCATACTTTTCCCGATGGTATTTTTCTGAAAGTGAACTTAATAGCGCGACTAGAGTTCGAAATCGCTTACTACAATTCCACAGCCTAGCGCTTTAACCATTACACTACGATGACACCCCAGGATGATTTTATTGTAGTTGAATTACTTTCCAAAATTAAGTATATCGTTTTTTTTTTCATATTTAAAAAAAAATTATCAGGGCGTTTGAATATTTAATGTTGTGCCTTCTGAATTTCATTTAAATAGAATTTTATACTTGTCAAATGAAACGAAAAGAGAAGAAATATTTTAAATAATCAATTTCTGTTAGTGCCGTTCTGTTTCAAAGCTGTATCATGTTGATGATTTTCATGTGATGATTTTCTTGTCTATCTTGCTAACCATTTCACCACCCGAGGCGCCGAAGCTGTATCATGTAATTAGTATTCAAAATTTGTTTTAAAAACGCAACGTAATTATTTTTGGAATTGGAACTGCACCCCGCCACCCACATAACATCTCAAAATCTTTAGCCAAAATGCTATCCTCTCTCTGAGGTGCGAGTAACAATTTGTATGTCAAGAACTTCTTTGAATTATTCAACAAAATTGATTATATAATCAAGGTAAACACATCCCTAACTCGTCTCGGTATAAGATCTTTATACACCAATATTCCTATCAACAAATGCATTAAACCTAAAAAATTCATATCAAGAAAAGAAACATTATATTTATATATATATATATATATATACTCGGCGACTGGAGTTCAAATCCGGGACGAGACTGATTGCATTTCACATAGCACTAATACCTTGGGAAAGGTATAAATCCAATTATTCTCCCTCCAGCTATGGGTAAATAGTAGGGCAAACTAGGTTCTTCAGCCTTGGTGAGGCGACTAGACTAGGGGAAGGAAAACTCTGAATTCAAACCGGTTAAAATCTGCTTAAAATTAACCTTGTGTCATATCCTGCCTGAGCAGAGGGGTTGGTAAATATGTAAAAAGCTATGTTGTAGATAAGAATTGATTTTCATGATTACGTCTTGCCACTGGTTTGGTTCCGTTTCGCTATTTTTTTTTTTTTTTCGTTTATAGCATATCAAGCTTCATAAGTTAGTTAATGTCAAATTCATCCTTGTAGAATAACTGTTGTGGTTTTATTTAACCAATAGTCACAGCAGGGATTAAGGAGTTCATACCTTTCCCAAGAGTACTCGTCCAAAAGAGAAGGTGATTACGTGACTAGAGTTCGAACCTACTGACTACGCTGGCTTGGATAACAGTATATTTAGTATCAGTTGTTGTAAGAAAATACCGGCCAAAACCTGGCAATTAGATAATGGTTTACTTTTTACTTTTTTTTAAGGCAGGCAAGCTGTTTTTAAAAGGAACTTATTAAAGGAACCTGTCACCTTTTCTCTTACTTTATCAGATCATGTGTCATAATTGCATTTAGTTCAATTAGTACAAGGAGGACATCAAGACTCAAACTGTATTCACCAATATAGAAATTATACAATGAATGAAATGTTAGTTTTCCTAAAATCAGCCTCCATAGAATGCAACGTACTAATTCCGGCGAGTTTCCTGTTAGTTGAAGAAACTCCGAAATGATTTTATTGATATATATATGAAGGAATGTTCGGCTGCCGCCTGCATAATGCAAAGCTCTTCGAACGGATTGAGTACTTTGGTATCCGGTAAGGTATAAAATGTAGATAAGCGAATGCTGCTACCTAACACCTAATAATTCCCTAGCTGACGTGGTACGCTTGTTGACCGAGTGGTCTGCGACTAAGTCTAACGTAAAGTTAGGTGGGTTTCGAACCCAGCTTCAAGCGTCCTACGTGTCAAGCCACACTGAAGAGTTTTGATACAACGAAACAGTCTGTCTGTGGATGACAATATATATATATATATATATATATATATATATATATATATATACCTAACGCTTTACCTGACTAGGATGCGACACTAGGTCATTTTTAAGCGGGGTGGAAACAGGTCTGAATTTAGAGCTTTCTTTCTCCTAGACCAGTTGCCATACCAACGTTAACGAGCCTCGTCTGACCTACTACCAAGCTATAGCTGGAAAGGGGGTAATTAGATTCATAGCTTTCCTACGGGCATTAACGCTATGGAAAATGCAATCAGCTTCATTCAGGTATTGAACTCATTTCGCCGTCTCAATTTCCTACAGCGATAACCATTACACCACGAACGCCTGTTTTGATGTAGTGTGAATCTACACTGTTATACTTCTTTTCATGTCTTCGGTGTCCTCAAATATTACTTTTCTTTTTAGGTAAAGTCGTATGGACCTTGGTTATGTGAGGCGCACTTAGCATAACGGTTATCATCGTAGAAAATGGAATCGTTGACCCAAGTTCGAACCTTGGACGAAACTGTTTGCATCTCACTTCGCGATAATGCCTCTGAGAAAAGAGTGAAACGATCTGTTCTCTCCACCAGCAATGGGTGAATAGAATGAATCAATAGTACCACAACCAGTCAAGGAAAAATAAAATTCTGATTTCCGACCAGCCTTACTCCGCTTCAAAATTGACCTTGTGTCCTTCGCAGAAAGATTGATTAAATACATGGGTCAGATGAGTTTAGAGCAGGAGGGCTACACTTGCACAATTCTGTATTTCACCAAAAATTATTGATTCAGAAATATCGAGAATTGTCTCTGACACTTCGAGACGAACTTTTGACGTTTTCACTTTATCATAATAGTTACTCGGCTGTAATATTTACTTCATTAAATATAGATAAGGCACAACATTAAGGCACTTCATTAAATATAATATTTACTCGGCTGTAATATTTACTTCATTAAATATAAAGACAACTGTCACGATACTTTTTCATCACGCCTCGTATATACATCCTGTAAGAAGGGAGTGTAGTGGCTAATGTGCTGGACTTCAACATCGTAGAAAGCGAGTTCGATCTTCACATTCACTTTCAAACTAACACCCCAGGGAACGATATTAGTGGTATAATGGCTAAAGCGATGGATTGCGTAATCGTGGTAAGCGAGTTCGAACTCCAATCGCGCTATTACGTTCATTTTCGGACTAATACCCTTGGGAAAAGGTATGAACCCTCTTATCCTCACAGCTATGGGTTGAATAGTACCACTATTGTTCTTCTATAAGGATGGTTTTGGCATTAAATAACCTACAATGGTTAATATGCAAAGAAACCAAAATACATCTTAAATTTTTAGGAATTTTTTTCAAAAGAACACGTCCGTCGATTTTCGAGCTCGCTACCTTCGGCGTGTAAAGCAGACGTGATTACCACTTACATCACAAAACCAGCTGCCATGAAAATGGATCGTTAATCTGTTAATTATAATCTTAATCTGAAATGAAATTTTTAAAAATATTTTTTAAAAAAATCCGTAAGGTAGGGATTATAAATAACCCCACAGCAGAGGGAACCTGAGAACTCCTTAAAAAATCCAAAGCAGCAATTTACTTGTAGAAGTACATAATAATAATAATGAAAGAAAAACTACCGAAAACTTAATTAAGATGAAAATTTTCCGCAATTCAAAGTGCAGGGTCTAACAAAGTGAAAACCTGAACACCTTAAAAGTAGTTATAAAAAGCACGGATTAATTCTAAGCTACACCAGAGGAAATAAAAATAGCCCTAGGAAAGCAAGAGGCCACGAACGACAAAGGCATAACCTTTCGAAGTGGCAGTGAGAAACTATCATCATCATCATCATGTCGTGCCTCTAGCACGGATTTCCCTAACACTCTCCCCCCCCTCTCTCTCTCTCTCTCAACATTCGTCTCTATCGTCCATCGCTTCCGGCAGGTCTTCTAGGCTACATCTTGCGTCCGTAAAGAAATGTTGTAAATAAGTTCTTGAAATTCAAGCACAAAAATATATTCTGATATTTCATAAATCAATCCCCAAAGAAGTGATGATTGGATTCTTCCTCCAAAGGATAGAAAAGTACGTCCCTGTATCCTTGAAGTGCTTTAAATACCAACAATATGGACGCCAGGAGGAGAGATGAAGAGGTCGTCTGACATGTAGAAGGTATGGCTGAAGCAAACCTGAATATATGGAGAAAGATTATTGCAACGAAACCAAATGCCTGAACTCCGAAGAAAACCATCTTACATTTTCAAGATCTTGTAATATTTAAGAAAGAGACAGGGAAATAATGGAAATCAAAAATGAAAAAAAAATTTTTTTCAAGCTAGAAAAATAGTAGAGTCCTACATGAAAGTAAATACTTATGTTATTCTGTAGCACATACGGCGAACCCAATCAGTAGCCTCAATCAACCAGACAATTACAGAGCTATCGGCGCGAAACTAATTCAATTAGAACGATCTGCCAAATTTTCAGGAGCAGCAAGAAAAAAACTTACACATAGCCGAAATCTTTCACACAGAACCTGGCCCAGTCGGCAGGGGCTGTAGAATACGCCGACTGTTTCTCTGCAGAGGGGTACGACTCCCCCAACGAGTGTCCTGATATATGACACTAAACCAACTCAGCCCAGTCAGCTGGGGCTGTAGAATACACCGACTGCATCTCTGCAGAGGGGTAAGACTCCCCCAACGAGTTTCCTGGATATGACACTAAACAATCTGATGGTGAGGCTTTAGTAATCTGATGGTGAGGCTTTGGGGAATGTTGAGTGCTCTTTCATTGTTATCTTTTCAAGATTCACTCTGGACTGCAGTGGTAGAACGTGATAGGGACAAATAGAACTAAACCATGTAATCATGCCATGTAATTATACCAAAATGAATTATTTGAAATTAACTGTGTTTACATTTAATTATGTGTAAATAAAAGAAAAACTGTACTTTAGCTAAACTGAATTGTTTGAAATAGAGCTGTTTTTATATCTATCTGTGTACAAACAAATGACTGATATCTAATTGAATTGTTAGTGATACATTGCAATACTTGAATCCACTTAACTTTGTTGACATGATAAACTGAATTGTTTGAAATAGAACTGTTTGATCGTTTATCTGTGTGTAAACAAAAAACTGTCTGCTTAAGCTAATCTGATTTGTTTGAAATAGAACTGTTTTTACATTTAACTGTGTGTAAACAAAAAACTGTATTAAAACCGATGACTAACAATGTGTAAACAAATAACTTTATTCATCATCATCATCATCATCATCATGTCGTGCCGCCAAAAAATGAAAAAGAATTGGAAACTCTAATCATCATCATCTTGTCGTGCCACTAGCATGGATATCCGTGACCCTCTCTCACCACTTCTCCCTATCGTTCATCGCCTCTGGCAGGTCTTCAAGTCTACATCCCGTATCCTCACATAGCTGCTGTATGTATGTTCTAGCTGGTCGTCCGGCTTTTGCTTGGCCATATGTGGTGGTCCATAGGAGTACATCACTTATAAGCTCGTCTCTGCTTCTCCAGCAGTGTCCTGTGTGTCTGGTTCGTCCAACTTGGATAGTTTTCGAGATGGGAGGCAGGTGGCCGTATAGTTGGTGCTTTGTGGGGTATTGCCGCCATGACTTATTCAATATTGCTCGCAATGACCCACACTCAAACCACATACATAAACCGCATCGCTCTTCGCGCGGGTAAAAAAGGGGCGCGTCCTGCTGAGGTTGGAGCCCTGGCCTCAGTGTTCGAAAAAAATCAGCTACAGGGCTCAAACAACAAAAACTACTAAAATGCAAACAAACTATACAAATAGCGACATTTAACGTTAGAACTTTAAATAGAATAGGCCAACTACCAGGGCTGACTGCATCGGCCCTAGAACATAAGATAGACATAATATGCACTGTATTTATGCTAAGCTGAATTGTTTGAAAAAGAACTGTTTTTACATTTAACTGCGTGTAAAGAAAAAAAACTATTTTTAAACCAGAGACTAACAGTGTGTAAACAAAAGACTGTAATTGTGCTAAATTGAATTGTTTGAAATTAAGTGAAACCATTTAACTGTTCGCAAAAAGAACTCTGGATTGTTTAAAAATGTTATCTTCAAAATTTATTTAGAAATCCTATATTTAATATATGTATAAAAAAAATTTGGCATGAAGTGACCTACAGTGGTCGATATGCCATAAAATCAAACCAAATCAAACAGAACCACCAATTCAAAAATAAGTTGTGCCCAACCAACAAGTGAAGAAAAATGACTGAAAACTACAAACCCCTCATTATCACAATCTAGTGACCCCTGAACATCAAGAATACAATCTACTCCACCCCAAAATTATTTAAAAAGACCATAGAAACAAACAAAAACAATTCAAATCCTAAAGAACAACAAAAACCCAAAATAGATCATACGGGGAAGAAAGTATGGATATTGAAATTGACCAAATAATTGCAATCCTCAATCTAAAATATATATATATATATATATATATATATATATGTGTGTGTGTGTGTGTGTGTGTGTGTGTGTGTGTGTGTGTGTGTGTGTATAAAACATAAGATACATCTCCGAAAAAATAACTTCAACAAAGCGAACGCCTGTGAAGCAAAATTTGTCAACAAACTTTTGTCTCAGCGCTCAAATAATTCTTATTTTCGCTTTTCTTTTACCCATGTAAATATATACACGAGGTTTTCACTTGTATTTTATGCGTTCTTTTTCATGTTTAAAATTGCTTTTTTAGTAAACATTATTTATTTATTTATTTATTTTTAAACTGTCAATATTTGAACGTTATCGGATTGTCTTTTAAAACCCACTCTACCGGAAGTCGAACATTGTTCACACACACACACACACACACACACACACACACACACATATATATATATATATATATATATATATATATATATATATATATATATAATTTGCTTAGTGTAGCAAATAATGCCCAAAATTTGTGGCAAATGATGTCAAAAAGACTTCTTTCCTGTACTCTCTAACAAATAAAAGCAGACGAAATTTGTTTTCCTTCTTCACGACGAAGTCTGGTTCCTTCGACAGGAATTGTTCATTTCGTCACTCGGGTTTCTTCTATGGCAATGTTCATTACATCATTCTCTCTCACAAGGGAAAATTCTCGAAGCATAATGGCTTATATCGGCATCGTATTAAACGGGTTCGAACCCCAGTCGTGCTAATACGTTCACTCTTGGGGAAAATATAAACCTTCTTATTCATCCCAATTATGGGTTAAATAGTACCCTAATATCTTTCTTTAAAGATGGTTTTGGCATTAAATAATAAAGCTCGATATTCCATTAAATAAAGAAACTAAACCAAACCAATCTCTCTCACAAAGGTCCGTTTGCACAGTCAGCTAGGGCTGTAGAATACACCGACTGCTTCTCTGCAGTGTCCCGGATATGACACTAAACAATCTGATGGTGAGGTTCCAGCTGTGCTGGAGCTTTGGGGAATACGGAGTACCTCTTCATTACCATCGCTCCCAGGTCCACTCTGGCCCGGAGTATTAGCACCTGATAGGGCCCTATCAATGGCTTAAATAGAACTAACAGCATACTTTCGCTAAACTGAATTGTTTGAGTAAATTGAATAGCTTGAAATAGAAATGTTTTTGACAATTAAACCGTACTTACATTTAAACTGTGTGCTTATGCTTAACTGAATTTTTTGAAATAGAACTGTTTTCCGACATTAAAATTGTATTTACACTTAACTGAATTGTTATATATAACTGCTTGAATAGTTTGAAATAGAAATGTCTTTGACAATTAAACTGTGTACTTATGCTAAACTGAATTGTTTTAAATAGAACAGATTATTTACATAAAAATGGATTTGGCGTTAAATAACCTACAAAGGTTGATATGAAATAAAACCCAACAAACCAACCAACCAACAAAGATCCGTTCCATACGCTCCAATCAAATACCCCTTTCCATCTGGTTTGCTTTCAAAGAACGTTCTGGCAAAACTGTGGTCTCTCACTCTTATATACACAGCAACTTGTACATTCTCATAAGGGTCGGCAATATTACAGCTCAAACGTCGGTATGCACGCAAATGATGTTACAAATAACACCTCACACATACATAAAAAAAAAACAAACACGCGAAGCAACGCAACTTTTTGGCTTCAGGTAAGGGCAAATTAGAAGCGTTCATGGGTTATCGTCGTAGGAAGTGGATTCGGATTTTCGAGTTCAAATTCTAACCGAGGGTATCTGCATTTCACATTCCCTTAGAGCCCTGGTGAATGTTATGAATCCAGCTATTCTATCAAAAGCTATGAGTAAATAGTAGGGCAGTCTGATCTTTTTTTTACCTTGGTATGGCAACCAGGCTAAGAAAAGAAAAGCTGAATTCAAACCATGTTATAGCTGAGTAACGCTCCCCACCCCCATAATTAAACTAGGTTACGGGATCAGTGAATAAGAAAAGTGCAAATCGTCTTTTGGGTTCGGTTGTTTAACGTCATATCAACTCCTTATGTGTTTTAATGTTGAAATTGGGAAAATTCATAAAATGTAAAAAAATAAACAAATAACCACCTTTTTTTCACCTGAAGAGAAATGACGATCAAGGGCTTTTGAGCACTGCCAATGACCAAGAGGCCATACCACTCACTTGTAATGCAACAGAAACAAACTTGTAATACTCCAGGATCACTCAGCTGATCTTGAGTTCACACATATTTAAGGTCAAGATTTTCAAACTGGGTTGCCTACCTGAAAAAAAAAGTTTTCTTAATCGACTTCAGAGGCCGTATATACTCATGTTTTGGTCAAATTTTGAAGACATCAAAAGAATGCGTAAAAATGACAAAACAGTAGACAAAAGAAGAACAAGAAGAATAGAAATAATAAATAACAAAAGTCAGGTAATAATTTTAACAAATTTTTTGAGAAATAAATATATTAAATAAATATAATGTGATTTTTTTCGCATCAATTTTTTGTCTTTTTCTTTTATACAGGTTCAGTTTATCAATATTGTGAAAAAGTTTCTTTTTTTTTTTTTTCCAAATAATTGTTCTTTGTCTCTCGAGATACAAACACCTATTGTTTATATTTTATTCATTTATTTATTTTTTGAATTGATATCATTCTTGTCATTGGTTGTAACTCGTTTATTTTGTTGTTTTGTTATGCTTTTTTTTTTTTGTCTTTTTTTAAAGGATTAAATGTACATTTAAAATAAGTAACAATTTAAAAAAAAAACAAACAAACAAAAAAAAACAAAAAACAAAAATTAAAAAAAATCCCACGGACGTTTTTCACACAAAAAAAGCAGTCTTTAAAAAATATGTATTTTCAATCCTTTTTTGCCTTTTATCCACCGCAAAAGATTTTTAAAAAAATTTATTTATATATGAAAAAAAAAGACTAATTTATAAAATAGATTTTATTGGTATTTTCTTCAATTCGTTCTTTTTCCGGGATATTTTCGGACGGTTTAACGTCATGATAAAAGAAGTGCAGTGTGATTTGGAAAAGACAAACAGGTAAAAACATTTAATTAAAGACATTTGTCAAGCAACACATACAAACTGATGCCTACGGTAATGTACGCATTTAAATGATCATATAAGACATGGACAAAGATACACATACGCTCACATACATATATGTGTGCGTGTGCGTGGGTGTGTGCGTGTGTGCATGTGTGCGTGTGTATGGGTGGGTGTTTGTTGGCATGTTAAAAAAATGAATTTATATATATTGATACATATGTATATAGATGTATGGATATATGTATATACGTATATCTGTATACATATACACACATTTGCGTGTTTATAGACATATATATATATATATATATATATATATATATATATATATATATGTGTGTGTGTGTGTGTGTGTGTGTTTATATTCACACACATACACACACACACACACACACACACACACACACACATATATATATATATATATACATAAAATCTATATTTGACAAATACGTTATGCATACATATGTATCAAATATATATGCATATATATTATGTATATAAGTTTGTCTATATCGATACAGATGCATTAAAAATTTATATACATATTATATATCAATTTGAATATTCAAGCATATATATTTACATAACATGTATAAGCAAATATATTTCTTTAGTATTATATATGTATATGGGAGTGTTTTGCGTTTATATACATGTATATATATATATATATATATATATATATATATATATATATATATATACACACATACATTTAGACATAATTTCATATATATAAATATATATATATGTGCGCATGTGTGTGTGTGTGTGTGTAATTTCTGCATATGTATTATACATGATATCGTTTTTTTATGCATACATATATAAATATGCATGTAAATATATAAATAATGTATATGATTATACATTTATTAATTCACACATGCATACACATACACACATTTCTTTATTATATCCATACATATAGACATATATATATACACATACAATTATATATATATATATATATATATATATATATATATATATACACACATATATATATATATATATACAATTATATATATATAAGTTTATCTTTTCTCGCACGAGGCCAAATGAAGAAAAATGGGTGCGAAAGTAGGAGAGCACTTGCCTGAATACATTGAAACCCTTATGCTATAGCCGGAATCGAACTCTAACCTCTTTGGTAGCATGAAATACTGTAGAGCATCTAGTGAGAAACAAACAGCCGAGTAAAGGTCGGCTAGTTTAGCTCGCTAACCATTATTACCACCTAAGACACCTCAGCTAGGATAATATATGTGGGTATCGTAGGGATAGATAGATAGATAGATAGATTGTGTTTGGTGTGAGAGAGAGAGAGAGAGAGAGAGAGAGAGGGAGAGGGCGAGAGAGAGAGAGTTTTGGTTACTTATTCCTCAGTCAGTCGACATATTTTTAGAATGTTCAGATTAGTCCATACACGATATAGGGATATCAAAAAGTTGTTGTTTTTTTTTAAATTTTGTAATGAACAACTTTAAGACTTAAAACGAAATCATTTACTTCAGAAGAATTTCTACCGATCAATGAACATTTCCGCATCACAAGTTCTGGTTTTAAGACAGACAATATTTGTGCAGACATATGCCTAATCTAGAGAATAGGTGTTACATACATATATACATGAACATATCTATCTATCTATCTATCTATCTATAGATAGATAGAGAGAGAGAGAGAGAGAGAGAGAGAGAGAAAGAAAGAGAGAGAGAGATAATAATGCTTTTGTCATTGCTTAGTATGTCTGTATTCATATCTAAAGTTTGTAAGTCTTGAAATAAATATCCAATATGGTGGCTTAAAATCAAAACTGAACCGAATAACCAAATTTATAAAATTAATTCATTAAAGTTTATATATGTTTTACTTCTTACTATATATATATATATATATATATATATATATATATATATATATATATATATATATATGAATGAATTACATACGTTCATAACACAAGTAAGGAAACATTGCTATTTTGATCCGAGTATCGAGCGCCCAGAAAGATGTCACGTGGGCTAAAAATGCCTTCTCTAAATTAATGTCAATCAACTAACAAATAAACAAACAAATAAATAAATCAAATAATAATAAATCAACCTCTCCTACCCCAAAAATTACAGACAAAAATTCTATTTTTCTGTTTATATATATTACAGAGGGAAATGTTTTACGGGTGGACCGGGTACAACATCACCGGTTTTGAAGATAGGCGTTGGTTTTAAACGAGTAAACGAGGATATATAAGGAACACTTCTCCCACAGATTATATATATATATATATATATATATATATATATATATATATATATATATATATGTGTGTGTGTGTGTGTGTGTGTGTGTGTGTGTGTGTGTGTGTGTGTGTGTTAAATATAAAAACATGAAAAAACAAAGTATTCGGAGAATGAGTTCATTTATGATTGAAGACCATGCCAAACTTAAATCTTTCGATTTTTATTGCGCCATCATCAGGCCAATGTTAATTCACTTTGGTGCAAAAAAGATAAGGCCACCATGAAAAAATGCAGAAATTTGGATTGATAAACTTTTTATCTAAAAAAATCATATTTTAATTCTTAAATTTTGCAAATAAATTTATCTATAAATTATTTTTGAAAAATTAATTTATTTGATTATTTTACCATTAAATAATAAAATAAGCATGTTGCAAAAAGATAAGGTCACTAAAATAAATTTGTAAATACGATCATTTAATACTTTGTTTTTCCTCCTTTCGCTGCAATCACTTCTATGCAACGATTTTTCATCGACCCTATCTGACTTTTGACAGTTTGA
>OY757935.1:42835678-42865678 GCA_963585895.1 Sepioteuthis lessoniana | reverse complement strand
TGTGATAGTTATTCTCATTCCACCCCAAGCAGGATCGGAGCTGTGGTTTAGAAACCTAAATATTGAGGCAAGCAAACCCTCTGCAACATAGAAGATTATTGCTGTGTTTTCACACACTCTTGTGGGTGTTGTAAACCTGATCAAAACCAAGGATACTAAAGGCTTAGCAAAACAGCCTCATCTGCATGTATAAGAGTGGCAAGCTACAATTTTTCTTTTCTCTATTTTACGCATAATCAATTTGGCTTTGTGTATTTTTAATTAACACTTAGGAAATATTCGTAGTAACTTGCGTTTGTTTGGAAAAGAAATTTTTAAAAAATTGAAAAAAGAAATAAAAAAAATAAAAAAACAGACATCGTAGGTAATGATACGTTCACAAACAGGAAGAAAATGATTCACAGTGATAGAAGGAGTTGGGAAGAAAGAAGAAAGGGTTACTTAAAATTAGGAATCACTGATTGTTATCAGTTGCGCATGCGCAGGATTATACGCATGCGCATTATTTCATTGACTTGAATATTTTCTTTCTCGTATTTTTTTTCTCTTCCCAGCATCAGTTTAAATCTTAATTATTCCATTTGAAACAAATATATATATATATATATATATATATAAAGAAAAAGAAGAAGAGAACGAGAAAAAGAAAACGTATATATATATATATACACGTTTTCTTCTATTTCTTTATAATCACTCGGTCACTTCTTTTTCCATCATTTGTTTCTTTTTCTTCTTCTCTTCTTCTCGTTTCTGTTTCTTTTCTTTCTTTCTTTTTTTTTTTTTTGCAATCGTCTCTTTCCGGCTTTCTTATTTTCGCTTTTTTTTGTTCTTTTACCGATGTAAATATGTACACATGGTTTTCACTTGTATTTTATGCGTTCTTTTTTATGATTAAAATTGTCTCTTTAGTAAACGTTGTTTGTTTTTTCTTTTCATTTTTTGTTCTTGTTTTTGTTTTTTTTAAACCGTGAATATTTGAACGTTATCGGATTGTTTTTAAAACCCACTCTACCGGAAGTCGAATAGTGTTCGTCTTTTTTTTTGTTTTGTTTTGTTTTTTTTTTCTTGTTTTTTCTTAAAACAGGCTAATTATGGTAATTCCCTATCGCTGGCTGACAGAATGACTCTCTGACATTGTGTCCTGTTTCGGGATGAACCACTGTGTCAATAGCTTTGCGTCTAATCGTTTCTTTCGCAGCCATCGACGTCTGGCCTGTCGGCGCTTGCCGTGTCCTAAAAGGAACGAAATTAAAATAATTAAAACCAACCAACCGTGCAACAAACAAACAAACAAGCAAACAAACAAACAAACAAACGGAAATAAGTTGTCCATTTATCTATTCCAGACTGCGGGTGTAAAAATTGTCCGAGCCTAACCGGCTTTTCCCACTTTTGGGGTGCCTTAGGTATCAAGCAATTAACCCAAACACTACCTCTTTTAAAATTAGATGCCCTGTCAGTAAATCTTAGAATATACTGACAGTTGTTAGCCAGTGGACTGAGAGACCTGCGTTCAATCCGAAGTCGAGTCATACCAAAGACTCAAAAAATGGTACTTGATGCCTCCTTGCTTAACACTAAGCAATATAAGGTTCGGATCAAGGTTAAAGTGGAGCAATCCAGGAAAAGAAGTAGCGCTCTCCCCTACACCTTGGTGTAGTGACTATCGAAAAGGGAGCCTTTGGGTCAACCTCGACTACAGTTGCCAATTTTACCCTACGAAGGAATAAGACCCCTCCACTGAAAAAAAGGGTGTCCTGGTGAGGCTTTAGTTCTGATTCAGAGTGGTAGTACCTTTCAGGGTCCGATCTATGGGTCAAATCGATCTGTTCAAAGATTATTCATATTCGATTGGACCATATAAAAAAAAAAAACCCTCTAAAGAAAGAACTACAAAATAAAGATGAATATAAATGTACGATGAACATGATTCCCTAACATCTAGGCATAAAATAATCATCGACGGGTTGACATGCTGTTAAAAGCAATCAATCGATCTTTTAAACTTAGAGGACGTATATTATTTACTTTATCTTTCCGATATAGAGAGGATGCAACACAAAGTCAGTTTTTAAAGTTGAGAAACTCTCATGGGCAGGCCAAAATAATTTAGCTCCGTCGGCATTCCGTTTTTAGAAATAGGGACCCTACTCTATTCTTTTAGATCAGGAGTGGTAGTACCAGTTAGAGTTCCATCTATTGGTCAAATGGCTCTGCTTGCAAATTATTTGTATTAGATAGGAATGGAATACTTGAAACCATACAACTATAAGCAAATTATTTGTATTAGATAGGAACACTAGGTATCATATAAAAGTAAGTAGAGTTGACGACCGTAGTCGAGGGTGACTCGAAGGCTCCCTTATCAATAACTACCACACCAAAGTGTTGGAGACGGTGCTAATCCTTTCCCTAGATTGACCCACTTTACCCTTTGTCCCGACCTTATAATGCTGTTAAGCAACGAGGTATCAAGTACCATTTTTTGAGTCTTTGGTATGACTCGACCTGGGATTGAACCCAGGTATACCGGGCCATTGGCGAAGCAAAAAAAAAAAAAAAACACTTGATAAACTTCACAATAAAATAATCTTACAATGCATCCAATTTCCTAACCTTTGGTCATGAAATAAACCATAGACGAGTTGATGTGTCGCTAAAAATCAATCAATCAATCTCTTTTAAACCGGAATATATTTACCCAACCCCTCTATCAGAAGCAGGACGGGACACAAGGTAACTTTTTTTAGCGGAGTACAGCCAGTTTGAATCAAGATTTTTCCTTCTCCTAGATTGGTTGCCTAACCAAGGTTAAAGAACCTAGTATGCCCTACTATTTACCAATAAGTGGCGGGAAAACAGATTCATGACTTTTCCCATAGGCATTAGCGTCAAGTGAAATGCAAACAGCCTCGTTCAATATTTGAACTCTGGGCGCCAATTACATTAACTAGGACGATAACCGTTGCGCTAAGTGTATTGAGTGGGTTCAGAATTTCCACTTTGAAGCCCGACTTAACGGCAAGTAGTTCGTGACTGATTTGAATTCAATATTTTCGGCCAAAATCAAATGAATTTATTTAAACATTATCATCTTCATGTTCAACATCTTAATATATCATGGGGTCGCTTTTGCCAATGGTCCGGGAGATCTGGCTTCAATACCGGGTCACGTCATACCAAAGACTTTAAAAATGGTACTTGATCCCGCATTGCTTAACACTCAGCAATGTAAAGTACGTATCAAGGGTAAAGTGGAGCAATTCAGGGAAAGGAGTAGCGCCCTCCCCTCCAACTCGGTGTAGTAGCTATTGGAAAGGGAGCCTTCTGGTCACCCTCGACTATGGTCGCCAACTTACTACTTTACACACAAATCGTCCCCCAAATGTTAAGACCCATTTCTATACTGTTTTTTTTCTTTGCATACGAAACTTACCCTGAAGAATTACGCATAAAACTTCTTAAATTGCTTTAATTCCTAATCATTGACATCAAAAACTATTTACAGTGAAAATGTAAAAGATCTTTCTCAAGCAAAATGTTATCCAATTCCTTTTAACGAGTGTTATTCAATAAATAAGGTGAATTTTGCCTCTGGACTCGGCAATACACAGCACTGTTTAAAGTTGCCTTTTTTTTCTTGTGATTGTTCCTTTCGTTTACCAGAAGACTCAGCACGATCTTCTTTACTGAACGTTGTACTCAGAACTTTTTCATTACCGAAGAGTCAATATGTTTACATTCCATTTATTGTCTTTTCCACTCAGCCTCGTTGTGGCAAATCCATATTTAATTCGTTTGTAAACATCTTTTTGACCCAAACATGCTCATCTGTACATATCACACATTCTTGTGTAAATTTCATATGGTTTGCACTTGTCAGCCAGCAAAACTTTAATAGCAGACCTATGTTTAAGCCTGGAGCACTTTGTTTGATTTGCTGCCATTTTGAATAGCCTCAAAACAATATTTTTGCGAAATTAAAATAACTTTCGCTATAAATCAGTTCTAAACAATGTAGAGTTTACAATTATTTTGTTTTTTCGAAATAATTTCACTTATTTACTAAATAGCTCTTGTAAAATGAAAATGTATTTCTGGAAGAACGATTATATATATATATATATATATATATATATATATATATATATATATATATATATTCTCTATAAAAATCCAACAATCGGTCACATTAAGATGATAAATTTATTTCCATCCTGTTAAAAAGCATTGATACGAGCATAAATCAATGCTCTAAAATATTTATCAGGACTTTTTCAGATCAAACAAGAAAATGAATTAAAATAATTCTTTCACATTTACGACCAAACTTAAAAAAACAACAACTTATTTCTTCTATATAAGGATTAACAAAAAATATGTAGACAAAAAAGTCTATTATGCTTAATCAAATATACGAGGTGTATACGATAAGTTTCCAGACTTTTTTCATACGGGAATTTAGAATTGATATAGACTCTTGAAAATTCAGTATCTTATTGTTATACATCTTATGAGATGACCGACCAATTTTTATGATTTCTGCTTCAAATGAACAGCTACAGCAGCAATTGGAATACACCCAAACTAAAGCCTGATTGTCACAGCTGGTGAATTTCAAAAATGCAATCTGACACTTTAGAAGAACGGTATGCAATAAAATTATGTTTTAAAATTGAAAAAAAGGCCACAGAAACGTATGGAATGCTTCAGACTGCTTTTTGACCATCTTGCATGAATCGGGCATCAGTTTCTGAGTGGCGTAAGAGATTCAAGGAAGCCAGGGAGTCTGTGAGGGATGATGAGAGGTGTGGGAGGAGTAAGGAAGTTAATACACCAGAGTTGATTGGCCAAAGGGTTAGGGTTAGGGTTACTATGTTTAGATTTTAAGGGAGTTCAGGAAGAGATTCCGTCGGAAGGGGGCAGCACTCTTCAAATCGGGTCAGTGGCATTTCCGCCAAGATAATACACCAGTCCACAACTCCATCCTTGTCACAGACTATTTGACGAAGATGGGCATCGACAGTTCCTCACCCTCCCTATGGTAGAGACCTTTCTCCCTGTGACTTTTGGTTATTCCCTAAGCTCAGAGGCTGTCGTTATGAGACAATTGAGATGAAAGGGGCTTTGACGAAGGTCATTGATACGCTGATACAAGAGGACTTCCATGGGGCCTTCCAGAAGTTGTTGGAACGGTACAATAAGTGCATTGAAGCCGGAGGAGATTACTTCGAAGGGGACTTGAATTTCATGTGTGTACTATCAATAAAAGTGTCCATACGAAAAACGTCTGGAAACTTATCGTATGCACCTCGTATATATATATATATATATATATATATATATATATATATATATATATATATATATATATATAGCTTAAGTTTTAGAGTGTGACCTCAAAGTAAGCGAGTTTGATCCCCAGTCTCGCTGTTAGGCTCTATTTCGTATTAATACCTTCGGGAAAGGTACGAACCCTTCTTATAACCCTTCCCCATTATATGGGTTAAACAGTATCACTGCTGTTATTCTTCAAGGATAGCTTTGACATTAAATAACTACGAATGTTGATATGTGATTAAACAAAGGAACCAAACCAACCATATCTATCTATCTATCTATCTCTCTATCTATCTATCACAATATAAATCTACTTACTCCGCCTTTTCTTTCCAAGACATTGTCTTTTGCAGTGCCGTTTTCGAGAGAAATTGTTACCCGGCGTCTGACAGCCACGGAAATGTTTGCACTGTCTCAGGTTCGAATCAAAATACCAGCGTTTGGTTCGATTGTCTGTACACTTGATGGCTTCCAAAGGCAAATTCTGATAGCAAACTCTTTTGCCTTTCAATTTCTTAACAGTGTCTGTCACCGTTGTGATTGGATCTTGAATTATTTTTGACGTCCTTTCTGCAATAAACAAAAGCACGAGTTTAGACTTAGATAGATAGATAGATAGATAGATAGATAGATAGATAAAACATCTAGCAAGGGGTCTCTCGGGTTTGAAACGTATATAATAAAAAGGTCAATATAGATCCTGTTCAAAATATAATTTTACTATAAAAAAGAACAATTTTTACTATTTTTTCTTTTTAATTTCTTATCACTTTTAAAAAAATCATATCGTCCAAATGGTTGCGCTCATGAGCTATACAATCTTTAAGCCACATCATTATCTCTGGGGGTGTCCTCGTGGTGTAATGGTGCAAAGTATTGGACTGGGGAATCGTAGTAGGTGAGTTCGAACTCCACTCATGCTATTATAATCATTTTCGGACAAATACCCTTGGGAAAGGTATGAACCCCCATATCCTCTCAGCTATCGGTTAAATAGCACCACTGCTGTTCTTCTAGAAGGATGCCTTTCGCATTAGATTACCAACAATGGTTGATATGCCATTAAACATATTTTTTTTCATTTCATCAGTGGTCTGTATGTTATGTTTTGGGCCTTCAGCTTTCAGGTATCCCCTGAGGAAATAATCCCAAGGGGATAGATCTGGGGAATGAGTTGGACACGGGAAGTCACCACGGTGAGTCACCATTTTTTAATTAGGCACGATGGTTACTATTCCACGTCATGAGAGTAACTGAAATGGCATGGCTATTGCTAGGGAATGAGTTGGCTACTGCTGCATCTCGTAGATATACCTCCCACCCGCTCACGATTAGCGCTAACGGAGACTCCGCATTTTTTCTTTTTAGATAAGGATTTTTTTCTATAATTTGAAGTGTAACTGTTTAAATCAATATCTTGCTGGGTTTGGGTTAGGATTATATACAAACATAATAAAAATTACAGTAACGCAAATTTTTCCAGTCTCCCAAAAGATTACATATGTTTGTTTCGATCTTGTATAGAAATAATCCGAAATTTTCTGATCAAGTTAGACGCAGGAAAATGCGATGAATTTATTAGACAAAATGATTAACAATTTCTTTATACCGTAATTATTCATGCATAATACGCAGTTTTTTCTCTAGATTTTAAGCTTAAAAGTTAGAGGTGCGTATCATTCGCGAAAGCTAAATATTTTCTCCACCGATCTTCATCGCCATATTCGAGACGGCATGACCAAAAAGAAAGTTATATCTATGGTCCAAATTAAAATAAAAATAAGTAAAGTTGGCGATTTTAGCAGAGAGTGACCCGAAGGCTCCCTTTCCGGTAGCTACTACACCGAGGTGTAGGGGAGGTTACTACTCCATTCCCTGAATTGCTCCACTTTACCCTTGATCCTTACCTTATAATGCTAATTGTTAAGCAAGGCAGCATCAAATACCATTTTTGAGTCTTTGGTATGACTCGACCAGGGATTGAACCCCGGTCTCCCGGACTATTGGCAAACACTCCTCTCATTAGTCCAGAGGCCCGGTAAATATATGCTTAAATAATTTATTAAACATTGAATTAGTTAAAAAGATTATATATATATATATATATACCCAACTCCTCCGCACGAACAAGATGCGATACATGGCCTATTTTCAAGTGAACGTTAACAGGTTTGAATTCAACACTTTCTTTCTCCTTGACCAGTTGCCATATCAAGGTTAAAGAGCTCAATCTGCCCCACTATTTACCCATAGCTGGAGGGAGAAAAATCGGATTCATAGCTTTTCCAAGGGTATTAGTGCTATGGGAAATGCAAATAGCCTTGTCCTGAATTTGAAATCAGGTCACCGTGTCTTTTTCTTAGGACGATAACCATTATATTACGACCCCCTTCAAAAATTATTTATATACATATTAAGTAGATTTCAATCTATTTTATAGCTGTCCACGTCAAAGACTGATTCAAGGCTGTAATATCAACTTCTGTTCGATTTCACTATTTTTCTAACTGTGAGCTTATTTTCGTTGAAAGCTTGTTCTATTTTTGAGCGAATACGTCCGGGTGTTTGCTCGAAATACTGTGCAAATTTTTAGTTTTAAAGCATAATAAAAACTATGAAAAATCTGGTGTAAGCAACATCTTCCGATCGAAGAATGTAAATCAAATGATGGAATGCCGAATGACAGTATGCAGGATCCCATTGCTGATCGTCAGTGCCCGAATGAAATTCTGAGCAGGCAAAGAATACAGTGGTAAGCAGAGAACTACTTGGTCATATCTCGCAGAGGAAATTTCATTAATACTTGCCATCCATCTGAAAGGTCCCACAAGTTAGTGGATTAGAAATTTCTGCAGTGATGTGCGGTCTCGAGCAAAGGTGAAGAAATAAGGACGTGACTATCTCAAGAGAAGATGACGTTAAACTTCGATGAAAATAAGACGCTACTTAATCAATGCCGAAGATTAACGGAAATAAAGACAAAGATATGCATGGCACAATAGATAAGACAAAATAATATACTGTTCGGTTGCCAAAGCGACGGTATAGCCAAGGTTCAAAGCTGCCGGTGGGGCCAGGAGTGGCAATATTGCTTTAGCTGTCGAAACTGAGGTATCACCCCGAGTCGGTGGATGATGAGGACAGGGCATAACACGTGCAGTATAAATAAGACAAAATAATACACTGTCCTATGGCCAAAGCTACCGGTGTCGCTAGGGATTGCAGTACCACCTTAGCCATCGAAACTGTGGTATCACCCCAAATTGGTGATTGATGAGGACAAGGTGTAGCACGTGCAGCATAAATAAGACAAAATAATACCTTGTGCGGTAATCAAAGCTACCGATGTCGCCAGATGTGGCAGTACCGCCTTAGCCACCGAAACTTTATTAACCTGAATTAGCAGCTGATGAGAACAGGGTGCAGCACATGAAGAAAATTAGGCAAAATTTTATTTAGTTTCGATATGAACAAAAAGAAGTTAAATAAATATCAAATTTAAGTTTAACAAATTCTAAAAAGCCCATGCATATAGTATGATGAGCACAGGTTTTTTTTTAGAATTCGTAGCACCTAAATTTAGCATTACATATGATTTCTTTCAGAATTTCTTTCAGAATTTTCGAAGCCGAAATTTTAAGGGTGCGTATTATCCACGAGTGCGTTTTATAAGCGGATAATTTGTCAGCGTAAATATATGCTATAACAAAAAAAAAAAAAAAAAAAAAAGAAAAGAAAAAAAGCTGATTGCGAGTATGGCAGATCAAAAATTGAACTTACCGCAGACACCTTGAGGTCGGCCATTAAGCATCCGAACGACACACGCCGTATTATTGTTGCAATAGATATACTGAAAGGAAATAAAATTACAATTATTAAAACATTGCTTTTTTGATGTTCGAAGATAAGATGCATTGATTCTATCACACTAGGAACGCTTTGGAAAGGGTTTTATGATTTTGTCCCTCTCTGTCGGCGAGACTTAGAACACGCTGACTGTGTCCCCCGACAGTCAAAAGAAGGTGTCCTGGATATGACACATGCATCTGGTGGCGACAAGCAGTTCTGGAGATATAAGGAGTGTGTAATAACATTTCAGTGCCATTACCCCAAATTTCATTCTAACCCTGAGTGATTGTATTTGTGAGGGTCACATCTAAAGGTAAAGTAAATCAATTTCAAAATTATTCACATTGGATAGGAATACTTGATACCACATAACTGTAAATTATTTGTATTCAGAATAGTTACTTGAAGCTAGAATTGTTTACAAACGATTATTATTGGTTGCTTAAAACCATACGACTTCGAGCAAACAAATGATTATCATTAAATAAATATAATTACTTGATACCATATAATAGTAAGTCTTAGATAGGAATACTTGAAACCATATAGCTGTGTGCAAATTATTTTTATTAGATAAGAATACTTGAAACCATACAACTGTGTGGAAATTATTTGTATTAGATAGGAATACTTAATGTCACACAACTGTGTGGAAATTATTTGTATTAGATAGGAATACTTAATACCACATAACTGTGTGCCAAAAACTCATTTGGAACAACCGCTCAAAAATATAAATATAAATATACAATGAATGCACTTCCTTAACCTTTAGGCATAAAATAACCCGAGACAAATTGATACGTCTTAAAATCAATCAATCAATCAATCAACTTTATCTTTATCTCGGTATTCTAAGACCTTCTGTCTCACTGTTCTTTGGTCTTTATGTTATTCGATAATTTTTTACGGGCAGTTTCCCAACTTTTCTTCAATCTAAATTTCGGGGACAAGGCATTCATACACTTATACATTGAGTCAAACCGATTTTATTCGACTTTGTTGTTTTTATTATAAGGTTTCGGTCATTATATTCTCCGGCCTTTCATCTGATGAAATTTCTGAGACAAGGTGTAGTTAATATTTTTCCTCAATCGGTATAATGAGTAGTGTGTTCGCCAATTGGCCGGGAGACCGAGGTTCAATCCCAGGCCGAGTCATACCAAAGAATCAAAAAATGGTACTTGATGCCGCCTTGCTTAGCAGTCAGCATTGTAAGGTAAGGATCAAGGGTAAAGTGGAGCAATCCAGAGAATAGAGTATTGAGCTCCCCTACACCTCGGTGTAGTAGCTATTGAAAAGGGAGCCTTCGGGTCACCCTCGACTAAAGGGAGACAACTTTACTTACTTATATTTTACAATAGGAATTCATTGGAAGAGATTTTATGATTGAAATTCAATGCAAACCAATCTTCAATAAACGTGCATTAGAAATGGATTTGCTATAAAAATCTATAAGAAATTGATGAACTACTCGAATGCATTAGAAAAAGATTTACTATAAAAATGCGTTAGAAATGGATTTAGTATAAGAATGAATTAAATATGAATTACAATAAGAATGCATTAGAAATGGGTTTATTATGAGAAAGCATTAGAAATTGATAAGCTATAAAATGCATTAGACATGGATTTATTATGAGAATGCATTAGACATGGATTTATTATGAGAATGCATTAGACATGGATTAGCAAGAACAATTCCGTTGAATCGCATTTACTATAGATATGGAATGGAAACTTATTTGCTGCAAAAATGCATTAAAACGACTTTTAGTAAAGTGAGTCATTGGAAATGGATTAACTGTAGGAATATATTTGAGGAAATCTTACAATATGAATGCATGAGAAACGGACTTTTTACAGGAAAACATTGGGAAAGGATTTGCGACACGATGGTATTAGAAAGAGTTTACTATAAGTATTCAATGGAAACAGACTTTCCAAAGAAATGCTTTGAAAATAGATTTACTGATAGAATCAATTGGAAAAGGTTTTAGAATAGACGATCATTGGAAGTAGACTGTAAAAATATATTGTAAATGGATTTACTATTGGAATACATTTGAAAGGGTTTTATGAAGGGAATGCTTTGGAAAAAGTTTTTTATGAAGGGAATGCATTGGAAAGGATTTTTTATTAAAAGAAGGCATAGTAAAGGGTATTATCAAAGGAATGCATTGGAAAGGGTTTTACTTATGGAATTCATTGGAATAGATTTTAGTTAGCAAATGAATTAAAAAAGGTTTTATTAAAGGAATACATTAGAAAGGGTTTACTTTTGTAATATATGAAAATGTTTTACAATGGGAATGAATTGCAATGGGTTTTGTTAAAGGAAGGTATTGGAAAGGGTTTTATAAATGTAAGCCAATGGAAAAGGTTTTCTATGAGAATGCTTTGGAAATATTTTCACTATGGGAATGCATTGAAAAATATTTTATCAGGAGAATGCATTGGAAAGGGTTTATTAAGGTAATGCATTGGAAAGGATATATCCATGAATATACATTGGAAAGGGTTTTATTAAGGATATGCATTGGAAAAGGTTTTATGAATAGAATGCATTGGAAAGAGCGTTATCAAATGAATGCATTGGAAAGGGTTTTATCAAATGAATTCATTGGAAAAAAGTTTATGAAGGGAATGCATTGGAAAGGGTTTTATTGGAGGAATGCATTGGAAGGGATGTTATTAAGGGAATACATTAGAAAAGGCTTAACCAAAGGAATGCATTGGGAAGAGTTCTATTAAGGAAATTCCTTGGGAAAGGTTTTATGAATAGGATTGCATTAGCAAGGGTTTTATGAATCGAATACATTGTAGACGTATTTATTGAGGAAATGAATTGAGAAGAGTTTTATCAAAGGAATTAATTGGAAAGGGTTTTATGAATGGTGTGCATTAGAAAGGGTTTTATCGAAGAAATGCATTAGCAAGGGTTTTATGAAGGGAATACTTTGGAAAGGAATTTATTGAGGGAATGCATTCGAAAGGATATATCCATGAAAATGCATTGGAAATAGCTTTATTGAGGGAATGCATTGGAGTAAATGTTATTAAGGCAATCCATTAGAAAGAGCTCAACCAAAGGAATGCATTGGAAGGGTTTCATTAATGGAATTCATTGGAAATGGTTTTATGCATTGGATTGCATTAGGAAGGGTTTTATGAATCATATACATTGTAGACGTTTTTATTGAGGAAATGCATTGAAAAAAAAATTATTAAGGGAATGCATGGGAAAGGCTTTTATGAAAGGAATTCATCGAAAAAGGTTTTACAATTAGTAACGCGTTTGAAAGGGTTTCATGAATGGAATGCTTTGGAAAGGTAATTTTAAGTGAACACATTGGAAAGGGTTTTTTGTATGGTATTCATTAGAAAGTATTTTACTATAGGAATTCATTTGATAGGGATTTACTCTACGAATGCATGGGAAATGCTTTTTTTTATAGAATTTGTTTGGAAAACGTTTTACTATATTAATTATTTCCCAAGACTTTACCTTAGGGATACGCCGAAAGGCTTTATTAATACTTATTCGATTGTCGGAGACTCACACTGTAGCAAAGAATGTATCAACGAAAACAATAAGCACATCAAGTGAAGATAGAATCGCAAGTCATAGTGTGTTTCTATGATAAATCGCTTCTTGAATATGATGGGCTGGTCTTAAACGTCACACAAATATTTTTGCGCTTTCGCGAGTAAAATCGTTTTCAAATGCTGAACAAGACACTGTCGTATGTAGGGCAGAGGAAAAAGAAATAGGACGACCGACTTTAGGATCAATGGAATGTTTACTTGCATGCCAAGCTTTCGTTTCATTCATTTTCACAAACGGCACGTTGAACGAGTTGGAAGTGAAAGAAGAATCTAAGTATACCATGCTCATTCAGGCGTAAACATTATTGCCGTTGTTATTATTGTTGTTGTTTGGTGTTCGAAAATAAAAATAACTCAAAAAAAATAAAAAAAAAAAAAATAAAAAAAGAAAGAAAGAAAAAGAAACCGGATCCAGTTCGTTTATGCGGGCTTCTGTCCATTTAATTCTTTGACTACATGCCCCGGGTGCCCCCGTCAAAACCTATGCAATAAAGACGCAGCTCTTTATTCGTACTTAGGATTATAAAAAAAAAAAAAATTCAAAAACAATTAACCAAGAAAAATGAAGTTAATTTAGCAATATGTAAAGGTAGATTTACATCTCCCCTCTAGCTACATTGTCTTCAGTTTTAATGAAAATGTGCCTTGGCTATAACACTAAACTGCATCTAATGGCGAGGTTCCAGTTCTGAAGTTCTAGGCAAATTAGAGTACCCCTTCATTGCCATTACTCCTAGTTCCACTCTGAATCGGAGTGGTAGAACCTGTTAGGGTTCCATCTAGGGGTCAAATAGAACAGTTTAGCCAGTTACTAAGTATTATTTTGCCCAGTCGGCTAGGGCTGTAGAATACACCGACTGTATCTCTACAGAGGGGTAAGACCTCGCATCAACGAGTGTCCCGGATATGACATAAAACCGTCTGATGGTGAAGCTCCAGTAATGCTGAAACTTTGGAGAGTGCCAAGTACCCCTTCATTGGCATTGCTCCTAGGTCCATACTGGCCTGGAGTCGTAGCACCGGATAAGTTTCTATCTTAGGGTCAAATATAACTGTTTGACATTTAAACTAAGTGCTACCAAATGACTTATGCTAAACTGAATTGTTGGAAATAGAACAATTGAATCATTTAACAGTGTGTAAACAAATGGCTGATGTTTAAAAGAATTGTTAGTGATATATAGCAATACTTCGAACTATTTTAATGTATGCAAAAGGGTGAACCAAGGCTCGTTTAAAAACGTTATCAATAAAATATGTTTAAAAATCATACATATTCAATATATATATATATATATATATATATATATATATATATATGTGTGTGTGTGTGTGTGTGTGCGTGTGTGTGTGTGTGTGTGTGTGTTTATAAAGAGTATTTAGCATTAAATAACCTATAGTGGTTGATATGCCATAAAACCAAACCAGACCAAACCAAACTAATATTTATTATTATTAGCGATTTGAAATCATACAGCTGTACGCAAATTGTTTGGATTAGATAGGAATACTTGATTAATAGAATTACTAATGTTAAATCGTAATACTTGAAACCATTTAACTGTATACAAACAAATAATTTGTATTAAATAGAATTGTTAGTATTAGCAATACTTGAAACTATTTAACCGAGTTCTAAGAACTCGTTTATATATATATATATTACAGGCTTTGGTACAAAATAATATCAAACAAATCTATCTTTAATGGAAGGTTTTTGGTTCGGTTTGTTTTTATGGCTCATAAACCATTATAGGTTACTTAATGTCCATTTTTATAGATATGAACTGTTCTATTCCAAAAAATTCAGTTTAGCGTAAGAACACAGTTTCAATGTCAAAAAACAGTTCTGTTTCAAACATTTCAGTTTAGCTTACAAAAATAGTCCTATTTCAAACAATTCAGTTTAGCATAAGTACACAGTTTAATTCTATTTGACCCAAAGCTATCAGGTGCTACCACTCCGGGCAAGAGTGAACCTAGGAGCGATGGCTACGAAGGAGTACTCCGCATTCCCCAAAGTTCCAGCATTACTGAAACCTCATCATCAGGTTGTTTAATGTCATATCCAGGACACTCGTTGGAGGAGTATTCTGCTGACTGGGCAATAAAGGAAAGTATTGGTTTTGTACATGTTTGGTACATAACAACCTTTTCAGGATATTTAATGCCAAATTCATCCTTTTTTTTAGAAGGACAGTTGTGGTACTATCTAACCCCGATCTGGTAGGATAAGGGGGTTCATACCGTTCCCAAGATTATTTGTCTGAAAGTGAACATAATAGCGCGATTGGAGTTCGATCTCACATACTACGATTCCGCAGTCCAGCGCTTTAACCATTACACCACCAGGACAACCACCTTGGTACATGTTTGTTTTAATGTTTATGCCAATGCATTAGAGTCAGAATAATTCACGCCCCGTGAAAATAACTGCAATACACTTCATTGCAAAGAGTGTTATGATTGAAATGCGGTGGAAAAGTATTTACTAAAAAGATGCAAAGTGTTTTATTATAAGATTGCATTGGAATGTGTTTACTATATAAATACATTCAAAAGTGCTTTATAATAGGAATGCATTGAAAAGGGTTTTACTGAATTGATGTCCAGGAAAAAGTTTTACTTGAGTAATTCATTGTTGTTTTACTATGGTAATGAATTGAAAAGGGACTCATAATTAAAATGCTTTGGAATTGGATTTACGATAGAAATACATTACTGTTTAATACAGAAATGCATTGGAACAGGTTTTGCAATAAAAATGCATTGGAAAGGGTTTTCCTATAGGAATGCATTGGAAAGGGCTTCTACAATAAAAATGCATTGGAAAGGATTCTACAATAAGAATATATTGAAAAAACTTTTGCTATCGGAATGCATTGGAAAAAAGTTTTAAGAATGCATAGGAAAGGGTTTTCCTATCAGAATACATTGAGAAAGGGTTTTACTCTAGGGATGCAATGGAAATGATTTTACTGTTGAAATGCTTTGTAATGAGATTTACAATAGGAATGTATTGTACTCTGATTATATAAAAGTATTGGAAAGGGTTTTGCTGTAGGAACACATAGGAAAGGGTTTTACTATAGAAATGCATTGTAAAGGGTTTTACTATAGAAATGCATTGTAAAGGGTTTTACTTTAGAAAAGCATTGGAAAGGATTTTGCTATAGGAATGCATTGGAAAGTGTTTTATTATAGAAATACATTGGGTAGGATTTTACGATTTATATGCATTGTAGAGGGGTTTGTTCTTGGAATACATTGGTCATTGTTTGATTATAGAATTGCATTGGAAAAGGTTTTGCTATTGGAATGCTTTTAAAAAGGCTTTACTGTAGAAATGCTTTGTAGAGAGATTTACAATTGAAATTCATTTCACACTGTTTGGTTATAGAATTGAATTGGGAAGGGTTTTTCTATAGGAATGTATAAGAAAGGGTTTTAGAGTAGAAATGCTCTGCAGAGGTATTTACAATATGATTATATAAATGCATTGGAAAGGGTTTTGCAATAGAAAGCCAATTAACTGAATAACAATTAAGTTGTCCGGATATAATAACATCATTACGGCAACTTGAAAGGATAAATACAAAAATATGTACAAAAAATATCTATATTGTTCAATCAAATATATATATATATATATATATATATATATATAGTGTTCAGTATTTAGGTAAAGCTGGTACTCTAGGGAACTTTAGGCCTGTTAAAAAGCTTATATATATATATATATATATATATATACGTTCTCACTTGCATACATAAAGATATACATATGCGTGTATGTATATATGTATGTATGTACGTATGTATATGTGTGAGTATACGGTTGGTTAGTTTGTATGACATCATTTCAACCCTTGTTGAGCTATTAATATCATTTTTTGTGTGCTATAAGGTTTGATGAAACTAATGAAAATAATTTGTAAATAATTCTAGCTTCAAGTATTTCTAATCTAAATAATTTACTCATAGTTATATGGTTTCAAGTATTCTTTTCTAATACTTATAATTTTAAACAGATCTATTTGTCACCTAGATGTGAACCTAACAGATACTCACCCCTTGTGAGTAATAGCAACGAAGGGGTAACTCTACACTCCCCAAAGCTCCCAAACTGGGGCCTTACCACCGGCTGTTTAATGTTATACCCTGGACACTCATTTTTTTTATGGGGGTAGATCTTACCCACCGGCAGGGAATGCAGTCAGTCTATTCTACAACCCCAGCTCGACAGGGATTTGTTACAGTAAGGGTTCGCATATAAAGATAAAACTTACCTGACAAGGATCCAGGCACTTGCAAAATTCATTTCCCTCCACATCTCTTTCGTAACCATAAAGACATTTCTCTTTACAGGTTGCTAGTAAGTTTCCCAAGATGCAAGGGAAGGTGCTCTGTGAAAGAGAAAGAATATGAAATAAATAAAGTGAAACAAGGTAGAATGAAAATGGTAAAGTTTCGCATGAAAATCTAAGACGCTCTTATTAATCAATATAGATAGATAGGTAGAAAAGTGGTGTAATGGTTAAAGTGCTGAACTGCGGAATCGTAGGATGCGAGTTCGAACTCCAGTCGCGCTATTACGTTCACTTTCGGACAAATACCCATGTGAAAGGTATGAACCCCTAATCCTCCCATCTATGGGTTAAGTAGTACCACTACTAAAAAAAGTATAGATTTGGCATTAAATAACCCGAGAAGGTTGATATGCCATTAAATAACAAGCAAATACAAACATTGGTAGAAAAGAACAAACGTCGAAAAACAGAAATGAATAGATGTGATATGTGCGAACAGAACCATTGGCCTAATGAGTAGAGTGTTCGCCAATGGTCTGGGAGACCGGGGTTCAATCCCAGCTCGAGTCATATCAAAGCCTCAAAAAAGAGGTTTATGGTTCTTACTAGCTCAATCGGTGAGTTAATGGATGACCAACTTTGGTACACATACACACAAAGAGCCCCCACTTTTCGAACAAAAAATTAACCATATTAATCGTTTTTTTAATCTTCACTCTGTCCGACGATTGCTGATTGCATGAAAACCAGTGTTACAGACTGTACCATGTAATATATATATGTATATATTTTCTCTCTCTCTCTCTATATATATATACATATATATATATATATACACACACACACATGATAAAACAGTTATATATGTGTGTGTGTGAGTGTGTGTGTGAACATATATCGATAAACTGGGAGATAAATGAGAAATATATATATATATATATATATATATATATATATATTGATTCATTCATTTATATAAACAGACATTGATAGACAGATACGAACATACGTTAGTAGTTAGGTTGATAGATAGATACGAAGAGACTGAGATAGATAGGTAGATAGATATGAATAGATGTTGATAGACTTATACATAGATATGCAGCGACTGCAATAAAGAGAGCGACTTAAAATTCTGACACCAATCCATCAATCACGATAACCGAGAAATTGTTTAAGATGCTTTTTCACAAGTAGATTGACAGATGTACTTCCAGTCAACTCCTGGGGAGGGTCCTTGTTGGGTAGTGGCTCACCTGCTGGACTGCGATATCAGAGAAAGCAAGTTCGAACATCAGTCGCGCTATTATGATCCCTTTCCGATAATACCCTTGGGGAAGCCATGAACCCTCTTATCTCTCTAGCTATCTGTTAAATTGTACCGTTACTGTTCTTCTACAAGGGTAATTTTGGCATTAAATAACCCACGAAGATTGATATACCATTAAACAAATCAAACCAGCCAATCACCATGCCAGGCACACTTTCAGTGTCACTTACGAACATTAGCATCGTTGGCATGAACCCAAATATGCAGGGGGAGGGGACATAGTAAGAATCGAACTCACAATGGTTCTTTAGCCCTGGATCGCTGACCTCTGTGCCACGCGAGGCGCCTGAGAGTTGTCCGACATCAGCAGGAATTTCCCCGCTGACATGAGACCGAACGTATTCGGTGAACGTGCGAGGACAGAAGTCACAACATTTGGTGCCACGAGTCGCAACAAATCCTCTCGCTGTCGTTTCGCCTACAAAGAAGCGGTCGGCCGAGGCTATCAGTACGCTGCCTGAAGGCAGGGAGAGAAACTAGTTCAAGGCAAAGAAGCTACGCTTCGCGCCACATTTTAAAAAACCTTTTTCATTCTCTCCATCCCCTCCTCTCTCTCTCTCTTTCTCTTTCTCTCTGTCGATTCCCTTTCTATCATTCGTTCTTCTCGTTCCCGCTCTTTCTTCTCACTTCCCCCCCTCTCTCTCGTCTCCTTTTCTATCTTTCACTCTTCTCACTCACTCTTTTCCTTATCTCTTCACTCTCTCCATCTCTTTCTCTCTCGCACCTTCTTTTCTATCTTTCACTCTTTTCGCTCTCTCTTTGTTTCTTCTCTTTTCATTCTCTCTCTCTCTCTCTCTCTCTCTCTCTCTCGCCCTACTTTCTATTTTTCATTTCTCTCGTTCTCTCTCTTCTCTCCTCATTCTTTCACACACACTCTCTCTCTCTCTCTCACTGTCTCCATTTCTCTGTCTCTCTCTTTCTCCGTCTCTGTCTCTCTCTTTCTCTGTCTCTGTCTCGGTCTCTCCTTCCTTTCAAAAGACTTTTTTGCTTTTTTAATTTGATAATCCCCTCCTCATTTCCTGCTTAAAACATTTATCACTATTATCGATGTCTGTTAACATCTATTGACATCTGCTCATATCTATCTATCCACGTTTGTTTACATCAATCAATCGACGTCTGTTCCCTTCTATCGATGTCAATTCACATCTATACAACGACATCTATCAATCTACATCTGTTTACATCTATAAGTCGACGTGTGTTAATATCTATCGACGTCTGTTAATATTTTATCTATCGACATCGGTTCACATCTATCAATGGAAATCTGTTGCATCTATTGACGTCTTATTAAATCTATTCATCGACGTTGGTCCACATCTATCGATATCTTTTCAAATGTTTTTATCGACGTCGGTTGACATCTATCTACTGACGTCTGTTCACATTTTTCGACATCTGTTCACATTTATCTATCTATATATAGTAAATTAAAGTTGGCAACCATTGTCGAGGGTGACCAGAAGGCTCCCTTTTCGATAGCTACTACACTGAGGTATATATATATATATATTAATATTTTGTTGTTTGTTTACACAAAAATATTTTCTTCCCTATGGCAGGGCTTAGTATCTACTGACTACTCCCTGCAGAGGGGTAAGGGTCTCCTCCAAAAAAGGGGTGTCTTGGATATGATACTAAACTTCATCTGATGTTGAGGCTTCAGTTTTGGAGATTCGAAGATAGTAGAATATTCCTTCATTGTCATTACTCCCAGGTCCACTCTGATCCCGAGAGGTTGTACCTCTTGAGTCCCATAAAGTGACCCCTTAATGCTTAAAAATTATTCTCATTCGATAGAAGGGCCCAATAAAAATATTTTTAGAAGCAACTACACAAAGAATATGAATATGAACGTATAATCAACAGAATAAAATAATATTTAGGCCTGAGATAAACCCGGAAAAGTTGACATGTCTTTTAGATCAAACAATCTTAGTCCAGCACAAGGACTTAACCTGTTTACTGGAGCTGGGGTACCCAAGTAATCATTGAAAGATAACTATATATATATATATATATATATATATATATATATATATATATATATATATATATATATAAACACCTCTGCAAACAAATGAGATCCTGCTTATCTAAAACGTTATCTACAAAGTATTAATTTAGATATCTTTGGTTAAACATATATAAACAGAATTTGGCATTAAATAACCTACGAAGGTTGATATACCATAAAATCCAACCAACCAACTAACACACACACACACACACACACACACATATATATATATATATATATATATATATATATATATATATATATATAACCAATGTAGAGCATTACGTAAACTTCCAAAACTTTACTGGAACTTTGACAAAGTTTCTCCCTGTTGATTGAAAAAAAAAAACGAAAATAATTTTGATACACCCAAACAACGGCACTTTAGAAGTAAAATCATTTAAAATCTTGCTTTGCAACAAGGTATGTTTACGCTAGTATGCAAGATGACGTATCTGGAGGTTTTATTTTTAGACAAGCGTGTTTTTTTATACGAGCCTTTCATGGATAAAGAATTGCTATTTTTATCCATTGTAGGTGTTTTTACTTGAGTACAGTTTCATCAAGGCTGAGACGTCAAATTGGTGTCGCTGAAACCAACTGGTTGACCATGTCAGATTAAAAGAGCAGTAATCTTATCATCATCTGATTCTCGTGGTTATGCAAGCTTCAGAACATATATGCAACCCGGAAAAAAACCCTCCAAAAACAGTACGGGGAGTAGCGAAAAGGGAAGAGAAGGAGGAGGAAGAAGAAGAGGAAAGATTTGAGGGAAGGAAGGAGGGAGATACGGAGAAGTGAAATGAAAGGGCTAGGGAGAAAGAGCCAGAAGAGAGGAGAGAGAGAAAGAGAGACAGACAGAGAGAGAGGTGGGGAGAGAGGGGAAATCTAAAGAGAGACCAATTGGGTGAGAGAGCCAGAAGAGAAGGAAAAAAGAAAAGAGCGAATGAGAAGAATGGAAGACAGAGAGGTAAACGAGAGAGAAAGAGAGAGAGAGAGAGAGAATGAAAAAGATGAAAGAGAGGGAAGAAGAGAGGGAAGTAAGAGGAAGAAAGAAGTGAAAGGTTAAGAAAGAGGAGAGAGAGGGGAGGGAGAAAAAGTGGGAGAGTGAGAGAGAAAATGTGTGCGAGTGTGTTATAGAGGAGAAAGGGAAAAAAGCGAGAGGTGTAGAGTGAGAGGGACTGAAAAGAAGGAAAAGAGAGAGAGAGAGAGAGAGAGCGAGAGAGAGAGAAAGCGAGAGAGAGAGAGAGAATGAAAAGAAAAGAAAGAAAAGAAAGGGAGAAGGAGAAAAATAGTGAAAGTTAGGAGAAAATTGGAAAAGAGGATGCAGTCGGCATATACTAAACCCCGAAGACTGAGAGAGAGAGAGAGAGAGAGAGAGGGGGGTAGGGAGAGAGAGAGAGAGATTGGTTGACACATGGTTAGATACTTCACACATTGTCATGGGTAGGCCGGGTTTGATAGATATGTTGTCATAGTTCATATTATTTCTACATAATCGATATTTAAACACGCTTTCCACACCAACACACACACACACACACACACACACACACACACACACACACACACACACACACACACACACACACATAAACAGTTTAATGCCATATGTTGTAAGGCTCTCATAGAATGTGTAAGTTAGACTTCTATGAATGAAAACATTTTCTGAGATTCTACGAAATTCCCGCGCTCCTGTAAGCTTACAAAGCTCTTTAGAGCACGCTGTCCTAAATACGATTTACCATTAACGAAGTAATGCTTAAACCAGGACCATTCAATAAATGAGGGGAATTTTTGGACCTATTTCATAAATGAGGGCCATTAAATAAATAAGAGAAAATTTTGGACTGTTGGGACTTATTATATAAATAAGGGTCATTCAATAAATAAGGTTTTTGTGGCGAACTGTGGAGGGACCTATTGTACATACGATAGTCATTCAATAAACAAAGGGAATTCGTTTGACTGAGGATGGATCTATTATATATACGAGGGTCATTCAATAAATAAGGAAAATTTTTTTGAAAAAAGCAAATTCATTCTTTTTTCGGAATTTTATTCCATAAATATAAACTTTGAATTGTTTGAAATTGGTTTATTGCAAAAGTTATTTTAATCTTCCATAAACATTTGTTTGTAGGCTATTCAAAATGGCAGCAAATCAAGCAACATTTTGCCGGCTGAGAAATACAAACCAGTTGAAATTTACAGAAGTGAGTGTGATGTGTACAGAGAAACATGTTTCAGTTTGGGTTAAACATGTGTTCGCCACATGTAATTAGCACAGTTTTATGGTATCAAGTATTCCTATCAAATACAAATAATTTGTACACAATTATATGATCACAAGTAACTATTACGATTTACAATTTTTGTTTGCAAATAGTTATATGGTTTCATGTATTCCTGTCTAATACATATAATTTCTTTCTATATGAGGAGCGATCTGATCCTCGTCTTTATTTCCACAAAAACTACAACAAATACAGGGAACACAATAGCACCTTTGGATTGAGCAAGTTTTCAGCTAAAAAACACTATTCACTCAACATAGTCACTACCTTTGACTATGCCCTTTCGTTAGCGATGAGCAAGTTAGTTTGTCCTCTATAAAACAGCCAAACTGTTAAGTATTTTAACGGGACCTAAAAGTTTTTGAACTAATTTTTGCCTTTATAAGGAAAGGGGAGCCTTATCTACTGAATGTCTCAAACAATAATCAGCTGGGAGTCCATGTTGTTGCAGGGCCGGCCCTCTGGTTGCTGGCGCCCAAGGCAAGCTGATGTTTGGCGCCCTTTTTTAAAGTATAATCATAAAAATTTTCACAAGGTAAGATCCTTGATGGCGCCTAGGGCCTTGTCCAACAAAGGCAGATTTGAGGCCGTAAGGGTTGCTTGCATGTGTAAAGAGTGGTTTTTTTTTTTAGAGTTTTGAAAGTTTTTATGCTTTTTATAACCTAATAAATTTCGTAAACGCAGAGTTGGATAAAACCGAGATACTGATGAATTTAAAAAAAGAATGCTATCAACGGAAATTGAATATCATCAAGAAATATGGAATGTTTAAAAAAAGAAAAAAAAAAGAAAGAAAAACCTAGGAGCATTTCAAAACATCGTCGCTATTTTCAAAATTAATTCTATTAATGATGGCCTATGAAAGGTCTGAAAGCGCTCGAGACAATTTAGGTAAATTCATCCAACAAATCCAACCTGAAACCAAGACACTTATCAGGAAACTTGAAAGGATCTTAAAAAAATTATATAGACAAAATGTGTCTTTATTATTTAATCAAATATGCTTAAATGAAAGACTGCTGCTTAACCACACACACACACACACACACACACACACACACACACACACACACGTTCGCTAATCGCCCAGGACACCGGGGTTCAACACAAGGTCGAATCATACCGAAGACTTAGAAAATGGTAGTTGATATTTCCTTGCTTAACTCTCAGTATTATAAGGTATATATCAAGGGTAAAGTGGAGCAATCCAAGGAAAGGTGTAGCGCCCTTCCATACATCTCGGTGTATTGAAAGGGGAACCTTCGGGTCGCCCTCGACTACGGTCGTCAATTTTACTTTACTTACTATTTCCAGGCATTCGGTGTAAATTTTCGAGATAGGTGTCATTTGTTATGTTTAGCTTAGTTTGGTCCAAGGGTAAGAAATATGGAGCATCAAGCGAGAACTGAACTCATTAGTCGTGGTCTGCTAGCCTAACTCGCTAACCATTATAACCTACTTTGCCCCCACAAAAAAAAAAAGAAAAGAAAAAAAAAGAAAATTACCAACAATTCCGATGAGATGTGAAACTAAAATCTTCCCTCTGGAAGCAGACAGCTTCTCCATAAGGTCAGTCAATGACACCACGATAGTCAGTGTTTAGAAGAATAAAATAAGTATAAACGATTTTTTTCTTATTCACATTTGTCAGTTAGTTTCGCCGTGTCATTGATCTAAGTCTTGATCCCATACCTGGCGTAGACTGGTACTTCAGCTAATATTAATATTAGAAATGAAAAAAAAAATGATTATGCTTAGATAAGTTTGCGCCAAAAGGCTGTCAGTTGCACAGAGTCACACGTATGGGACTCCTAATGAGGATCGAACTCACTACTCAGTAATAATAGTCAGGTTGACAACCTTGGTGCCTATTACCCTGTAACGAGAGGCACAAGAGTCTTCGTGGCGCAGTTGTTGCACTGCGTCGAAGTAAGTGAGTTTGAACTTGGGTCGATCTATTGTGTTCACTTTCGGCCTAATACCCTTGAGAAAGATATAATTACTCACATCCACACCCCCACACCCCAGTAATAGATTAAATAGCATCGCTGCAATTCTTCTACATTAAATAAACAACGAAGGTTAATATGCCATTAAAACAAGGAACCAAACAAGAGGCGCTTTTTTACGAAGTTTAGCTAAGTTGAAGTAGAAGATCAAAAATATAAGGACTTACGTGAGAATCGAACTCACTTGTCACAAGCTACAAGTTTGGCTCGGTAATGATTACACTATGCGTGGCTTTATTTGTCTCTGCCTTCCAACAGACAGGATTTGACACAAGGTCAATGACCCGAAGGTCGATTATAGAGGGGATTAGGGGAGGGGAATGTCGGGCATGAGCCGAGGCTCGAGCCCTGCTTGACTATGCTGGTCATCGGCCCACAGTACGATGTGTGCCTGATCAGCCTGGCTAGAAATGGACTCAAATCTGGGTCCAGGCACGGATGCCTGATTATAGCTTAAACTGGACAACGAGGTCCAGTGCTATACTTGCTGGTCAAAGGCCGTTGCGCGCTCACCCAGCCAAAAGGCCGAGGGGTGCGCAAGATGACACTGTGTGCGGCGCTTATTTACGAAGTTTAGCTAAGTACAAGATCAAAAGTATAGGAGCTTACTTGAGAATCGAACTCACTTGTCACAGGTTAGTAGCTTAACTCGGTAATTATTACACATGCGAGGAGACACGAGTTAGTGTATCAGGAACTTCGCCTAAGTTATTTCCTACAAATACAGCAAATAGATTTTTAGATAGAATTGAAACAATGCCACCAGTATGAGGCACCCAGTGAGGATCTACCTCACTATTCAATTGTAGTCGTCCGTTAATTGGTCCAGCTTAGTCAAGAAGTATACGTCACCCTGCCGGAATCGAACTCGCTAAGAATGGTCTGCTTCCGAACTCATTAACAAATACACCACTCGAAATGTCCGTAAAAATTCAGCACAGAGCGTCGATTTGGCAGTAAGGCACAAGTCTGTGGCTTGCAGAGAGGAACGAACTTTATATTCAGTTGTAACTGACCTGTAGTCATTTGCTAAGCTCAGCTTAGTTATCCATTGAGAATAAACTTGCAATCGTGTCAGTGTAGCTCCTTAACTATTACACACTAATAGCAGCAGGAACTACAACGCACTTGGTCCATACTTATTTACACTGTCTTATATTGACAAAAATAGTTTAAACGTAAATAACGTGTTTTTATAGTACGAGCGTCAATCAATAAAGAAAGAAAATTCTTTTGATTGAGGAGGGACCTATCATATATTCGAGGGTCATTCAATAAATGAGAATTCTTCTGATTGTGAAGGGGGCTATGATATATACGCGGGTCATTCAATAATTAAAGAGAATTCTTCCGACTAAAGAGGGACCTATTTTAGATACGAGAATCATTCAATAAATAGAGGGATTTTTTTTTACTGTTGAGAGACCTATCATACGTATGAGGGTCATTCAATAAAAAAGAAGAACTTTTTTGACAGTGGAGAGACCAATTATATATACGTGGATCATGCAAAAAATAAAGAAAATTCTTCTGACTGAGGACAGACCTAAAATATATAAAGCTTATTCAATGAATAAGGGGGATTTTTTGACTGTTTAGTTACCTATTATATATACAATAGTCATTCAATAAATGAAGGGGGGCTTTTTTTGACTGTTGAGGTACTTAATATATATACAAGGGTCGTTCCATAAATAAGGGGAATTCTTTTGATTGAGGAGTGACATATTATATATATGAGTGTCGTTCCATAAATAAGTGGAACTTGTTTGAGAGGGGACCTATCATATATACAAGGGTTATTTAATATATAAGAGATTGTTTTTAAAAAGCAAAAGATTTTTTTCGAAGTTTATTTCGTAGACCTAAACTCTGTTTTGTTTGGAATCGGTTTATAGCAAAAATCATTCTAATCTCGCAGGATACCATTTAAAAATGACACGAATCAAACGGAATGCTCCAGGCTTGAACAGAGGTCTATCATCAAATTTCTGATGCCTGAAAAGCGCAAGCCATGTGAAATTTACGAAAGAATGTGTACTGAAAAATATGTTTTTGTAAAAACAAAAGACCTTTACTACGGGGTTAAACATGGGTTCGCAATTACGAGCCAGAGTCGAAAACACAATCCATGGAGTGGAAACGCACGGACTCTCCGGTAAAAAGAAAGTTCCGGGCGCAGTGGTCAGTTAAGAAGGTCATGCTGACCTTTTTCTTGGACATGAAAGGACCAATCCCTATTGAGATTTCCTTTTAAAAAAGTGCAATTGTAAACTGTTATTCCTACTGGCAACTCCTAAGGCAATATTCACCTCATTTATTGAATGACCCTCACCATTTCTTTCAATATCTAAAGTACTTGTCTTAGATATCTATTTAGACCGAATTAAGCTTTTACTTAGTCTACCACAGGGACCACAGTTTTCATGCCGTATGTATTAACCAAACCCCTCCACCACGATCAGGAGGTGATGCAAGGTCAGTTCTTAGCGGAGTACAGCTTTTTTGAATTAAGAGTTGTTTTTCTCCTAGACTGGTTACCTAACCAAAGCTAAAGAACCCAGTCTAACCTACTATTTACCCAGAACTGGAAGGAGAATAGATGGATTCATGCCTTTCCGAAGGGCATTACCGCGAAGTGAAACGCAAACCGCCTCGCCCTGGATTTGAACGCAAGTCACCGATTTCATTTACTTCGATTATAACAAGTATACAATGCACACCTTGCCGATATTTCTACATGTTTTTAACAGGTCACCAATCGCTGAACACAGAACAGGGAAATCATTGCTTAACTTTGGTGAACTAGCAGGAACCAATGCTTTCAGTGAAGTATTATTTACTAAATTTCTTTAAAATGTTTTTTCTTAGTACGTCTACTTCGCATTGATGCCCTTAAAAGGCATGAAATCATTTTTTCTACTCATAGCTATGGATAGAATAGTAGGGAAGACTGCAACCGGTTTAGTAGACGGAGAACTCTGCTAAAAAATTACCTTATGTCACTTCCTGTATGTGAGATGTATAAGAAATGTCAGATTTAAAATGATCAAAGTTAGCAACAACAAAAATAAAATTGCAACAAAAAATTTTAAACGAATGAATGAAATAACGTAACAGTAACTAAGTTCATGTCCGGATTATCATAAAGCACTTCTATTAGCCCTCAGTTGTGAACTAAATTGATGTCCCCCCACTCTCAACAACGCGTTGGTGAAGGGCCTTGCACAATTGTCGTTATTCTAACTTACAAACTATATTAGCTTCTTACTCAACAGCAAATGATAGAAAGAAGAAATTAGCAGATTTGCGTCACACGGAAGCTGAGCAAAGTTAACAAGTATTGACAGGGGGGTAAGGCTAAATATTCAAAAATAACTATGTCCGAAATTGTAATAAATTACCAAATAGATGCTTTAAGAATGAATTATTTGTTGTTTAAATATTCCATCTTGGTCTATCAGAAGAAATAAAAACAAAAATAAAGGAGGATTGTTTTGTCAGAATGAAATAAGTCAGACGTAGTTCCTGCAACTTACTACTACTGGTACAATTTAGGTGCCTCTCGTGGTGTAATGGTTAACAAGCTAGACTAGCAAACCTTCACGAATGAGTTCGATTCTGATTGGGTGCCCCATTCATATGGCCTTGTGCAACATCTAAGCAAAAAACTAAGTAAATTACTGTTGGGTGCTTTAGGTGGTGTAATGTTTAGCAAGCTCGACTAGCAAACCTTCCCAAGTGAGTTCTAGTCCTATTGAGTGCACCATTCATACGGCTTAGTAAGTAGATACTTCTATAATTTAGGACGCCTCTCTGGTCATAATGGTCGGCGAATTGGTTTTGCCGCTCAATTACTATTGAGTTAGTGAGTTCGATTGGTGCTTCACGCTTGTGGCCTTGTGCCAAATTTGTGGATTCCTTGCCGTGGTTCATGATAGTATCAAATCTCAGTTGCGCTGAGTTTAAAAAGACGTGTTCAAACCACGCCGAAAGCACCAGTTCTCGTCAAATCACCAAAGTTAAGTAGCGATTGGCATATTCAATTTAAGGATGGGTGACCACTTTGCAGGTATTGTGTTAAACCTGTTACCAGTGTGTCATATTAAGCATAGTTTGGTAAATAACAGTTTTTCAGTCACGGTGAAAGCACAGGTTAAGGAACAAGTAACCTATTTTCTTCTGGAATGGGTGACCATAAAGAAACTGCAATTACTATATCTATTTAACCAAACGATTACCCATGTGTAGGATGCGGTACAAGGTCATTTTTTTGGCTCTACGGGTGGTGTAATGGTTAGCGAGCTAGAATCGAAAATCTTCACGAATGAGTTCGATTTTTATTGGGTACCCCATTCATATGGCCTTGTGCCACATCTAAGTAAAAAGCTAATTTACAAAGTCAATTAATTACACTTGAAAAAAAAGTTAAAAATTACCTCTAAAAGAGCAAGCAATTTTGTTTTAAATTCAATATTTAGAATTTAAAACTTAATTTTTTTTCTTAATGTAAAACGTATAATCAAAGATGTAATCGAGCTTATTCGTTAGTCCAAGTGACGAGAAATTATAGACTTCACCAAGTTTGACACAAGACTAGAAATTTGGAATACCTAGTCAGAATTTATTCACTGATAATAGTATGATAGCTGAACAATAGATATGCACGTGTAATAAAAACAATGTAGCACTTGAATATATTTACCAGGCTTCGAGATTTACTGCAGAGATGTCTACATAGCTTGCATGAATTTAATCAACCACTCTCCCATAGATAGGTTGGTTGGTTGGGTTTTATGGCATATCAACCTTTGTAGGTTATTTAACGCCAAATCCATTTTTATGTTAATAATTAATTCTATTTCAAACAATTCAGTTTAGCATGAGTACACATTTATTCAAACAGTTCTAATTCAGCTAATTCAGTTTGGCGTAGTACAGATTTCGTTTACACAGTAAAGTGACAAAACAGTTCTATTTGAAATAATTCAGTTTAGCATAACCACGCTGTTTAAATGTAAGTACGGTTTAATTGTCAAGAACATTTCTATTTCAAGTTATTCAGTTTAGTCAAACAATTCAGTTTAGCATAAGTATGCCGTTAGTTCTATTTAACCCATAGATAGGGCCCTATCAAGCGCAACCATTCCGGACCAGAGTGGACCTGGGAGCAATGGCAATGAAGGGGTGCTCCGTATTCCCCAAAGCCCCAGCATTACTGGAACCTCAC
>OY757935.1:42828178-42830678 GCA_963585895.1 Sepioteuthis lessoniana | reverse complement strand
GTGGGTGGAGGAAGGAAAGATTGATTCATCGTTTTCCCAAGGGCATTAGTGCATAGTGAAATGCAAACCAACTTCTTCAAGATCTGAACTCTGGTCACCGGCTCCATTTCCTTCAACGTTAACCATTGCACTTAGCTCCTCTCCCCCCACTCTCTCTCTCTCTCTCTTATATATATATATATATATATATATATATATATATATATGAAAAAGGATTTTATAATTAAAACTTTTTCCTGATAGGATTGAATGTGATCCGGTCACCCGAGCAGAAAGTGTATATATTTACTTATCCCTCCTCACGAGCAGGATGCGACACAAGGTCAGTTTTTTAGCGGACTTTAACCGGTTTGATTTCAGAGTTTTCCTTCTCCTAGAATGGTTGCCGTATCAAAGTTAAAGAGCCCAGTCTGCCTAAGCTCTAACTCGAGGGAGAATAATTGGATTCATATCATTCCCAAAGGTATTTGCGCAACGTGAAATGTAAACAATCTTGTTTCGGATTTGAACTCGGGTCACCCCGTGTCCTTTTCCAACGACGGTAACCATTTCCCTACGCAAAAAAGTAAAAAGTATTATAATCACCTTGACTTGTCCTCCTTTTCCAACAATTTTAAACGTATATGGACCATCTTAATCAGACATTCATTTCTAAAGCTACTGTGTCTAAAATATCAAGCAGAATCTGTTGTGTCTATTGTCAGTACAATGAAGTACCATTATTAACAAATTTCGCTGACTATATATGGAGGCGAGTGGCTTAACAGGTATTGCCGTTGGAAATAAACACGGTAGCACGTGTTCAAATCCTGGACGAGGCTGTATGTGTTTCACTTTCGCACTAATACCCTCGGCAAAGACATGAATCTAGTTCTAGCCATGGGCAAATAGTAGGGACTATTTAACTTTGGCATGGCAACCGGTCTAGGAGAAAGACAACCGCGTGTTTAAGCACAAATATAACTGGAGTTCTCTTTCGAACACGGCTCCCCAAGAGTCTCCACACATAAAAACTTTCATCTGGTTTGATGCCGTTAGAAGGAAGAAAAGAAGGTTTAATAAAAAAAAAACCCCAGCTAATTGGACTCTCCCCGGTGCTTGCGACCCTTGGGTACTGTCTGATTGTCTGACCGCTCATTTCTTCCCCTGCTTTATCTCAGAGATTCGCACAATCAGAGACTATTGAATAAATATCTTTACTCTTGAGTGAAGAAAGGCATGAATCCACCCATACCTGCTCTTTGTTCAAAGCCAGTTGTTTTAACAAAAAGTATATTGTAACTGTATGACACACGATAGAGAAAAATGATTCATATGCCTTTTTATATGTAGGAAAACCATTTTAGAGAATGGAAGGCATAACTCCACCTTTCCCTACAATTTATTCATTAGTCTTGATAAAATAGTATTGTCACTGCTATGACACAAGAAAAAAAAAAACAGATTTCATACGCTTTTTGTTAATAGTAGAGAAAACACGTTTACTTGAATAGAAGAAGGCATAAATCCACCGCTCCCTCTACTTTGTTAACAGCCATGTGTATTTGACTGGACAAAATCGTGCAGTCTCTGTATTTCAACAAAACAAAGGCAACGAAGAATCTCCTTCACAATACGCTTCTCAGTTCCATAGGGGAGGTGCTGTTTGAGTGAGGAAGGTAGTCACGGTGGAGGGGGAGTAAGGCGAGTACTCTGGAACTGGGTATTATATATTTTGAGAGAAGGGAATCGACGTGGGAGCACTTTGAGGGGAAACTCAATCTCCCCACCCCTAACTGAAACCAACCCCCAAGTATCATAACTCACCCGACGCAACCGCTCGGCGGGGCCCATAGCCACCATCCGCCTACACGCATACCAGCACATAGTCAGACGAAAGGGGTGGGTGTGGTAGATAGCTCCTGGATGTGGTTTAAAACAAAAGGGAGCGGAAAGAGAAGAAGCCGTTACGGATATAGTAAACGAACGCTAAAGTCAGACACACATGTGTATCTCAAGACCAGTAAACACATTCCATTGAGAAAAAAATATGAAACTAACTAACGCGCATGCGCGTACTCACATAGTACGTTAGCTCTCAGTCATTGCACACACACACACACACACACACACACACACACACACACACACACGTGCAAATATATATATATATATATATATATATATATATATATATATATATATATATATATAAAGGACAAAATGGGAATTTCAGTCAAGAATAGATTGATGAAAAAATGATGTTCTATCCGAATGAAGACGCCACGCCCTCCCCCAAAAGAAAAAAAACCATTCAGTATCAAATTGAACAGGAATTAGCTATATTCTGAATGTTAAATCATCGAGTTAGCTGAGCTCGTAAATCATTTTGTAACAATATACATTTGTTGTTGGATTATGATAACGTACCAATACAATATAATGAGAATTCAAGTAATATATATATATAAGTAAAACTTGGCGACCGTATTCGAGGGAGACCTGAAGGCCGCCTTTTCAA
>OY757935.1:42763178-42823178 GCA_963585895.1 Sepioteuthis lessoniana | reverse complement strand
ATAGGGTCCTATCTGTTGGTCAAATTGAACTAAACTGCTTAACTGAATTTTATTCATCATGGTAGTTTTTTTGTTGTTTTTCTAACTACGTTTCGGCCAAATTTCACCTCTGGCCGTCTTCAGGTGATTAACCGCGACCTTGTAACCGTATCTCCAGTAATTACTGCCTTCCATAGTTGTTGTCTATTGCACCACATTTTTGACCAAGTAACCCTCTGACCGGTTTGGGTAGGAATTGAAACCGTTATCTTCTGACAATGCTCCCATAGAATCGTAGAGACCCAACGCCTTTATCCGCTGCGCCACGGGCGATCGAGGTTGGATTTTTTGGTCTTATAAATCCAATTATTTGTTCTCCTTATCTGGTCTTCCATAATCGGGTCCGTACCGAATTTGTAATTGTCTTCATTGGGAATCCTTTTTGAGAAGAGGCCTCTTAATCTGAGTATTAATTTTATTGCGGACTTTTGACCTCGGATAGGAATGCTGAATCTTGTAACCGTATCCCCGTATCCGCAGAGGTGAAATTTGGCCGAAACTTAATGATAAAAAAAAAGTAAAAAAAAAAAAAAAAAAACTACCAAGATGAGGACAAAAGTCCGCAAAAAAATTAATACTCAGATTAAGAAGCCTCATCTCAAAAAGGATTCCCAATAAAGACAACTAAACTGAATTGTTTGAAATAGAACTTTTTTGACATTTAACTGTGTGTAAACACAAAACTATACTTATACTAAATTGAATTGTGATAAATAGAACTGTTTATGTGTATAAAAATGGAATTGACATTAATAAATTACAATAGTTGTTGTGTCATAAAACCAAACCAAACCAAACCAAAAACCTATGGTAAACTGAATTGTTTGAAATGCAACTGTTTTTATATTAAACTGATTGTAAACAAAATACTGTATTTATGTTAAACTGAATTGTTTGAAATAGAACTGTTTATAAAATGGATTTAGCATTAAACAACCAACAGTGGTTGATATGCCATAAAACCAAAGCAAACCATCTGTCCCTATCATCTAAATTGGATCCACAGGTCCTTGAAACGATATCCAGTGTCCGCACAGAGATGATGTAAATAAGTTCTTGCTGGTCACAAACACTGGCACGTCCATATGTAGGGGTCCATATGAAGGGATACATAGAAGAACGTCGCTTATTAGTTCGTCCTTCCTTCTTAAGCAGAACCCAGCATGTCTTGTTCTTCTTGAAAAGTTTATGAGATGGGAGGTAAGTGGCCGTACAGCTGCTGTTTTGTGGAGTGTTACTTCCAGGATTTGTTAAAAACATCTCGTAGCATTCTTGTATAGTTCCCATCTAGCTTTCTCCCCGTGCGTTTTATTCGTATCCATGTGGTGTACCATACAGTATTATTACACAGCCATCGAACTAATTCGTACAAAAAGAACAACTAGAATACATTCAAGGCCAAATCAATAAAACCGGAAACTCCGTGAAAGATAGATAATTGCAATTAGCATGGCAGACAGTAAATAAAGTGAGCAAAAGAAAAAGCTGCCAGCCAAGAAGAAAGAATATAGAATTGGAAAGAACATCTCAAGAATCTATTTGGAACCCTCATGAAGTCATTGATAAACCTTTTAAAATGATTATTAATAACCAACTAGACATCCAAACTAGGACAGTTTACGAAGGAAGAAGTTGATGAAGTATTGAAAAAAAGTAAAAGCGAAGAGCTGCAGGTTTCGACGAAATACCTCGTGATGAATGGAAGACAAGGTAATTTGATACAGTCACTAAAGGATTAAAGGAACTGGAGACCTTGGAAATAAGAGGACGAGTGGAGACCATAGTTGAGATCGGCTACAATACTAAGAAGAGTCCAGGAGACTTAAGGAAACTCAAAGTTCAGAGAGAAACCATCGACTAACACCGGTGTGAAAAACTCGAAAAGGAGTAACAATAATAATTGATCAAACCCAATGTGTTGATCAAAAACCCGAATCAATTGACTTCTAAGTGTCCGGTTACTCAATCCTAAAACTGATAGAATATAAACATCATCATCATCATCATGACGTGCGGCTAGCACGGATATCCCTGACCCTCTCTCTCCACGTCTCCCTATCATTCATCGCCTCCAGCAGGTCTTCAGGGTTACATCCCGTATCATCACATAGCTGCTGTATGAATGTTCGAGCTGGTCGTCCTGCTTTTGATTGGCCATATGCGGGGGTCCACAGGAGCACATCACTTACGATCTCGTCCTTGCTTCTCCAGCAGTGTCCGGCATGTCTGGTTCGTCTAGCTTGTATAGTTTTCGTGATAGGTGGTAGGTGGCCGTACATTTGGCGCCTTGTGGGGTTTTGCTGCCAGGACCTGTTCAATATTGCTCGTAACATTCTTGTATAATTGCCGTCGAGCTTCTTCTCCAACCGTTTAGTCAGCGTCCAAGTAGTGAATCCATACAGCTGTATCGACACGACCGCAGCCTCATACATGATAAAATAAGACATTATATGTTATTTCGATTTTCTTTTATTACTCTTGCTTCACATCAAACTTTGTATTTTTGGTTTGGTTGTAATGTACACAGCTGCTTCTTCTCTATGGGTGGTAATAAAGTTTTCATATTCGTCATTTCGATTATATACTCTTGAAGCATATCAAATTTATTTCTTCTAATTACCATATAATGGTTTTTGATATCACGATTGGTGAGCGAGGAAAATTCATTTTTTGAAGCTTTAACTGTTTGTGACTTATTTCTGCGTATAATCAGGGGAGTCATGGCCATGACAATTCTGTGATCGGATGATATTCCTCCAAAAGAGGAGTATGCCTCACAATTCAGAGCACTATTTATCCATTTCTTGTTTATGAATATATAATCTATGCTTTAGAGATATGTGGGTAAGTGTAGGTCCATAGATTTCCCTCCCTTTTTTAGAATTTAGAATTTAAGCATGCTAACTTGTTCTCGAGGGAAAAATTCACTTGATATTCTCCATATATATATATATAGTATAAGGTTGTCACTTGTCTCACTTGGTGTGTTTGTAGCAAACCAAATGCGGTAAAATTTGGAGAGTGCTCAATATAGAGCTATATAATAATAATAATAATAATAATAATAAATATATATTAGTTTTTATATATATTTATCTAATAGCATGGGTGCTTATCTGCGACCACAGGTTTCATGCCGTCTCATTACGACAATCATCAGGCAAATGTGGTCGCAGATAAGCATCGATGCTATTAAATAAATATATGTAAAAACTAATTTATATATGCGTATGTGTGTGTGTGTGTGTGTGTGCATGTGTATCAGATTACTCGAAGAGTGCTGCTGGGACCATGTAACCCATCAATACCTGGCGTATGATCGAGTGATTGGCGACTGAACCTGTTTTCCTCACCTAGTGAGGAATATGAGACAGGATGAAAAAATGAGACCTATTAAAGGCCAGATTAACAACCTTATACAGTCAACAGCCATTTAACACGTTCACGCCCTTATGAATATGAATATTTTGATAAATTCCCTATTTGAGAAGACAGATGGATGCGTATGAAACTGGCAGTGATGGACGCTTAGCTTTGGTTTAGACGTCTATCCAAAAGAAGGACTTTGATGCACAAACTGCGGCTTCAGTTATCACCTATGATGTCGGGATGGACTTTTCATAAGACACACATTATTGAAGCTTCGAGGGTGAAATTCGTTCAGCATACACTAAAAGGCTTCAGGCACAGGTATCGCTTGATATGATGGGATTGTTATAAAATTGTCATTTAATGTCCATACTCGAATCTGCAGTAAGAGACATAGAATATATACGTGTATAGATATGTGTGAACGTGTGTGTGAACTTGTCTGTAGTAATTCCCGATGCATCTTTTAAGCAAATTTTCAACGTAACACAGTATTGTTCAAGTGCGTCAACTTTATTATCTCGTATATACGATCATTAAATCAAACAAAAGTTTAGATATATTTGTCCAATAGCGGCAACCAACCCCATCCGCACAGGCAGGATGTGACACAAGGTCAATTTTTAGCGGAGTTTAACTGGTTGGAATTCAGCGTTTTCCTTCTAGACCAGTTGGCATACTAAGTTTAAACAGCTAGTCTGCCCTACTATTTACACATAGCTGGAGGGAGAACAATTGCTATGTGAAAAGCAATAATCCTCGTCAGGGATTTGAACTCATGTCACCGGCTTCATTTTCTACGACGATAACAATTACACCACGGGTACCTCGGTATCACACACACACACATATATACATATGTTTATAATTATGAATGGAGGAATTGATATATTAAGTTAGAAATCACCATGACAAGAAAATCCGGCACACACCTACACATGACATACAGAACACTGAACAGCTGTTTCGACCTTATTAGGTCTCATCAGCAGTGTACACCGTGACCTCCACCACTGGAGATCGAACCAATAACCACAGTATGCAGAAGCCAAAACTTTACCACTGGGCCACTGGTTCATGCCACGTATAAGCGATACCGAATCAATTTTCTTTTCATGGTGATTTCTAACTTAATATACATATGTATATGTGTGTGTGTGTGTGTGTGTGTGTGTGTGTATGTGTGTGAATGTGTTTGTGTGTTTACGTGTGCGTGTGTGTTTAGTTTGATTTATTTATTTATTGGCATATCAACTCCTAATGGATTATTTAAAGCCGAAATTTGATTAATTCCTAAAGGTTCGATTGTAATTCTAACAACATTTTCAGTATTCCTTTGCGTTTTTTCTTTTTTTCAGTTGCAATTTTTTTATTTGCCGTTAATTTTTGTTTGAACGGAGTAATATGATATAGTTTCAAGTATTCTTTTCTGACACTAATAATTTAGACATATTTATAAGGTGTGAAGAATTCCTTTCGAATACTAATAATTTTCCAACAAATCTATTTAATCTTAACTGATTATCTCACACTCCGGGTGAGAGAATACCCGGAGATGATGGGTAGAGCAGGAGACTCACCAGAGGAAAACTCCTTTTGTGGAGGAGGGGTGAAATTTTAACTTCCAGCAGTGGACACAGATGAAATGGCTTTTCTTTCTTCCCCTCCTTCCTTCTTCTTTCTCTCTCTCGTGTCTGGTTGCATTTTATTTTCTTGTTGAACCTGATGAAGTCCTGTTAAAGTTCTTTTGGAATTTTGATTCATATCAATGCTCTTAACAGGATGGAAATAAGCTTATTATCCTAATGTGACCGAATGTTGTTTTTTTTCTTGAAATAATATTATTTGCTCTGTGGAGTTTATTTACATTGAGCTCTTTACTAGGAATATTTAGATATTCTAAATTTGAATAATTTATTTGTCCTGACTGAATTGTTCCATATTCCGGATTTACTGGATTGAAGAATACCTTATATATATATATATATATATATATATATATATATATATATATATATATATATAAGTATTTATGATCCGAGGAAGATAGTCTTAGGTTTAGACTTTTAAGTGGTAATCCAAGGTGAATTGGAATCTCAAGTTGAGCGCTCAATGTCAACTGCTTTCGAATGTATAGTTTATATACATGCATATAAAGTAAAGTTGGCGACCGTAGTAAAGGGTGACCAGAAGACTCCTTTTTCATTAGCTACTACACCGAAGTTTAGAGGAGGGCGCTAATCATTTCCCTCGATTACTCCACTTTACCCTTGATCCTTAGCTTATAATGTTAAGTAAGGTGGCATCAAGCACCATTTTTTCAGTCTTTGGTATGACTCGACCTGGAATTGAACCCCGGTCTCCCGGAGCATTTGCGAACAATACACACACCTAAATCCATATATGTACATACATATACATGCAAAAACACATATGTATATATATATGCATGCATGCAAATGCATATATATACGTATGAACACACACACACACACACACACACACACATTGGCATTCAATGTACTTATTCCAGCAAATTTTCGACCGGTCGAATCACCTTGGAAACTTCTCTTTTGATCTTGTGTGAAGCTGTTTTCCATGTCTTGAAAACTCTTCCTTGAAACTTACCCTAAGAAAGTTGGAAAAAATCGCATGTAACTTGGTCTAAAGAGATTGTGAACTCGCACCATTCTGTTTCAAAAGTGTAATATTGAAATTGGATCCATAAAAAAAAGCTGTACTCAAGCACGATCTCTCTCTCTCTCTATATATATATATAACGACGAGAAAAGTGATGAAAAATAATATTTTTGTGCAACTTATTATTTGATTGTTCTTAATCATTAGGATAACTGGTACTGAACCCTCCATTTGGGAAGTATATTTTAGAAATAGGTGAAGTGCGTTTTGGATTGGCCATGACTGCTTGGTTTATTTATATGTCTCCCAAAATTTGTCCATTCTATTTTAAAGTGGGACCTTGTACTCCATTCATCTTGATGTTAAAGTAATTTGGGACTTTAAAGCTGATATGCTATAATTGCTTCAATATTGTCCAATGCGTCTTTTAGGCCGAGGTGAGTGGAGATTTTTTTCTCCGGTGTTGAACTTGGTACCTCTGTAAAAATCGTGACAGCTGCCGAGATATTGAAGAACTTTTGACTCATTCTTGTATTTGTGTATTGAGTTTATTCACACTCATGAATTAAAAGATGTTCCCGCCTTGAATATGTCGGATAAACTTGGACAAACGGTCATATAGGTGAGAAAAGAACAGTCACCGAAAACCGTTGACACTGTGTACGCAATCCTAACTTAGATATATATGGTCTATTAACATTATTTAGCAAAGTCAATTTATAGGGTAAAAAATCTATCTATCTATCTATCTATCTATCTCATTCACTCATTATCACTTTCTCACTCACTCACTCACTCACTATCTATCTATCTATCTATCTATCTATCTTGTATGTCTGTGTGTGTGTGTGTGTGTGTGTGTGTGTGTGTGTGTGTGTGTGTGTGTGTGTATGTGTGTGTGTGATAGATATTTACGGCAAAAATGGTTGAAATCAGTAAAATATAGTAGCGTATGAATAAGAAAGCAGATCAATATTACCTTGTTATCAATTTTTCTCTATATACGTTATATATACATCATATATATATATATATATATATATATATATATATATATATATATATATATATATATATATATATATATATATATATACATTGTGCTTATATACACATTATAAATATATATGCATTATAAATATATATACATAAGTATACATTTTATATACATATATATGATATATGTACATTTTAAATATAAATTACAAATACATTATGTATATATGCGTTATACATATGCAATATACATAGAAGCATTACATATATAAATACATTATATATAGATACATTATCTATGTAGGTTATTGGCATGGACGTATTATGCATACCTTATATATATGCAAGCATTACATATATACACATATACGTATCATATATATACAAAATACATATACATTATAAATATATACTTATGAATATAAATACATTATCGATATATATATATATATACATATATTGTATATACCTTATATATATACAGACGTACGCTATATATATTAAGGGGGTGTCCTCGTGGTGTAATGGTTGAAGCGATGGACTACGGAATCGTAATAATCGAGTTCGAACTCCAGTCGCGCTATTACGTTCACTTTCGGGCAACCTTGGGAAAGGTATGAACCCCCTTATCCTCCCAGCTATGGGTTAAATTGTACCAGTACTGTTCTTCTAAGAGAATAGCTTTGGCATTAAATAATCTAGGAAGGTTGATATGCCATTAAACAAAGAAACCAAACCAAACCAAACCAAACTATATATATTAACATTATCAATACATTATATATATATATATATATATATATATATATATATATATATATATATATATATATATATATACGCACTTTAGTCCTTCGCATATAAATATTGACATTATATACACTTTACACGCATACAAACATATATATGTATGTCCATTCCATTTTCTACGACGATAAATGTTAAGTGTATAGATATATATCTGCGTGTGTGTATGTGTATGCGTATGTGTGTGAGAACCTCGAGTTGAGGAAATTACGTATTTCCGACCGGTGACAGAGGTTGGAAAAATTAGGTTTGACCTCATCTGAAGTAGACCGGATACCGATCGTCTTGTAAGACTAGCAGTCTGTACTTGGAAAATTAGGGTAACGCTATCGTTTCAACATCGTTCCCCCGACCCCACTTAATCTGACCGTTATTCCGTAATATCAAATACCAAGAGCGTGTGGGCTCGGCTCGGATCCGTGATTAACGTGTTTTTTTTCCCTCTCCCCCAACACCGACGGTATTAGAGGTTAGTTTTCGACCCCCGGGCTGGATTTCGAACACCAATCTTCAAGACAAGCAAGCTGTCTGTCCTACACTTCTGGCGTAGCAGAGACTTTCTTTTTCCTATTTGCCACATCTCATAATTTGACCATTGGGCCGTATGGCGCTAATTCTAGAAGATATCAATATGTGTGCATAGATGAATGTGCGAGACTGAGATCAGAGTGTGTTGTAATGGATGTGAGAGGGAGGAAGTCGGGCAGGTTACAGGCTAAAAATAAACCAAGGTGGGACAAGCGATGGTATTGTTCGTAGATAAAGTTGGCGGAAAATATTTTCCCGTAAACTGGGGAAAAAAAAAACGTCAAAAAGGCCCGGCCATTCTTTTCCCTTTCCCTATCCCTTTCCTTCTCTCCCACCCCTCCATTTCTATTTTGTGCTGCTTCTAATTTTTTTCTTCTCTCTTTTACTTTTCAAGTCTTGCAGCTTCTCGTGATGGAATGGATGGAAATATAATGTCTACCTCGTGAGATCGACGGAGATGAGGAGTTTTCATCGGGAAAAGAAGAAGAAGAAGAAGAAGAAGAAGAAGAAGAAGAAGAAGAAGAAGAAATATTTGTAAGAGTAGGAAGAGTGGCAAGAAGAAGAAGAAGAAGAAGAATTTTTTTTCTCTTGTGTCGAGAATTTACGAGAAACGAATTCCTCGTTGCCCTTAACAACTGTACATAAAAAAAAATAAAACAAAAAACTGAACAACACCAGCAACAACCACAAAACAGAATGTTCACCATAACATGAAACTGTACGTTTTCTTTCTTTCTTTCTTTCTTTCTTTCTTTCTTTCTTGTTTGTTTGCTTGTTTCTTTCTTTTCTAATCAGCATTCTTTTTCTTTCTTTATCTTCCTTTTTTCAGGTTCCTCTTCTTTCTTTCTTTCTTTCTTTCTTTCTTTCTTTCTTTTACTGTGTCCACTTTTTATTTGTTCGTTTCTTTCCTTTATTTTCTTTTTTGTGATCACTATTTTTTCTTTCTTTTCCTTCCTTATCTACGTTCCGCTTCTTTTTTTCTTTCGTTGTCTCTTTCTTTACAATTGGCATCATCGTCTATCTTTATTATTGTTAATAGTAATCATAATAGTTTGCAAGTTCTTCACACCGGTTTCAACTGGTGGTCTCTCACTGGAGTCTTAGAGACAACAAGTCTCCTCGGGTCTCCAGGACTCCAGGACTCTTCTGGGCCGATTTCAATAATATAGTCGCGATTCTACCTCTGATTTCCAATTCCTTCAAGTCTGTTTCTAAGCTCTTGGGGGGACCATTCCAAACGTACCAATTACAATTGGTATCACAGACACCTTTATGTTCCGCAGTTTTGTCTATCTTTTCGTTTATTTTTGCACTGTGATCGGCTGGAAAAGTAGAAATCAACTTGGACTGGTCTTCTGGTTACCATTCGATGATCCATCTGTATCTCAAAATGCCAGAGATTTTTCTGCGTCTCTCTTTCTAGGATAGATTTTGAGCTGTGCATATACCATTTGTCTGCAACGGTCAAATTTCAATTTCTTGCACAATTCCCAGTGGACCACCATTCTCACCCAGTCATGCCTAGTCTTACATTCCTTTTGCACCAGTTTTCTGTATTCACTTATTAACTGTTTCATTTCTGTCGTCACATAACGTACACTTACTATTCTGTTGCGTGTAATCAATTTTCTTCTGGATATAATTGGTCCATATGGCATTTTTTTAAACGCAGTTTTTTCCAAGCAGCGGTCGTGTCGATACTGCTATATGGATGCACCACATGGAAGCTAACAAAATGTATTTAGAAAAAGCTTGACGGCAATTACACAAGAATGCTGCAAGTCCGGGAGGCAACACCCCACAAAACAGCAGCTATACGGCTACCTACCACTCATCATGAAAACTAGCCAAATAAGACTAACCAGACATGCGGGACACTGCTGGAGAAGTAAGGACGAACTCATAAGCGATGTATTCTAGTGGACTTCTTCACACGAACGAACAAAGGTTGGACGACCAGCTAGAACCTATATACAACAGCTCTGCGCCGATACAGGGTGAACCTTAAGACCTCCCGGCAGCGGTGGGTGACAGAGACGGATGGTTAGAGATGGTCAGAGAGATCCATGCTTGCACCGTAACATGTTGATGATGATAAGGCATTATTTTGTGCTGCTTTTAGGAGATTCATTTTCTTTTTTAAAGATTCACTTTCTTTGCCATGTCTACATCTTCTCGTGTGCAGTCTTCCCAATTTTTCAGATGAAAGTATCCATGAGTTGTTATTCCTTCCATTTTTGTTTTTATTATTTCACTCCTTGTGAGGTTTTCATATCGGCATTAGCTGGTAGTCTTTTACAGGAATGACAGTAAGTCTCATTAGGTGTCCAGGCCGATCCCAACAATATTGTAATACTATTGGCATAATGGTTAGGGTGTTCACCAATGACCCTGGAGACCTGGGTTCAATCCAAGATCATGTCATACCAAAGACTCAAAAATGGTACTTGATGCTACCTTGCTTAATACTCAGCATTACAAGGTAAGGATGAAGGGTAAAGTGGAGCAATCCTGGGAAATGAGCTGCGCTCTCCCCAACACCTTGGTGTAGTAACTATCGAAAAGGTGGCCTTCGGGTCACCCTCGACTACGGTCACCGACAACTTATAGCCTTGATTCTTCCTCTGATTTCCGATGCTGATAGACTCTTTTCCAAGCCCTTGGGTACTGTTCTTAGCACTCCAACTATTATTGGTATCCCCGTCACCTTCACCTTCGAAATCATTCTCAGCTTTCTGGCAAGATTCAAATATTTGTTTATCTTTTTGCTTCCTTTCAACAGTACATTTTGTCTGGTGGAACAGCAAAATCCAGTAGATGTTCTTTTCTTTCTAGTTAACTAACTCTACGTTTGGCCTGATAGACAGCTAGCTAGCTCGATAGCGAGCTAACTAGCTTCATAGATAGATAGATAGATACTAATGTAGCTAGAGCAACAGAAAGAAAGAAAGAAAGAAAGAAAGAAAGAAAGAAAAAAGAAAGAAGGTCTTATAGAATTCTCCGTAGAGAAACAGATGTAAATTGTAAAAGGAAAAAGAAAAAAGAGATAGATAGATAGATAGATAGATAGATATTACTGTAGCTAGAGCGACAGAAAGAAAGAAAGAAAGAAAGAAAGAAAGAAAGAAAGAAAGAAAGAGGTAGTTCGCTCTTTTGGAAAATAGAATAAAAGGGAAAAGAAAAGAAAGAAAAAAGAGGCAAACAGATCTGTAGAGAGATTTGAATAGACTGAGATAGATAGATAGATATGAACAAAGATAGATAGATAGATAGATAGATAGGTAGATAGAAATACTTTCAACTTTGCACAAGTTATTTGAATTTTAGAATTAAAAAAAGGTAAAAATTCAGTATCGATACTTTTCGATCGAACCTTGAGTTACTAGTATTAATACTATACAGCTGCATTTTTGCTTCAGATCTTATAATGTCAGATACAGATTCGAAGATTGTGGTCATCTGAGCAGGAGTGGGGCATGATTCTAAGCTGCACCACAGAATTCGGGAAAAGAAAGGAAATGCAGTAATAAAAAACTGGCTGAGGTGCTGTTAGTGTGGTGGCAAGTCTATTGAAATAAAGCTCAGGGAGAGGGGGACACACAGCAGTTGTTGATTAAGATCCTTTAAAACGTGAGGGAGATGAGGTTCTGACTACCTGTACTTAAGACCCGTCAGAAGCTTTGCAGCAATTGAATACACTGAAAACATAGTTTTTCAGGGTTTGGTTTGGTTTCTTTTTAGGTTATTTAATGCCAAAGCCATTCTCCTGGAAGAACAATAGTGGTACTATTTAACCCATAGCAAGGAGGATAAGGGGGTTCATACCTTTCCCAAGGGTATTTGACCGAAAGTGAACGTAATAGCGCGACTGGAGTACGAACTCGCGTACTACGATTCTGCAGTCCATCGCTTTAACCATTACACCACGAGGACACCCCCTGTTTTTCAGAGGCTGGTCGTTAATATCACTTTGAATTTTAAAAAAAGCAAAAACAATGATAGAATTTTATGTGAATTTGACTATGTAAGAAAAGATTTAAGGATGAAAAAAAGTACATTCATATCTATCTATCTATCTATCTAGCAGGCGCTCGTGGTGCAACAGTTCTGTTGTAGGAAATGAATACGGCAGACCGTTTTCTAATCATGGACGAAACTGTTTGCATTTTACATGGCGCTAATATCCTTGGAAAAGGTATGGATTCAACTATTAACTTTCTAGCTATGTGTCAATATTAAGGCAGACGGATTCTTTAACCTTGGTCAAGGAGAAATAAAACTCTGAATTCAAACATGTTAAGCACCGCCCAAAAATTGACCTTGTGTCGCATCCTGCTATGGGCAATGGGTAAATACATACATACATACATATCTATCTATCTATCTATCTATCTATCTATCTATCTATCTATTCACAGCACAGTCGACTGAGACAACAGAATACACCGGCTGCATCCCTGTAAAAGAATAGGACTGAGTAATGAGTGTCCTGGACCTGATACTAAACCTTCTGATGGTGACGCTCCAGTTTTGGAGTTTGTTAAATGAGGAGTACTCCTTCAATGCCATTACTCCTAGTTCCCTTCTGATCAAAAATTGATAACAAGGTAATCCAAGTTGAAAGAGAGATTTATGGAGAAGCAAAGTCGACACTATAGCGTTTCGGTTCTAGTGAACCATCATCAGGACTATGAGGGATGATATTAGTGATGTTAAATCAACGATGGATGTTTAAAAGTACCAAATACAAAAACCTACTGAAAATTTGTATAACAAGAAAAAGTTGGCTGTTTAATTAATTTTCTTGTTATACAAATTTTCAGTAGGTTTTTGTATTTTGCACTTTTAAACACCCATCGTTGATTTAACATCACTAATATCATCCCTCATAGTCCTGATGATGGTTCACTAGAACCGAAACGCTATAGTGTCGACTTTGCTTCTCAATAAATCTCTCCTTCTACTTGGATTACCTCGTTATCAATTTTTCTTTATATATTGTCGGATTACACTCCATTATTTACTTATATATATATATATATATATATAGGATTTGGCATTAAATAACATACAAGGGTTGATATGCCATAAAACAATACTATCTATCTATCTATGTCTGTTATATCCATCTATACATCTATTTCATTATATGAAATGTATTCATCTATTTATTTAATTCATTTCTTGCCGTGTTGCCTAGCTTCACGCCACTCCGTCTCTTTTTACTTCAATTACGAGTAATTGAACAGCCAATACTGCACAGCTAGAGGTGTAGAGTTCTAACCATACAGCCATCACCTGCAGGCAGACCGGATGTTTACGATCGTTATCATCAAATGTAGTGGGAAGCAGGGAATTTCGAAGAATCTTTTCGCGGGAAAGAGGCTAATGAGGCAAGATTGCCTAGGAAGTAAAAGTGACCCGAAGCTGGTATGGGGCAGATTTTGAAAAACAAGCGCCCATGTTGAATGAGAACAAGGTCGGGTGGATTATTACATACATGCATTCCATTATGTACGCGAAGCCACACGCCCCCTCTCATAATCACACTATCTATCTATCTATCTATCTATCTCAATCCATCCTTATCTATCTATCTCAATTCGTCCTTATCTATCTATCTATCTATCTATCTTATATGTAGGGTATTCCAAAGTAAAACCTATTTATTTTAACTGAAGCTTGAGTAGAGAGCACAGAATGCTATTGGATGGCTATGGATAATGACTATGTTTCTTGTAGCTGAAAACTGGCTCTATTGTACTCGTTGTATCTATCGTAGCTTGCTTGGAAATAGATAACGTATTACTTAATTTGCAATAAAATTGTGAAATACAAAATATTCCAGTATCTAAAAATAGATTACGCTTTGCATTCTACGCTCCTCTCGTATATACCTGATTGAAAGGATGTTATTCTAAAAATAAAACGATTCCTTGTCCAAAAATCAAGGGGTGATATATACTGGAGTATATAATGTTTCTTTATAAAAGTAGCTATTGTCTTGACCAAATTTCATGGATCGACTCATACACGGGTCCCTAATGTTATATACTTCTGCATCAGTTCTACTTTCCGTGGAACTAAATCGGAACAATTCTTAAATTCTCCTATTAATGACGTCATTGAATGGTCGCGCTATTGACCAAAGTACATAAAGGTTGATCAAAAACTATCGAGATTGAGTTGAGACTTTCACTTCTTTATACGAGGTTCATCCAATAAGATAAGGTGAAATATTGTCAATGAAGTTTGCAGTAGAAAACTTTGTTTATTTTTGCATTCTTTTTCAAGGAAAACAATAATGATGCTTCTTTTTTTGTTCTAGAAAACTTTCTGTCGGACCTTCTTAACTGATGGCTGCGCCCAGACCTTTTTTTTCTTTATTGAAGAATAACATGGTGAAAGCAAGCGACAAGAAAGTTAAATATAATGGCAGTAAATCATAAAGTAGATAACGTTTGCAGGGATTATAATCAATAAGATGCCAGCGTCTTGGCAGTTTCCACAATATAAGCTATGTTGGCGATATTGAATTGATCTCATTAAACATGGTACCCTTCCTGCTGAAGGTAAGGGCTGATGTTTTTACTTCCTCGACGTTTTGCCAAGTTGACTGGGGCTGTAGAATACACCGAAAAACTATTATGTCGCAATTTCTGTGTTGGTATGGCCCATACAAAATCTTGGTAAGACTTAGAACTTATTGAATCACCTTCGTATATATATATATCATGGAATCAACATCCAACAAAGCAGCAGTTATACGGCCCCGCTGCCGCCCGTCTTTAAACTATCCTAGTCCGTCGAACAAGACATGTGGGACACTGCTGGAGAATCAAGGACGAACTTATAAAATACGTTCTCTACTGGGCCCCTTGACACGGACGTACCAGTGTTGGCTGACTAACAAGAACTTACCTACAGCTGCTCTGTGCAGACATAGGATGTAGCCAAGAAAACCTGCCGGAAGCAATGGCCGATAGAGACTATTAGCGAAAGAAAGAGTCAGGGAAATCCATGCTAGCAGCACGACATGATGTTGAGAATGATATATATATATATATATATATATAGCAAATTTAAAATCTTGGTGAGACGTAGAACTTTTTGAGAGAGCTTGCATTACTCCTTGCCTATGTTTACTCGCTTCACACAAATGATAGTTTAAAATGTGAAAGACATTTCTGTCTATATTATGATAAGATCTACCTCTTTGAATTATTTAAGTTAATGATTTTATTGATTGATTTTAATGGCATGACAACCCATCAAGGGTTATTTTATGTTTAGGGTTTAAGGAATAGTATTCAGATCTATTTGACCCATATATGAAACCCAAACTGTCACCATTACTCCAAGGAGTAATGGCAATGAAAGGGTACTCCACACTACTCATATCTCTGGAACTGTAGCCTCACTATCAGAGGCAGTTTAGTGTCATATCCAGGATACGAGCCTAGTCTGCTGGGTCTGTGGAAAACGCCGACTGTATCTCTGCAGAGGGGTAATACCCCACTCCCACAAGTAAACCATCTCCAGCCTAAGAGCTTTGGGAAATGTGGAGACCCTCTTCATTGCCTTTGCTCCCTGGTCTATTCTAACCCGAGGATAGGGTCCTATCTCTGAGTCAAATAGAACGGTTTGACCATTTAACTATGTGCAAACAAATCACTGATGATTTATTGAGTTAGAGTGATGTCAATGAAGGGGTACTCCACATTCCCAAAAGCTCTGGCATTACTGGAACCTCACCATCAGATTGTTTCGCGTCATCTCAGGACACTCGTTGGGGGAGTTTTACCCCTCTGCAGTGAAGAAGTCGGTGTATTCTACAGCTGCAACCGACTGGGCAAGTTTCAAATAGATCTGTCGTATCTATGACACTCGTTGGGGGAGTTTTAACCCTCTACAGAGATGCAATTGGTGTATTCTACAGCCCCAGTCGAGTGGACCAGATACTATAGAGGTTAAAGTCATTATTCAAGATATATGATAATAAGCAATGAATTCAACAGAAAAATAATCTAAAAATCTTATTATAACCAAAATGTTTCGAAAAGGGCAACGTGAATTGGCCCATTTTCTTTTACACGCAATTAAAAAGCATCTGAACGCTCTACATATTCGTTGACAATAGTCAGGAGAAATTGACTCTATATTTTGTCTTGAAGTGTCATATTTTATTGTGGAAAGAGATTACAGCTAATTGCATTCGGCTTATCAGAGGTACATATTCTTAAAGACGAATGTCTGCTTATAACTTTCTTGTATTTATCACAATAGGTAGAAATTTACCGAACCTTTTTCTTGTATGATGTTAGGTTATTCTCAAAATACAATCCGATTTTAGTATAAACTGTTTAGATTTTGCTTAAATATATTATCTTAATTGTAGTTGTATGAAAAATTCTTATTCGTAATGATTAAAGTGTTCTCTTTGTTGATTTTCCATCATTTCCTTTGTTGCATATTGATCCTTGACAGAGATGTCAATCAGGGATCTCTGGGACAGGATTTTTTAGCTGTGTGAACAAGAAGACAGCTCGCGTAGCAAATCCCGTGAATCACGAGACGCGTAGGCGTTATGAAACTATATGTCAACGGGCACCCACGTCAGACGGTCAGTCACGCAGTCACAGAGTCACAGACAGTCACGACCAGCGTGTGCCAGGGGAGTCGGGGGCCAAATGGCTCCCAGGCTGATCCCATTTGAGAACCTCTCGTCAAAGAAACAAAGACCTAAGGTCCTAGATATGTGGGCTAAGAAAAGGTAAATATCGCAGTTCTCTGCCAGTCTGCGTCCATGTCCTCCGTCTCCCCCCTCTTCCTCTCACACACACTTACAGAATTTTGGACCCTTTCGAGAAATAATGAGAGACTTATATTTTTGTAAAGAATGTGTCATGCCCCTTCCTTATGACGACATATAATATTTTCAGAATTTAATTTTGAAGGTTAAATGTCCCAAATCATGAACAAGTAAAAAGCAAGTAGGCATTTGATTTTCAAGCTCGGTCAGAATTTTGTTACATGACTAAACTCGGCCACATGTTGCCAATGATGACAGTGCTCGGCTACACGTTGCCAGGATGACACTGCAGATGCTCACTGGCTTGGAATATGAGATTTTGCCCCTCTCACGATATTTTCTGAATTTTCACCCCCCACCCCGACTACTCTCTTTTCAAAAATACGGAAACTTTTGACGCCCAAGAAATTTTCATTCCAATATTGAAGTAGAAACCTTATTTAAAGATTTCTTGGCATTAAAATCTTTATTTTCATCGTACAGGTATAAATAACCTTGTTGATTTATGGCAGAAATACATAGATGTTCAGTGAACCTATTTTAATGGATTAAAACATTATTTAAATACATTAATTCAGCAATAAAAGTTTATTCAAATATCGTACAGTATTCTGCAAACAACCAAATAGAATTGAAATATCGCGTTGAGATTTATATATAAAGATATCTTAAAATTTGTTCGGAATAAATTTTATAATTCAGGGTTTTCGGACTATTGCCTTCATCTTTATTGTTATATTCACAACGTTTCGGTCGATATGTCCTCCAGCCTTCTTCAGGTGTTTCTTGTTGATCTCGAGAGCCCACATGAAATTTCGAACCACTTCCTTTATTTAATCCACGGGGTTGCTTGCTCTGATTCCGTTAACCATAACCGGTGACAAGTGGTAAGTATTCCTGTATTGTTACTCGCCTGCAGTCAAGATTGAACCTTGAAACTCCTGATGATTGTCACTTAAGGAATCAAAGCCTATCACCGTTACGCCATATATACTGCTAGACAATAGTCTGAAAACCCTTAATTATGAAAATTATCAAGCTTCGTCTCAGAAATTTTGTTAACTAATTTTAAAAAGATAAGCAATGCAGACGTTGATTCTGAGGACAACACGACACTGATTTTGGTTGGGAATATTTAACGGCATCATCTCATCATCTTGTCGTGCCATCAGCACGGATAAAAGTAAAGTTGGTGACCGTTGTCGAGGGCGACCAGACTGCTCCCTTTTCAATTGCTACTACACTGAGGTGTAGGGGAGGGCACTACTCCTTTCCCTGGATTGCTCCACTACCCTTGATATGTACCTTATATTGCTGAGTGTTAAGCAAGGAGGTTTCAAGTATTGGTTATTTAATGGTGAAAATTAATTCTTTTGTAAATATATGATGGTTATCGTAACTATAGTCTTAATGTTTATTTTACATTTTTCCTAAATTTCTTTGTCTTTAACGATATAAATAATTTGTACACATTTATATGGTATCAAGTATTCCTATCTAATACAAATAATTTGCACACAGGTTTATGGTATCAAGTATTTCAATCTAATGCAAATAGTTTGTACATATTTTTATGGCATTAAGTATTCCTATCTAATACAAATAATTTACACCCAGTTATATGGTATCAAGTATTTTTATCAAATACAAATTATTTGCACACCATTATATGATATCAATATTTCTATCATATATAAACAATTTGTACACATTTATATTGTATCAAGTATTCCCATCTAATACAAACAATTTGTTTACAATTATATGTTTTAAAGTATTCTTATCATATACAAATAATTCATGCACAATTGTATGGTTTAAAGTAATTATTTTAATTTGATACTAATCGTTTGTACGCCCATAATTATATTGTTATACGTATTTTTATTCAATTGAAATGGAGGAGTTCCTGTGTCGTAGTGGCTAACGGGCAGGATTGAAAAATCAAGTAAGCGAGTTCGAACTTCAATCGCGTTATTACGTTCACTTTTGGGAAAGGTATGAACCTCCTTATCCACCCGCAGCTATGGGTTAAAATGCACCACTATCGTTCTTCAACAAGGATTGCTTGGGCATTAAATGACCCATGAATTTTGATATGCCATTAAATTAAGAAACTGAAATAGAACCAATACTAATAATTTTCAAACAGATCTATTTGACCCATAAATGGAACGCTAACAAGTATTACCAATCTGGGTCAGAGTGGACGTGGGAGTAATGGCAATGAAGTATTCCCTTTGGTTTGGTTTAGTTGACAACGAAAGGGTGAATTCACCCTCCCCAGAGCTCCTGAAATATGGCCTTATTATTGGTTGAAGTGTACTCTCATATTCAGGACATCTCTCTCTCTCTCTCTCTCTCTCTTGCTCTCTCAAATAAGCTTAAGAGGTAGACGTGTATCATTGGAATAACCCCCTCAAAAATTTTTGTTATTGATCGTTCTGGAAAATTTTCTATGGATTAACACCGATTAAAGAGAAACCTTTCGGATACCAACCAAATTTTCAGAAAAAATTTGTCTGATTGATTTTTAGAGGAAGTGAGAGTCCGTTTTCTATTTTACTTTTACATCAAACAGGGCGCGTCTCAACACTTTTGTTCTACGATGTTAACCAAACAATTTAATTTGAACATGACGACTGCTACTAGAGACTCTACAAGGGTTGAAACTGTGAAAAACTCTAGCAATGACAATCTTTAACGATTTCTTCAAGAGCTTAAAATTAAGAACAAAACGGCCATACAATAGTATGTGTATTGCCGAGATATTTGCAAATATAACCGAAATCAAGTAGGTTTGGTTAGGTTGAGTTTTTTGGCATATCAGCCTTTATAGGTTATTTAATGCTTAATCCATTTATACATATATATTAAATACAAATGATTTTTATCCACGTTGTTAACTTTTTATTAAATGTTTTTTTGCAGACTGAAGTGGTTACAAGTATTGCTATTCAATACTTTTATTCAAGATAATTCGTTCATTTAAAATCAGTCAAATATTACTACGAAATATCAATAATACAATCAAAGCACGCAGATAAAGGGTTTCAAGTATTGTTATTTAAACTAATAATTTTCTTCAACGCTACTTATTCATTTGCATACAGGTAAATGGGTTCAAGGGTTGTGATGTATCCCTAACAATTCGATTAGACTTGAGTCATTTGTTTATACACAGTTAAATTATAAAAGAGTTCTATTTCTAACAATTCCCTTTTGCATAAGTCTTAGTTTGCACACCGTTTAAGTTGGTTGGGTTTTATAACATATCAACCATTGTGGGTTATTTTAAGCCTAAACCAGTTTATATATATATATATATATATATATATATATATATATATATATATATATATATATATATATATATATATATATATTGTAAAGTTGGCGACCAAAAGGCTCGCTTTTTCATTAATTACTACACCGAAGTGTAGGGGAGGGCGCTACTCCTTTCCCAGGATTGCTCCACTTTACCCTTGATACATACCTTATACCGCTGAGTGTTGAGCAAGTAGGTATCAAGTATCATTTTAAAAGTCTTTGGTATGACGCAACCTGGGATTGAACCCAGATCTCCCGGACCATTGGCGAACACTCTACCCATGAGCCGGTTATATTTATATATATTAAATATATATGATTTGTAAACATTTTGCTGATTGCATTTTAAACGAGTCTGAGCACATTTTCTTCACAGTTAAATGTTTTCAAGTATTGCTGTATAAATGTAACAATTTAACATCAGTCATTTGTTCGCACACATTTAAATGGATATATATATATATATATATATATATATATATATATATATATATATATATATATATATATATATATGATCTGTAAGTGAATCGTTTGTTGGTAATTCTATTTTAAAGTAGGTTAAAAGTAATTTTTTGCTCACTAATATTGTTATTGTTTCTCTAGAGTAGTATGGTTTCAATTATTTCTCACTAACACTAATAATTCTATCCGATATTGACCATTTTCTTTGCTCTCAGTGATGTCGTTTGCTACCTAATACCAATAATTCAATTTGGACACACAGTTATAGAGCTTCAAGTCCTGCTATTTAACACTAATTATTCTACTCAACATAACTGATTCATTTGCACTCAGGTATATGGTTCAAAGTATTGCAATGTACCACTAACAATTCAATCAAGCATCAGTCATTTATCTACACACAGTTAAACGATCAAACATTTCTATTTCAAACAACTCAATTTAGCATAAGTCATTTGTTTACACTCAGTTTAAATGTCAAACAGTTGTATATTATTAATAGATAGGACCTTAGATGCTACCACTCCGAGCCAGAGTGGACCTAGAAGCGATGGCAATAAAGAGGTACTCCATTTTCCCCCAAAGCTCTTGGACTGAAACCTTACTATCAGATTGTTTATTGTTTATCCAGGACATTCGTTGGGTGAGTCTTTACCCTCTGCAGAGATGCAGTCGGTGTATTCTATAGCCATAGCCGACCGAGCTAGGTGGTCCCGGATAAGAAATTTGGCTCACGTGCACCGTTAGAACACAGAGGCTAAGAAGTGTCCATTATGACGAAAAGTAACGTAGCAAACTGATGATCCCTAAACTCTAAAATTTAAACGGACAACTTTTCCCAAAAAGTTTGTTTATAATCCGAAAGGTTGGTTCCAAATCGACCTTATTCCGAAGAAAATTATTTCAATGTTACAACAAAAAATTTAAAAGGGGTGCATCCAACGATACACGTTGGCCGGTTAAGATATTTGATATGGAATATCGATTAGGGTGTGAAAAAACATGGTGGAGGCGCCATCTATTGGCTTATCTACTATGTGTTTAAATCTTTCTTTCTTGGGGCCCAGTCGGCTATGGGTGTTAAATACACCAACCGCATTTCTGCAGAAGAGTAAGACCCCCAACAAGTGTCTTGGATATGACACTAAGCAATCCCATGGTGAGGCTACAGTAATACTGGAGCTTTGGGGAATGCAGAGTACTCCTTCATTTCCATCGCTCTCAGGTCCATTCTGGCCTGGAGTGGTAGCACCTGATAGGGTCCTGTCTATGGGTAAAAAAGAACTAAACTGTGAACTTTTGCTAAACATAATTGTTTGAAATAGAACTGTTTTTACATTTAACTGTGTATAAACGAAAAAAAAAACGGTACTTATGCATATTTGAAGATATGAATATCTTGAAACGTACAAACTTTTATCAAACTGACTTAATTCGCTTTTAAATGACCCGAAAAGGGTTGATACGCCATAAATAAAACAACCAAGTAAACAGCCTTTTTCTTTCTTGGTTTTAATGGCATATAAACCTTCGTGGTTTATTTAATGCTAAAGCGATCCTTGTAGAAGAACAGCAGTGATACGATTTAACCCATAAGTAAGTAAAAGTAAAGTTGGTGACTTTAGTCGAGGGTGACCTAAAGGTTCCCTTTTCAATAGCAACCACACCGAGATGTAGGGGGGGCGCTACTCCATTCCCTGGATTTCTCCACTTTACCCTTGATCCTAACCTTATAATGCTGAGTGTTAAGCAAGGTGACATCAAGAACCATTTTTGAGTCTTTGATATGACTTGACCTGGGATTGAACTCCGGTCTGCAAGACCATTGGCGAATACTGTACTCAGTAGGCCAACCATAGTTGGGGAAATAAGAGGGTCCAATACTTTCCTGAAGGATATCAATCCGAAAGTGAATATAATTGGGTGACTGGAAATTGCTGACTGAGTAAAAATAGATCTGTTTGAAATTTATTAGTATTGGATAGGAATAATTAATGCCATATAACAGTGCAAGCAACAGATTATTCTTATTATGTTATATTCCTATGGTCATAACCATTTATGTTTTCAATGTTCTATTGCAATCGTTCTTTTGCTCACAGTTTTTTGGTATCAAGTATTCCTCTCTAATATTTGTAATGTTTAAACAGATCTATTTGGAAAAGTCATAAGTGACATACTCCTGTGGACCCCTTCACATGGACGAGCAAAGGCAGGACGACCAGCAAGAACGTACATACAACAGCTCTGTGCCGATACGGGATGTGACCTTGAGGACCTGCCGGAAGCGATGGACGATAGAGAGGAGTTAGCGGGAGAGGGTCAGAGATATCCGTGTTGATAGCACAACCGGATGATGATGTGCATTTAACGAATCCCTCCCAACCTAGTCGGCTGGCATTAAACCATGTAATGGGAAAGCTCAAGTAATGATGGAGCTTTAGGGAATGCGGAGTCCCCCTTCATTGCCATCGCTCCCATGTCCACTCTGTCCGGAGTGGTAGCAACTGATACAGTCCTGTCTATGAGGAAAATAGGACAGTTTGACATTTAAACTGAGTGCAAACAAATGACTTATGCTAAATTGAACTGTTTGAAATAGAACTGTTTGATCATTTAACTGCGTGTAAACAAATGACCGATGTTTAATTGAATTGTTAGTGATTCACCGCAAAACTTGGAACCATTTAACTTTGTTGACTTATGTTAAATTGAATTGTTAGAAATAGAACGGTTTGATCATTTAACTGTGTGTATCTACAAAATGTGTTAAAAAATCATATATTATATATATAACAATAGGATTTGGCATTAGATAACTAACAATGGTTGATATGCCATAAAACCAAACCAAAACAAACCAAGCTGATCCTTTTTAGACTGGTTGCCATACCAAGGTTGAAGAATTGAGTCAGTCCTACAAATTATCCAGAGCTGGAGTGAGAATAGATGGATGTTTACTTATTCCAAGGCTTTTAGCGCTATTTGAAACGCAAAGAGCCTCGTCCAGGATTAGAACTCTTGTCGCTGTGTCCATTTTCTGCGACAATAACCATTATTCCACGAGCGTCTCAATAATCTAACAGGTACTACTACTTCGTGACAGTGATGTACTTAGGAATAATGGCAATGTAGGGATACTTCACACTCCCTAGATCTACGGAACTTTGGCGTCGCCACTGGATTCAGTTTAGTGTCGTAGCTAGGACATTCTTTTTGGGGGAGGAGAGTAGTCTTTGATGCAACCAGCCGGTTCTAAGTTTTGTAGACAGGGTTGCCTCTGGTTCTGAGCTAAAACGAAATTGAATTTTTAAACATTGCCTGATGGTTTTTATCAGATCAGCCTCGGCCTTCTGTCGCTTTTGAGAAAGAGAAGGAAAAAAAATTAAAGAAACAAAACCCCCTTCCACTAAGAGCGATGTCGTGTAAGCACATGTTTATGGTCTGTGTTCGTGAGCAATGCAACCCGTACTCGTGTTTTTTAAGAGGCATTGCTTCTGTGACTTTGAAAGAATGGAAGAGCCGGGTGGAAGGAATGGTGAGGTTGGTAGTTTTGGTAGGTGCTGGGGATTTCGGGATGAATGGTTGGAATTAAAAAAAGAAGGAAGAAAGAAAGAAAGAATTTATGGGGAGCAGTTAGGTAACGAGAGTCATCATCCGCCCCCGCGGAAAACAGCAATAAATAAATAAATTATGAATAAATAAATAAAATAAATATTTTCTTACGAACAAAAATGTTCCGTTCCAGAAATTAACGCTCTCTCTCTCTCTCTCTCTCTCTCTCTCTCATTCTTTTTCTCTTTCGTTTCTTTCTCTTGTTCTATTTTTCTTTCTTTTTTTCTTTTCTTTCATTCTTTCTCTCGCTCAATTTTTCATTCAATCTTTTTCCCTTTCTTTTTTTTTTCTCTTGTTCTTTTTTCTTTTCTCCCATTCTTCTAGTTTCTTTTTCTTTCCCTTAAGCTATTTCTCTTTCTTTTTACCACCTTATTCTTTTTTCTCTTTCTCTTTCTTTTCCTCATTCTTTTTCTCTTTGTTTCCTTTTTCTTTTTCTTTCACACATTCTTTCTTTTTCTTTCTCTCATTCTTTTTCTTTGTCTCTTTTTCATCGTTTTTCTTTTCTTATCCTCGTTCTTTTTCTTTTCTATCATTCTTTTTTCATCGTTTTTCTCTCCTTTTTTATCTCTCCTTATTTCTTTCTCTCATTCTTTTTTTTTTCTTTCTTTATCTTTGTTTCATTCTTTTTTCTTTTCTGTCATTCCTTTTATTTCTTTTTTTTTCTTTTCCTTCATTAGTTCTCTTTTTCTTTTTCTTTTTCTTTATCTCACTTGTTCTTTTTTTTCAATTTCTTTTCTCTTTCATTTTCCCATCTCCTGCCATTTTTCTTTTCCTTCATTCTTTTTTCCTTTTTCATTCTTTTTTCCTTTTTCATTCTTTTTTCACTTTTCGTTCTTCTTCTTTTCTCTAATACTCTTTCTCTTTCTTTTTCTTTTCGCTCATCTTTTTCTTCTATTTCTTTTCTCTCATTTGCATTTTTTTTCTTTTCTCTTACTCTTTTTCTTCTTTTCTTTCGTTCTTTTTTTCCTGTTCTTTACTTTTTCTTATTCTTATTCTATTTCCTCTTGTTTCTCTTCCCTTTCTTTCTTTATCTTTTTCTTTCTCTATCTTTTTCTTTTTCTTTTTTTTCACTCTTTTTCTTTCTAATTCCCTCCATTTCCTGTTTCTTTTTTACAACATTCATTTTGTCTTCTTCTTTTATTCTTTCTCATTTTCTTTTTCTTCTTCTTCTTCGGCACGTCTTTCTTTCTCTTTTTTTCTCGCTCATTCATTTTCTTTTACGAATCATTTTTCATTTTCTTTCTTATTCTCTTTGTCTTTTTTCACTTTAATCTTTTTTCTTTCTTTCTTTCTTTCTTTCTTCTTTTCTCATACTAATTATTTTCCTTGTTTTCTTTCTATTTCTGTTCTTCTTTTTCTTTTTCATTTTCTTTCATTTTTCTTTTTCTCTTTTTTTATTTCTGTTTTCCTCTTCTCTTGCTTTTTTCTTCTATTTTTTCCTTTTTTTCCTCCTCTTTCTCATTCGTTTCTTTTCTTTTCTTCACAAACTCATTCTTTCCATTTTCTACTTTTTCTTCTCGATACCTCTCGTCACGCTTTTCTTCCCTTTCTCTTTTTCTTTTTCTTACCATTCTCTCTTTATCTTCTTTCTTTTCTTTACTTTTTTCTCTCTCATTTTCCCCATGTTTTCCTTCCATTCCTTTTCTCTTCTTTGTATTCTTTCACTGTAGTTGCCTTCTGCTTTTCTCATAAGGTTTTTTTTCTTTTTTCTCTTTATCTTCTCTCTGTCTGTCTTTCTTTCTATTTCTCTTTTTGTCCAACCTCACTTTCATCGATATTTACTAATCTTAAGGTCAGAGAATTGTGAACAAGAAGACTGTTTCATGCCATTCTTCTAAAAGGGGATGAGTTTTGAAAATCAGCATTCGAAATACTAATACTGAGAATTTTAAATGGTCGATTTGATCCATATATGGGACCCTAAACCACTCACAGTAGACCTGGGAGTAATGGCAACTCAATATTCACCTGACCTAAAGAACTGGAATCTCACCATTGGATACAGTTTTGTATCATGGCAAAGAAAATCCTCAGTAGGGGATACACTCAGTGTATTCCCCACCCAGCCGACCAGGAGGAAATGTCTTAATGAATTGCTGTAACAACGAGTTCACGTTATACATATATATATATATATATATAGAGAGAGAGAGAGATAGATAGAAATATCTCTCTTTTTTTATATATTTATATATATACACACACAGAGAGAGAGAGAGAGAGAGAGAGAGAGAGAGAGAGAGAGAGAGAGAGAGAGAATGTCGTGAAAATTATTTATTTAAAATCGTTTCTAAAAAAACCCAAAACAATAGATTTTTAAATACGGTGATGATCATTTTAATCTTAGTTGAAAAAAGAAAAAAATTCTACCGGTATTGATTCTACACATTGATTCAGGGTGTACCTCGTTAGAGTGTAATGGTTAACATTCTTGTCTTGTTGATAAATTACTAGTGAGTGTTGATTCTGATCCACACAATCCCTGTGCAAAGTTTATTGTCTGCTTTTTAAGTCGCTTCGCTATTGATGTAACAATCAAGGTTTGGACAGGTGCACACGGTGCATTTGCTGTTGTAACGTTTTATAAAACTGTTGAATCTGTAATTGCTCATTTTTTGCAACATCTGTTGAAAATTTCAAAACTATAAGTTAATCGATAAAAAAACAACAACCTGTACCCCTTTATTTAAACAACAGTGAAATAGTGTTTTTTTTTTCACATATCAGTTATCTTGGTCTTTTTATCAACTTTAAAAAAAATGGCCGGCCTAATCTATAATTGTAACGGATCGTATTTGAAAGAAAAAAAAATGTTAAGACATTAGTTAGATAGAGTTACCATTTATACTTGCCTAAATTCACTTGCGCCACATAAGTGTACGTTTGAAATGTGGACTGTATTTCTGTCGTGTCCTGCACTTTATATAGATTTTAGTCTTGGTAAAAACTATGGAACTATCAGGTTTAGAGGATATTCACTAATTTAGCAGTAGATAAACTAATAACAGATACGACATAAAACATTTTTTAAAGCTGAATATTCAAACTTCAGAAAATAAAACAAGATCGAATTTTTTGAATTAATAGTCTAATTTTTTTCCAAGTAATGCAGAATAAAATACTTTGAAATGTTTGGTCTGTTTTTTTTTTGGTTTTTTTATTGGCATACTTACCTTCTTAGGTTATTTAATGCCGAAGCCATCCTTGTAGAAGAACCGTAGCGGTGCTATTTAACCGATTGCTGGTGAGATAAGGGTGTTCACGCCTTTCCCAAGGGTGTTAGACCGAAAATGAACGTAATAACACGACTGGAGTTCGAACTCGCTTACTCCGAGGTCGTAGTACACTACGTTAGCCATTACGCCCCTACTCAATGTTGAGGAACAGATTATCGAATTATCGTGTAGTTTACATTCCTGAAACAAATATAAGCAGAAGTCTAGGTATGCAAATCGGTCTACTGTTGGGCACCTCTAGTGGTAATGGTTAACAAGCTAGACTAGCAAACCTACACGAGTGAATTCGAGTCTCATTGGGTACCTCATTCATCCGGTCGTATGTCACATCTAAGCAAAAAGCTTAGTAAATGATCACTGGCGAGTCTGGTGATGTAATGGTAAGTTAGCTAGACTTGCAAACCTACACGAGAGAGTTTGAGTCTCATTGGGTGTTCCATTCATTCGACCACATCGAAGCAAAGAGCTTCGTAAATCACTTCTGTTAAAAGACCATTCATGCAGACTTCAACCCGCGTTTGGTCATGCCTAAATGAAAGGAAACATGGCTCCAATAAAAGAATTGTCGATTAAAACAATGAAAAGGGTCATAGAACACATTCAAGAAGGCAATCAGCAGTGGAATGTGGTGAAAGAAGTTAATCGTTCACAGTCAGGTGTGTTCAGAATTTGGTGGAAATATTAAAGAAATGGGGTGGATACAAAAGGAAAACCATGAAAGACATCAAACAGTTAGGGTAGAAAACTCTAATCTATATGCCTTGAAAACAGAAAATGTACAACTAAACAAATGGGCCGAAACATGTGTCAATATTTGTAACAGAACGGTAAAAAAAATCGGCTAAATGAAATGGTAATTGAATAAAAGTAAAGTTGGAGACCGTAGTCGCGGGCGACCAGAAGGCTCCCTTTTCAATAGCTACTACACCGAAGTGTCAGGGAGGACGCTACTCCTTTCCCTTAATCACTCCACTTTACCTTTGATACGTACCTTATATTGCTGAGTATTAAGCAAGGAGGTATCAAGTACCATTTTTAAAGTATTTGGTATGACGCGACCTGGAATTGAACCTAGGTCACCCGTACCATTGGCGAACACTCAACCCACTACGCAAATGGTCATTATATAGATAAAATCCTGCATCTAAATGATCTAATCCACTGTGTTTAAAGAATATTCTATGAAGCCTAAATGTTCAGCTAAAAAATTAGAAAAAAAAGATGTTTTGGGTCTTCTTTGTTATTAGTTTATTTACGGCTAAAAAACCATGCGAACCTTCCCTAAGAGTGATAATTCTACAGGGGTTTTTTTTGCTACGGATAAAAGATTAGTCAAGCTGAAGACCGCAAGCAAGGAACATGGCATATCAAACTTTGAAGGTTATTTAATGCCTAATCCATTTTCATACAAATAGACTGTTTTATTTCAAACAATTAAGTTTAGCTTAAGTACAGTTTCAATGTCAAAAACAGTTCTAATTCAAACAATCCAGTTTAGCATACAAAAGCAGTTCCATCTGAAGCAATTCAGTTTAGCAGAAGTACGCTGTTTAAATGTAAAAAATGTCCTACTTCAAGCAATTCAGTTTAACACAAAACACAATTTAGTTCCATTTGACCGATAGATAGGATCCTATAAGGTAGTACCCTTCTGGGCTAGAGTGGGCTTGGGAGTGGGGGCAATGAAAAGGTACTTCGCATTCCCCAAAGCTCTAACATGAGATTCGAAACTCACCATGAGATTGCTTAGTGTCATATTCAGGACACTCGTTGGGATGGGGTCTTATCCCTCTGCCGAGATGAAGTTGGACAACATATGTTGTTGTTGTTCGCGATCGTAGTAGAGGGTTACCCGAAGGCTTCCTTTTCAATAGCTATCACACTGAGGTGTAGGGGAGGGTCCTACTCCTTCCTTCGTATTTCTCCACTTTACTCTTGATATGTACCTGATAATGCTGAGTGTTAAGCCAGGAAGTATCAAGTACCATTTTGTAAGTCTTTAGTATGACTCGACCCGGGATTGAACCCTGGTCTTCCGAAGGATTAAATTTGCAGAACTAGTTTGTAAGGCCTAATCGCTAACTATTGCCTGACGTATACTTTATCTCCTTCCTTACTATAACGGTTCCTTTAAATTCTTTTGGTTTCATTCTTCCCTTAGGATTCTTCCTCGTATTCTCGGCTGATGTCGTCGTCACGGTTTGAAGATTACTTTTTCAGCAAAACGCATGTTGCTAGGGTGATTTTATGAACAAGATGGAGTAGAGTTGTGCCGTCATTCAACTTTGAGGGGCGGGCACTTAGGTGTGGGGTTTACTTAATAAAAAAAAATACTCGTTGTTGAAGAAAGGCTCCTGTTTTCATTCTTGTCTTTTAGGCTTCCTTCTCCCAAGCTAAACTTAAATACGCCCCCGCGCCTTTCTTGTATTTTCTTTTTCACGTTTCCTTCAGTGACATTTCTTCTTTCTCTCTTTCACTTTTTCTTTCTTTATGCTTTTTTCTTTATTTTTTCTTTCTCTTTTTTAAGCGATACCTTCGCCCATTTCCGTTTCCGTCATTTGTTTTCTTGCCTTCTAAACGTCTTCGTTCACCTCTCTTTTACGTTTTGTATCGTTTTATTTCTTCCTATCTTTCTTTCCTTTTCCGGACTTTCTTTCTTTCTTTCTTTTTTGGTCTTTTATTCGTTCTTTTTTACATTTTGTTTCGTTTTATTTCTTCCTATCTTTTTTTCCGGACTTTCTTTCTTTCTTTCTTTCTTTCTTTCTTTCTTTCACTTAGTTGTTTAAACTTGAACTATGCAAAACGTTGTATCGACTTTCCCCCGAATTGGACGTTATCATATTGTCATATAATTCAAATGAATTTCATTGAATTGATTTATCACAGAGATTTTATACATTGAATTGGTACATGAATTACACGGAAATTTCATTTCATTTCTCATTCAGTGTACTGACATGTCATCTCAGCTGTTAATTCAAAATCTTATACCATTAGTTTCCCAGAGACTCTTGATTCTCACAAGACAACAACAAATCTAAGTCATCGTTTTTTTTTGTTTTTTTTTTCTTTTTAGTGTGAAACCGTTTTCTTTCAATAGATCCACAGAAGTTCTTAGTAGGTAATGTAGGGAGATTATAGATGGAAATGAATCCAGAAACAATGTTTAAAAAAATAAGTGTCTCTGTCTGGTGAGTTAACCATAAGGTATAATTATATTTTCTTTTGGAAAATCATGCTATGTATGGGAACGCAAATGATTTTACTCCCACTATCGATAAAATCAAAGAAAACGGTTTCAAGCTAATAAAAGAAAGAAGTAGAAGGTACCCCACAAAAACAAATACCGACGTCGACTACACCGATGATATAGCGCTTCTGGAAAATGCACCTGCTCAAGCCGAAACCCTGCTACATAGTGTTGAACGAGCCGCTGCAGGCATCGGCCTCCATGTCAATGCACACCAGACGGAATATATGTGCTTTAATCAAATACTAAACGGTAGCTCTCTGAAACTAGTTGACAAGTTCGCCTATCTAGGGAGCAGTGTCTCATCAACCGAGACAGACATCGACACGCGACTAGCAAAGGCATGGACAGCAACGATAGGCTATCAGTCGTATGGAAGTCAGACCTGACCGATGAAATGAAGTGCAGTTTCTTCCAAGCAGCGGTCGTATCGATACTGCTATATAGATGCACTACATGGGCGCTAACTAAACCCATGGAGAAAAAGCTTGACGGTGACTACACAAGAATGCTGTGAGCAATTTTGAACAAGACCTGGAGGCAGCACCCCACAAAGCAGCAGCTGTACGGCCACCTCCCACTCATCACGAAAACTATCAAAGTGACGGGCTCATCAGTGATGTACTTCTGTCGACCCATTCAATGGTCGAGCAAAGGCAGGACGACCTGCTCGAACCCACATACAGCAGCTCTGTGCCGATATGGGATGTAGACCTAAAGACCTACCGGAAGAAATGGACAATAGGGAGGGGTGGCGAGAAAGGGTCAGGGATATCTTTGCTGATAGCGCGACATGATGATGATGATGATTCCTATCATCCACAGACCTATTTCTTTATCCACTAACACATAACAAATCTCTCTATGACAAATTTACTAAATTAGGAATACCGATTATACAAACCACACCAAAACCCATTAAAAATCTTACTAACACCTCGAAACGCATCAACAATATAACCACTTTTCATGCAGGTAGATACTCTATTCCATGTAAAGATTGTGACAAATATTACATTGTAATCCAGAAAAAAGGATTTAGGAACATAAAAGATGACCGAAATGCCCTTTTCTCCTACATGTTAGATTTCAAACACATTTTCAAATTTTCCCAGGACACTTTAATTAAACGCATACATTGCAAAAAAATCTCGTTGGTTCTTTGAATCTGCGGCCATCTCTCAGTCCAAACATATTAAACAACGAACTGGTTTCTACAAAATTTCACCCTACCAGGCAGACATTATTTTCCGGGAGAATAATATTGAAATAGAAAATGGATAGGAAAAAAATCTATAACAAAAAATAAGACATTTTCCCCCACTACACTTCCATACTTCTGGACAATTTTTTTCATTTTTTCATTTAGATATTTCATTTCTGTTGGTCAAGTCTTTGATACAATTTGATACGCTTGTCGGCGAATATAGCCTCTCCCTGTCTACTTAGCCATGGCCCAGAGGTTTTAAAAATGAATCATATTCACAGCCAACAACCCCTACCGCCATCACTCTGATATATATCTCTATCTCTCCCTTTCTTTCTTTTCTTTCTCTTCTTATGACATCCTCACTCTTTTTAGAGTTCAGTTGGCTGGGGTTGTAGAATACACCGACTGCATTTCTTCAGAGGGGTAAGACCCCTCCAACGAGTGTCCTGATATGACACTAAGCAATCTGATGGTGAGGCCCAAGCAATGCTGGAGCTTTGGGGAATGCGGAATAACTCTTCATTGCCATCCCTCCCTGTTCCACTCTGATAGGGTCCTATCTATTAGTCAAATAGAACTAAACGACGTACATATGCTAAACTGAGTTGTTTAAAATAGAACTGTTTTGACATTGAATCGGGTGTGGACAAAAATTACACTGATACTAAACTGAATTGTTTGAAATAGAACTATTTGACTAAACGGAATAACTTGAAAGAGGAATGTTTTTCGATAATTAAACTGTGCACTCATGCTTGACTGAATTGTTTGAAATAGAACTGATTATTTGTATAAAAATGGATTTGGCGTTAAATAACCTGCAAAGGTTGATATGTCATAAAGACCAACCAACCAACCAACCAACCCTCTTTCTATTTTTAATTATCTGTTTCCTCCTAGGGTGAACTTTAGAAAAAACTCATCATTCTGATGAAGTATTTCTGAAATAAAGAGGAAATATCATTTTGAATCCATTGTCAATGTTTTGGTTTATCCACTTATTTTTTTCTCATACAAAAAAAAATGTCAATTTTTTATGCAAAAAAAACAAAACAAATAGACTCAAGAAATAGTAATTTCTCTATCTCCATTTTTGCATTTATTGACCAATCAGCGCTTTCGTGCTATTTTTTAAATTTCAAGATACTTCGCTGACGAAAATATTTGACTTGCCGCAAAAAATTTGAAGGATCAAAACCCAAAATAATTTTTGAAATATTTTCCCTCCAAAAATATCTATAGTACAATGTCTTGACCAATTAGATTCATAGATAGATTATCAACATTTTTTAGCTAATTTCGAACCTTCTTGAATAGTAGAAATAAGCGAAGAAATAAATATTTTTTTTCAGTAAGAATGGATTTATCTATGCTTACTCAACTAAAAGCAAATACTGAATTTGTCTATGCTTACTAAACAAACAAAAAAGTAATGAATCAATACTTACTTAAATACATTTCTGCTTATTTCTTTTGAGTGGAAATCTACATTCTTTTCTTTCAAGATGTATTTCATTTCAAGTCATTTAATTTTTCTTATACGAATGTTACAGACATTTATATTTGCGTTAAAAATTTTCATCTCTCGCCCGTTAAATACAATATCAGCAGAAGTTTAAATACTTATTCTTAAATACATTTCTCTATCTCTAAGTCCAAGAATATTTTAAGCATAGAAAATTTTAATCAAGCAATTATTGCTATACTTTATTGAACGAATCTGAATTATATCCATCAAAATATCTACGCTCTGACCAATATGTACCCATGCCTTTGCTGTCAAGCAAATTTTTCAATCAATTTAAAAAAATTAAAAAATTATAGATTTATAGGTTAGTTTTTTATTTATTCATTTTCTCCTTTACTCGTAACACACGCAAGCACTCACTCATACACTCACCCCTACACACACACACACACACACACACACACACACACACACACACATTTACATTTACACACTCACGCACATAGAGGCTTAGAACAAGAACGGAGCTGCATTGTGTCACAAATTCTTCTGAACGACATTCTGCGGGTTTCGAATTCAGAGTTTACCCTTCTCCTAGACCGGTTGTCTCAGCAAACGTAGAAATTGCAATCTACCCAACTATTTTACCCAAAGCTGCATATATATATATATATATATATATATATATATATATATATATATATATATATATATCACACGTTGGCACAGAATGTTACAATAGAAATGCTCTGAAATTGAAGAAAATGGTGATTATCCAGATATAATACAAGCATTACTGACAAGATAGGCTAATGTTTGATGGGATGAATAACAAATGATTTCGCAATAAAACAAAACATTATATATAATGTAAAAGAATACTTTTTTATTCCTTGACAAAATAATCTATTAATAATTGCATTTTTAATAGTATTTTATTAAACATCCATTGGTGATTTAACATCATTAGATATCATCATGCCTAGTTCTGTTGATGGTCTATTCGAACCGAAACGTTATAACGTTGACATTATTTCTCAATAAATCTCTGCTTCTGCTTGGATTACCTTGTTTAGCGATTTTTCTCCAAATAATCGGCTTCATTCCAAGTATTTACTTCCATATATATATATATATATATATATGCATATGGAAGTAAATACTAGAAATACACATGCATATATGTATGTACACATACGTATAAATGCATACATATGCATGTATATATATACAGGCATACATATGTGTATGTATATATGTACATAAATATATATGTATATATAAATATGTGTACTTATATATATATGTATATACATATATTAGAATATGCATGCATATACATAAGCACACATATATGCATACATATATACGCATACATATATACATACCTGCATACACACACACACACACACACACACACACACACACACATACATATATATATATATATATATATAGAAAGAGAGAGAGAGAGAATATTTGTCAAATTTGAACTCGTTTATTTCCACTGTTAATTAGATAGTGATTCATTTTCTGCCATTTTTAAGGATTAGTTTTTGATATTTTGGGTATTTACGAAAATGAACTGATTGAAGTTAGTGTTCAGATTATACAAATATTAGTTGAAGACCTCTGAACTCTAAAAAAAAATCTTTTTTTTTTTTGTTTTTCACATTGACCTAAGTTACTAAGAGAGGGAATGTCCACTTGGGAGATGTCAAAGAAACTTTGAAGAGGTTATCTAACGATAAAGAAGGCTGTAAAAAATATAACTAATTTGAGAACTCGATGCCAAGGATGAAACTTTAAGAACTTGCTTCCTCGAGATAACGTAAACTAAAGTCAGTTATAGCGAAACAACCATTTTTTGACCAGCGTTCAGAACTTTGAAAAGGCTAGAATTGAGGGAATCAATAAGAATCAAAGGTGCAGAATGCTTCGGGAATTGGAATCTGTAAAAAAAAAAAATCTTCTGTGTAACCTTCTTCCACGAAAGTAAATTTTTAAAGGGCCGGAATTAAACTAAGAAATACAAAAAAAAAAAAAACCCTGACTTTTACAGACGAATCTTGCTGGACATTTGCTAGACCTAATAGATGAGTCAAAGGATTGATTTTATCCGATACAGACGTGTCTGTGTCCAAAAGAAAGCATTATAGAAGAGGTAGTATGATGGTATAGAATGGAATTGTTGACCAAACAATTATTAAACCATTCAAAGTTGACGAAAAGGTTTAACGGAACAGTGCTAACTGTTGTGATCTCATGGACAGAACTGTCTTAGCATGGTACAAGTCCCAGTTTTGTAGTTTCAAAATAAAGTCCGTATTTATGCACGACAAAGAACCTTCACATGTATCTAAGCCTACCTGTTATGGGCGGCAGAATACATCGACTGTATCTCTGCAGAGGAGTAAGACTCCCCCCAACGAGTTTTCTGGATATGACACTACACAATCTGATGATGAGGCTCTAGTAATGCTGGAGCTTTGGGGAATGCGGAGTACCCGAAGTGGTAGCATCTGATCGGGTCCTATCTATTGGATAAAAAGAACTAAACTATGTACTTATGTTAAACTGAATTGTTTGAAATAAAAATGTTTTGACATCTAAATTGTGTACTTAAGCTAAACTGAATTGTTTGAAATAGAACTGTTTTGGCATTCAACTGTGTGCAAATAAAAAACTGTACTTATCCTAAACTAAATTGTTTGAAATAGAAGTGTTTGTTTATATATATATATATATATATATATATATATATATATATATATATATATATATATATATATATATATATATATATGGATTTGGCATTAAATAACCTACCTACAAAGTACTATAAAACCAAACCAAACCAAACCAGACCAAAGCTTACTCAAGAATTCTTTGAGGATGAAAGATATATAGGAGAGACGATAATGGAATTGTAATAATCATGTTCTGATCTGATTCCGACCGAAAATCAATAGCCAATTTTGAAAATGAAATTATATGAAGATGTTAAACGATACAAGACAGACCTATAGAAAACTATTAAAACTACCAAGTCGGAAACTGAACCTCTTAAGTAAAAATAATTTCCAAAATCAATGGATAATATATTACTGGCCGCTAATGAGATGCAGGTTACTATATTGAGATGTAAAGGATTCAAAGACTTAACATATGTGTTTGTTATATGTTCAATTTTGATGATTTTGTTACCTTTTCATTGAAGTAAAATGTGATGATCTCGTTTTGCCTCTTAGCAGTTTTTTAATAACTTGAATAACTTCAATATAACATATTGATATTAGCTAAAATTTTAAGTCAGGCACACTTTTGGCTTTTAGATTGATTGATTGATTAAAATTTGACAATTATTCCCAAACAAATTTGAATCATTGAAATTTATGTGGCTAGCTTAATAATTTCAGACTATATATATATATATATATATATATATATATATATATATATATATATATATATGCCCAGTAACTTCATACATACCAAAAACTTCAGACTGGATATATATATATATATATATATATATATATATATACCCAGTCTGAAGTTATTAAGCAAGTCATATGAATTTCAACGATTCAAATTTGTTTGGAAATAATTGTCAAATTATAAACAATCAATCAAAAATACAATATATATGTATATACAAAAGACAATATATAGGAGGATCATTAAATAAGTTTCCAGACTTTTTTTGTATGGCCACTTTTATTGAAAGTACACACATGAAACTCTAGTCCCCCTCGAAGTAATCTCCTCCAGCTGCAATGCACTTGTTGTTCCGTTCCAACAACTTCTGGAAGGCCCATGGAAGTCCTCTTCTGTGAGCGTGTCAATGACCTTCGTTACAGCCTCTTTCATCTCCTCAATTCTCTCATAACGACAGCCTCTGAGCTGAGGGAATAACCAAAAGTCACAGGGAGCAAGGTCTCGACTATAGGGACGATGAGGAACTGTCTTGATGTCAATCTTCGTCAAATAATATGTGACAAGGATGGAGTTGTGGACTGGTGCATTGTCCTTGTGGAAATACCACTGACCCGCTTTAAAGAGTGCTGGCCTCTTCCGACGGAATCTCTTCCTGAACTCCCTTAAAACCTCAACATAGTATTCCTTGTTGACTGTCTGTCCAGTGAGAACCCAGTGCATGTAGATCAAGCCAGTGCTGTCAAAAAAAAGGGATCATCAAAAGTTTGTGGGTGTATTTGCGCTGTCTGGCCTTCTTGGGTCTGGGAGAGCCAGCATGCTTCCACTGGGAACTCTGTATCTTGGTCTTTGGGTCATAGCAGTAGATCCAGCTTTCATCGCATGGCATTTTTTCCAAGTTTAAAACAGAATTTTATTGCATATCGTTCTTCCTCACGTCCAGATTGCATTTTTGAAATTCACCAGCTGTGACAAACAGGCTTTCGTAGGGTGTATTCCAATTCCTGTTGTAGCTGTTCCTTTGAAGCTTAAAATTGGTCAGTCATCTCATAAGATGTATAGCAATAACATACTGAATTTTCAAGAGTCTACGACAATTTTAAATGCCTGTGCAAAAAAGTCTGGAATCTTATTGAATACACCACGTATATATATATATATATATATATATATATATATATATATATATATATATATATATATATATATATATATCTGCCCATTTGCATAATAGAGTTTTCACCAATGACTCGGGAGACTGGGGTTCAATCCCAAGTCAAATCATACCAAAGACACAAAAAATGGTATTTGATGCCTACTTGCTTTATATCCAGCATTGTTAGGTACGGTTCAAAGGTAAGTGGAGCAATCCAGGGAAAGGGGTACCCCCTTCTCTACACATTGGTATCGTAGCTATTGAAAATGGTCGCCTTTGACTACGGTCGGCCATCTACTTAAATATACATATATATGTACAGGCATAAACATGCATATATATATATATATATATATATATATATATATATATATATATATAAACTGCCAGAAAAAGACATTTTCCTGTTGATATCTTTTGATGGGAAAAAGAGCAGGGAAAATTGGATCCTTGCCTTTCTCATGGGTTAGAATGAAGGACGTATAACTATAGTAGTAGACTCAATTGGCAAAGAGATAAAAAAAGCAAAAGAGTTTTTTTTGTAGGCTTACTTTGCAAGGATCCCGACACTGACACATTTGGTTACCCTCAAAATCATGCTCAAAACCATACGGACATTGCAGGTGGCACATCTCTTCTGGGAGGGGCAATGGTAACGAGTCCGAATAAACACAGGCCAGGATTCCCTGCAATGAGAAACGGGGGAAAATCATTTTGATGAAAAAAATAACAAATAACAAAAAAAAAAAAAAATGTATGTCTGCAAAAGAAAATTTAAAAACCTCATTTAAAACATCTTTTCAAGATATTGATGATCACGGTTTTCAGATTTGTATTGAAAGCTCAATTTGGCAATTTGCAAACTACTTGTTGAAAACAAGACACTCAAATAAACCAATTTTTATCTTCCCAAAATGCTTCTAGTCTTTTCAGCTTGGGTTAGAATATGTCTACAATTTTCCCTTCAGTAGGATAAGGCCCCACCTCCTCAAAGGAGTATCTGTCTTCTTCCAGTTCTAGAATTCTGCGAGTGTATGGAGTTACCCATTCGATGCCATTAATCCCAGGTCCACTCTGACCTACAGCAGTTGTACCTGGGTAAAATATATATGTTTAAGAATTATAAGTATAGGATAGAATGCTTGAAACTGGGTTAGTGTTGTTATTGAATAGGAAGTTATTTGAAGTTTATGTGTGTAAATTATTTGTATTAGATAGGAATACTTGATACAATCTGTGTGTAAATTATTTGTATTCGATAGGAATACTTGATACCACATAAATGCTTGCTTTGGTTTATTCAACGGCATACTATCTACTTTGGGAAATTTGATTTATTTGTAAATGTTTGATTAAAATGATAACTGTATATAACCTTCAACGTCTCATTGCACTCATTTTATAAATCGCTCTTCTTTATTTGATCATAATAAATCATTTGTTTACATGGTTACATGGCTTCAAGTAACTATTCTTAATAAGCTCTGGGATGTGGGGAGAACCCCTGTATTTTCATTACTCACATGTCCACTTTGAACCGGAATGGTAGTATCTGTCCGGGTCTTAATTTACAAAGCTTTTTGCTTAGATGTGGCACGAGGCCGCATAAATGGGGCACCAAACGAGACTCGAACTTACTCGTGAACGTTTGCGAATTTAGCTTGTTAAACTATTACACCCCACGAGGCACCCAGAAAATATGATATGGTCAAATCTATGAGTCAAATAGATCTGTTTAAAAATTATTTGAGAGAGAGATAGAGAGAGAGAGAGAGAGAGAGAGATTTGCTTCTTATAATGATTATCTATTGTGTAGTAAAACGCTGTGAGACGGATACTCTTAAAGGGTGGAAGACATATCCAACCTAACTACCAGTTTCAGCCAGATCTAATATATATATCTAAATCTTTCCCGGCATGACTGAAATAAGTCTTGAATATTTGATTGAAATTGAGCCAAAACGGGCGTTGCCTTAGAATTGATGAATTATTAAATAGAGTTTAATAAGGGTCAGCGAAGAATAGAATATTGATTCTTATTGAAAATTTAGCAATCTCAGCATGCTTAAGAAAACTTTTCTTACAAAGACGAGATCTTAAAAAGAAGCCCTTCTAAAAAAAAGTTTATTTTATTTTATTTTATTTCATTTGCTAGCCTCACACTTGCACTTTAGAGATATTATTTCGTGAAATATAAGGATTGTTTGATTACCGGGTTGTTTTTTATGGCATATCAACCCTTGTAGGTTATTTAATACCAAATACTCTTTCTACATACATATTAAATATATATGATTTGGTTTGTTTGGATTTTATGGCATATCAACCATCGTAAGTTATTTAAAGCCAAATTCTCGTTATACATATATATTTGATATATATAATTTTTAAAGTATAGTTTTACAGAACCAAGGGCCGGTCATTCGGCTGGGGCTGCAGAATACACCGACTGCATCTCTGTAGAGAGGTAAGACTCCCCCCAACCAGTGTCCGAGATATGACACTAAACAATCTGATGGTGAGGCTTCAGTAATGCTGGAACTTTGGGGAATGCGGAGTAACCCATCACATCCATCACTCCTATGTCTTCTCAGGTCCGGAGTGGTAGCAGCTGATATGGTCCTCTCTATGGGTCAAATAGAACTGTCTGACATTTAAACTGGGTACTAATGCTAAACTGAATTATTTGAAATGGAACTGTTTTTACATCTAACTGTGAGTAAACAAAAAACTGTGTACCTATTCTAAACTGCATTGTTTGAAATAGAACTGTTTGATCATTTAACTGTATGTAAACAAATGATTTTAAATAATGTTTAATTGAATTGTTAGTGATATATAGCAATATTGGAATCATTTAACTTTGTTGACATGCAAAACTGAGTAGTTTAATATAGATCTTTTTGATCATTTAACTGTGTGCAAATAAATGATTAATAGTTAATAGAATTATTCATATTTGATAGAAATAAATGAAACCCTTTAACTGTGTGAAAAGAATGAGCTCAGGTTTGTTTAAAGATGTTAACTACAAAATGTGTTTAGAAATCATATACTTAATATATATGTATGAAAAAGGTTTGCTGTCCAGTCGGCTGGGGCTGTAGAATACACCGACTGCTTCTCTGCAGAGGGGTAAGACCCCCCCCCAACGAGTGTCCTGGATATGACACTAAACAATCTGATGGTGAGGTTCCAGCAATGCTGGAGCTTTGGGGAATGCGGAGTACCCCTTCATTGCCATCGCTCCCAGGTCCACTCTGGCCCGGAGTGGTAGCACCTGATAAGGGTCCTATTTATGGGTTAAATAGAACTACGTGCTTCTTTCACTATACTGATTTTTGCATTTAAACTGCGTATTTATGCTAAACTGAATTGTTTAAAATAGAACTGTTTTGACATTGAGACTGCGTACTAGTGCTGAACTGAATTGCTCGAAATAGAACTGTTTTTGATGTCTAAACTGTGTATTTATGCTGAACTGAATTATCTGAAATAAAACTGTTTAACATTTAAATCTGTGTATTGCCCAGTCAGCCGGGGCTGTAGAATACACTGACTGCACCTCTGCAGAGGGGTAAGACCCCCCCTAACGAGTGTCCTGGATATGACACTAAACAATCTGATGGTGAGGTTCCAACAATGCTGGAGCTTTGGGGAATGCGGAGTACCTCTTCATTGCCATTGCCCCCAGGTCCACTCTGGCCCGGCGTGGTAGCACCTGATAAGGGTCCTATCTATGGGTTAAATAGAATTAACAGCTTACTTATGCTAAAATGAATTGTTTGAGTAAAACTGAATAGTTTGAAATAGAAATGACTTTTACAATTAAACCGTACTTACATTTAAACTGCGTGCTTATGCTTAACTGAATTATTTCAAATAGCACTGTTTTTCGACATTAAAACTGTATTTACACTTAACCGAATTGTTACATACAACTGCTTGAATAGTTAGAAATGGAAATGTTTTTGACAATTAAACTGTGTACTTATGCTAAACTGAATTGTTTTAAGTAGAACAGATTATTTACGTAAAAATGGATTTGGCGTTAAATAACCGACAAAGGTTGATATGCCATAAAACCAACCAAACCAAATCTGAATTGTTTGAATTAGGAATGTTTTTTGACAAGCTGTGTACTCATGCTTGACTGAGTTGCTTGAAATAAAACTGATTAGTTACATAAAAATGGATTTGGCGTTAAATAACCTACAAAGGTTGATATGCCATAAAACCCAACAAACGAAACAAAAAGGGTTTGGTATTAAATAACCTACAATGGATGTCTTGTATAGTGGCTTGTACCACGTTACTTCCGGTATTGCGGAAGTATAAAAGACGCCGTGTCTCTTAAGACAGAAGCCGTGTCTCTTAAGACAGAAGCGAGACAGAAGCGAGACGCCGTGTCTCTTAAGAAAGAAGCGAGACAGAAGCAGAGGCAGAAGAGCTCTGAAGGACGTCGGTCAGTTGAAGACCAACTTCGGACGTAGCACATACAGCGAGAGACTTATTATACTAGTCGGACTGTACCACTTGAGTTAATAGATAATTAACTGTTTCACTGTGTATCGTTTCCTCACCACGATACAACAGGTTGATATGCCATAAAACCAAACCAAACCAAACCACCATGTGCTCATTTGTTTACACACCGTTAAATGGTTTGGTAAGGCTTTATTGTTTAATTGCATATCAATCTTTGTGGGTTATTCAATACCAAAGTCATTATGGTAGAAGAACAGTTATAATACGATTTAACCCATAGTTGGGGGATATGAGGGGGGTTCATGCCTTTCCCAAAGGGTACTTGTTTGAAAGTGAGCGTAATAGTTCAAACTCGCTCATTTCGAGGTCACAGTCCATTGCTTTAACTGTCACGCCATGAAAATTCCTCCCAGTTGAATAGTTTCAAGTATTGCTAACACTGTTTTATTTGCGCACAATTAAATGGTTTCTCGTAGAATAAATGATTAAACAGTTCTATTTGACCTATAGGTTGGACTCTAACAGGTACTATCACTCTGGGTCTAAGTGGACCTGGTAGTAATGTCAACAAAGGGGTTCTCCACATACCTCAATGCTCCAGGACTAGAGCTTTACCATCAGATGGAGTTTAGTGTCATTCACCGGACACTCGTTGGGGGTGGCGTCTTACCCTTCTGCCGAGATGCAGCCAGCATATTCACCAACCCCAGTCGACTAGGCTCTCGGGTTGAACGCGGGTAAATGAAACCGCGGATAAATACTGCTGCTCTATTGAGTGTCAATGGTACTGAGCAAGAATAATTGAAGTATAAACAACAGATGTGGAACATATCATAGATGTTGAGTATTGAGGCCAAAAAACAGTGGTTGGGTGGAAAAGAAAGGAAAGCAAAGAGGACTCTTAAGAAAGAGTAAGTGAGAATAGAAGAGAAAGTGAATAAAGAAAAAGAGTTAGAGACAGAGACAGAGAGACAAACAGTAGAAAGGAGACATGGAAAAAAGAGAAAGTAAACAGAAAGAGAAATTGAAATGGAGTGAGAGAGAGAGAGAGAGAGAGAGAGAGAGAGAGAGAGACACACACACACACACACACACACACACACACATAGACAGAAGAGTAAAAAGTAAGAGATGAGAAATTGGAGCAGACAGGCAGACAAAGAGGAAGAGAGAGGAAGAGAGACAGAAAGTTGGAAGAAAACGTGGAAAAAAAGAGAACGTAAACAGAAATTGAAACGAAGAAAGAGAGAGAGAGTGGGGTACAGAGAGTTGATGTAAAATAAGTAATTAGAAATAAAGAGAGAGAGAGAGAGAGAGAGAGAGAGAGAGATGGTGAGAAACGAATATGAAATTGACGGTTGGGGGAATAGGAGAACTTGGAACAGAGAGAAAGTGAGAGAAATAAAAATAGTTGAGAGAAGATGAGATATTAGAACAGAGAGAGGGGGGAGAGAAAGAAAGAGAGGATTGGGAGAGAACGAAAAAGAGAGTGGGAGAGAAAAAAAGTGATGGTGAGAAACGAATATGGAAAAGACTGTTGGAAGAAGAAGAGAACTTGGAACAGAGAGAGAGAGAAAATAAAAATAGTTAAGAGAAGATGAGAAATTAGAATAAAGAGGGAGAGAGAGAGGACGAGAGAATGGGAGAAGAGAAGGAGAGAGAGAGAGGGAGAGAGAGAGAGAAAAGAGATGATTAGAAACGAACATACAAAAGACGGTCGGGAGAATAAGAGAACTTAGAACGGTGAGAGAGAGAGAGAGAAAGAAATAAAAGTAGTTGAAAGACCAGAAATTAGAACTGAGAGCGAAAGAGAGAGAGAGAGAAAGAGAGAGAGAGAGAGAGAGAGAGAGAACGAAAGAAAGAGAGAGAACGAAAGAAAGAGAGAAAGAGAGAGAGAGAGTAGAAATAAAAGAAGAAATTTCCTTGAGAGATCTCATAAAGGGGAATTACTCGGCATGTTACCCTAATCAACTAATGGCTTATCAAAAAGAATCATCCACCGATCAGGTCAGTCATACTTGGTGATTGGAGCAACGCAATCTTGCTATCACAGATAAAATTATTAGCCGAAGCTACCTGAGTTTAATAACCGTCAGTAATATATATATATATATATATATATATATATATATATATATATATATATATATATATATATATATATATATAGTGAATGAATCAGTTGAAATCTTTTCACAAGACTAACAACGATTCATTTTGTTCATCCTAGAAATACATGATTTATCAACAGTCTCCAGCAGTCAGATTCTTAAAATAATGATCCCTATATGCATTTATCTGCATATATATGTATAATTGCTACTCAAAGTTTCACGCCTTGAGGCGATTGTCAAGCAATTAACAAATAACAACTCATCTTTTATTGCTTGATGATCGCCTCACGGCTTGAAATTTTGAGTGGCAATTGGAATCGTTTGTGTCAGCAAAAATTAGATTGCCCCCCTCACAAAACTGTTTTATAATTAACTTTTTTTTTAATTGACGGCATTATAATACACACACACACACACACACACACACACACACACACACACACACACACACACATATATATATATATATATATATATATATATATATATATATATATATAACCACATCCGTTCAGAGAATAGAGAATTATTATTTTACAAAATCATTTTATACAATGACCATACTTGAATCTGAGTAATGTACGGGGGTCATTCAAAAAGTTCTTAGACTCACCAAGAAAGAAGTGCCATAGTTGTAAATTTTTGTAGTGGCAACACACAACCACTTCTCATACAACTTTAAGAAGCAATTTGGATTTCTGTCTGAATTTCTGTGCGAAGTGAGGCTAAGAGAAATTTGAGAGGAGTGCGTCAAATCTAAAATCTAGGTGAGGCTTAGAATTTTTTGAACGACTCTGGTATATATTTACATATAGAGATACAGAAAGAGAGAGAGAGAGAGAGAGGGGAAGGGAGGGAGACATGTATATTTACACACACACACACACACACACATGGAGAAATGATAGATTTTGGTAATTGCTGAATCCGTTGTCAGTGTTGGTTTATTCACTTTTCCACTTAATTTATCACACACATATATATATACACACAATCTGCAAAAAGATTCCCCAAAACAAAAAACTGACAAAAAAACCCAAACCAAAACAAACAAACAGCTAAGCATTCCACAAAGCCTTCTTGAAACAATACTTCTGGAGTCAGGCATTGTTTCAAAAACATCATTACTATTCCCCGGTACGTTGGATTTTCGTCACATCATGAGAATGTCAGATCAATTTGCAGCCTCTTTGTATGATATTTTGTTTTATCCATAATTTTCCATCAAAGAAGAGTTAATTTAATAATGTAAATTTGTACTTCAGTACACGGAACGAGAATGCAATTGCCGTGAAATTCATCTGCGAAGTCTGTACGGATATTTTCTAAAACTTTTTAGCGAGTTTTAAATTAGCCTATTTTGATCGTAAATATAAGCTGATCACTGCAAGCAATTAAATATTCATAAAATTTAATTGAAATTATAATTTATAAAATAATTGTACTACTTCCTTCTTTTATGGTGTTCTTAGGACGTGTTTATAATGTTAAATGCTTAATCAAGCCCAGATTAAAATTAACGAAGAAATTTATTGTCATGAGTCAGGAATTAGGTCGAGTGTAGTTATTCACCAAACTTCGATTAGTGTGGCTCACACGATTCGAATTGCTTTCCGTGTCCCCTTTTACAAAGTCGTCACCCTAATCTACTGAGTTGGTTCAATGTTGCTTAACCACAAATACTAGCCCCTTCAGCTGGGGGCTGTAGAATACACCGACTGCTTTTCTGCAGAGGGGTAAGACCCCCCCACCACCACCAACGAGTGTCCAAGATATGACACTAAACAATCTAAGGGTGAGGTTCCAGTAATGCTGAATCTTTGGGGAATACGGAGTACCTCTTTATTACCATCACTTCCACATCCACTCTGGCCTGGAGTGGTAGCATCTATGGGTCAAATAGATCTAATCCGTGTACTTAAGCTAAACTGAATTACTTGGAATATAACTGTTTTGACATTCAAACTGCGTACTTATGCTAAACTAAATTGTTTGAAATGGAACCGTTTTTGACATTGAAACGGTATTTACGCTAAACTGAATTGTTTAAAATAGAATCGTTTTGATATCTAATACTGTGTAATATTTGTAATAGAACAGTTTGGCTAAACTGAATAGCTTGAAATAGGGATGTTTTTGGCAATTAGCATGTGTACTTATGATAAACTAAATTGTTTGATATAGAACTGTTTATTTGTATAAAAATGGATTTGGCATTAAGTAACCTACAAAGGTTGATATGCCATAAAACCCAAACAAACAAATAACCTCAATGACCAAGCGAGAACCCGTGCTTTCTGCGTGATTTTGATCGTAAACCGAAATTAAGTAAAGTATTAATGAGATTCTATCTCTTTCTTTCCTTATTTCCCGCTTTTTCAAGTGTTCTAGATATGAAACTGAGCTTTCTTTGGTTAACACCAAAGTTTTGAAGCTATAAGGGGTTTTGAGTCACCCTTTCGTTGCTAATACTGATATCTACACCTTAAGCTCCACTTTATGGGTGAAATAGATCTATTTGGAATTATCAGTATTAGATAGGAATACTTGAAACTATATAACCATGTGCAAATTATTTGCATTAACAGTAGTTTGGACTAGATTCTTTGTTTAATGGCATATTGACCTTTGTAGGTTATTTAATGCCAAAACTATCCTTCTAGAAGAACAGTAGTGGTACTATTTAACCCAAAGCTGGGAGGACAAGGGCGTTCATGCCTTTCCCAAGGGTATTTGTCCGAAAGTGAACGTAATAGCAACACTGGAGTTCGAACTCGCTTATTTCGAGTCCAAAGTCTATCGCTTTATCCATTACACCACGAGGACACCCTGAAAAATAGTTACTTCAAGCAATAATTGTTCACAAAGGATTATTATTATTATTATTATTATTATTATTATTTACTTTAAAGCATATAACTATGAAAATTATCTGTATTAGATAGGAATACTTGATGCCATATAACTGTGAATTATTTGTAAGCAACATCATACAAAATATCAGCTATACGGCTACTTATCTACCATCTCACAAACCCTCCAAGTAAGATGAACAAATGCTGGTGAAGTAGGGAAGAAATTATAAGCGTTATATTATGCACTCCTACACATGGACGCGCTAGTAAAGAATCATATACATCAGCTCTGAGCAGATTTTCAGCCTCCGAGTTGGCAACTTAGCATTCGCGCCAGGTGGGAATCAATGACAAGCAAAGATTCATATTGGACTTTGCTTTCTTGGCCTGGTAAATCGATGACTAGCAATGACCCAATTGCACCAACCTTCGGGTCCAGTGAGCCCTTTGACTCGGGGCGGGTCCTCCAAGCAATACCCTCTTTTGTGGGGCTAAGTTTATCGCTTGGCGCCTTAGGGACCAAGTATTTTTGCACTTGCCACGCATGAGTTTCGAATCGTGCGCAGTCCCCACATCAAAATGACTTTGTGTCAACTCCTACCTGGTAGAAGGTACGGATAAATATCAGCTATGTGCAGATACTGGATGCAGTCTAGAGAACCTACTAAGAGCGATGGACGATAGAGACAGATGTCGAGAGAGAATCAGGGAACTGGGTGGTCTCAACACGACTTGAGGATAATAATAAATAATTACTCGAAGCGATGATCATTTGCTAAGGGTTAATTTCACAAATTATTTGAAAACGTAATTAATTGCAATCCTAGCCCCACTGCCCGAAAAACTGTTGGATAATAGTGTTATGAAATACAAATGAGGTAACAGCTTCACTTGAAGATTCCTAGAAATATAACTGCGGTCAGTTTGGATGGAACTTTTTAATATATACATAAATATATCATCATCATCATCACCACCATGTTGTGCCGCTAGCGCGGATCTCCCTGACCCTCTTCCGCCACCTTTCTCTGTTGTCCATATCAGACGCTATCTGGCCAGACATACGGTCAGCGGATATCAATATTTAACAAGATATATATATATATATATATATATATATATAGGGGGTATTCTTGGTCCAGTTAAACCGGAGTTGTTTTTTTCTTAAAGAGTATATATATATATATATATATGAAAGTAAATATGGATAAAATCCGACAGTATGAAGGTAGCAGGAAAAAATATAATCCAAATAGGTGAATATATCATGATACCAAATACATTCTTACATAACATTTAACATGGATGATTCCTAATGATCTATACATATGAAAACTTATTTGTTGCGTATTTCTCAATAAACGGGAGGTTTTGTCTCGTTTCTTTGAAAAATCCTACATTTTCTAATATTTTTCCACGTGCCAAACACGTTCTGATGACTTTTGAATTTTGAACGCTATGTGCATGTTTATCTATCTTTTCGTTGTATATTTCTCATTTGCTCCTGTCATCTCAGCAATCACCCATCGATATTGTGAACTATTTTATATCCAAGTCCTGATGATGGTTATTATAACCGAAACGTTAACGTCGACTTCACATCATGATATATTCACCTATTTGGATTATATTTTTTCCTGCTACCCTCATATATATATATATATATATATATATATATATATATATATATATATATATATATATATATATATATATATATATATATATATATATATATACATATATATATATATATGGGAAAATAACTATGGTTGACTTTATTACCATTAGTTTACGAATGATTAATTCAAGTAATGTCTAACGTGCTGGACTATGAAATCGTAGTCAGCGAGTTCGATTTCCATTAGAGCTATTATGTTCACTTTTTGGTATGAACTCCCTTACTACCGTAGCTATGGGTTTGATAGTGCCACTTCTGTTTTACAAGGATAGTTTTGGCATTAAAACCTACGAAGGTTGATATTCCATTAATCAAACCAAAGACTAGTTACATATATAATATATTATTGTTTGCAATAAAATGAATAAAAAAGATTAGGGGTCGTCAGTGGTCAAATTTATAAAGCGTTTTGCTTAGATGCGACACAAGGCCGTATAAATAGGGCTCAAATTGAAACAAGAAGTTTACTGGGGTTGACATACCGGAAAACCAACCCCCAAAATCCTACTCTCTTCGGCGCGTTTTTAGTTTTTTTTAAAATTTTTTAGCTCTCTTTTCTTTCTTTCTTTCTTTCTTTCTTTCTTTCTTTCTTTCCATATCTTTTAGTCTTCATTTCTCGTTATACCCCTACCCACCCTTGAATCCCCCTTCGCATCTTTCCTGCTAACCATTCAGTCAGCCACAAGACGAAAACACACCGAAGAACAGGGACTGCATTTAGCGTCAATTTCTACATACATAAACTCGTTCAGCCCACTTCCAAACAACACACACACACACACACACACACACACACACACACACACACACACACACACACACACACACACACACACACACACACACTCATAATTAGATGAATAAATAATAAAAGAAAATAAATAAATAAATAAAATTAAAAATAAACAAACAAAAATGAATAAATAAATAGATAAATAAAATAGAATAGAATAGAATAGAATAAAATAAAATAAATATAAAAAGGCAGCCAAAAATAAACCAGAGTTAATTCATAAACTGATATCATGGGCCGAAAACGTGTTAGATTTCTCGGTGACGTCATCGTCACGTCGTCTCGTTTCATTCTCACATTTTCTCGCACCGCCTTTTCTTTCTTTCTTTCTTTCTTTCTTTCTTTTTATCTTTCTTTTAATTTTTTCCCCTTTTGCCGCCCATTCATTTTTTGTAATGTCATCTGTATACTTCTTTATCTTTTTTTTTATTTAATTTATTCACTTTTTATTTGTTTTGCTCATTTTATATATATATATGTATTCTTAAAAATACTTTTTTTCTTCATTTATTAAAGAAAGAAAGAAAGAAAGAAAGAAAGAAGTGGTAACATTTTTCAAATTCCTATCATTCTATTCGTCTGTGTTTCATTCATTCATCCCCTTGTAAGTATTGAAATTCACTTCTCCAAACACGGCATAGAATTAATTAAAACAAGGACATTTTTCATTTTTTATTTTTCATTTTTTTCAAATGAAGAGAAGAGGTAGACAGTTTAGCCCAAGAAACCTATCCTGCCCTACTTAACAGTTTTACCAACAATCTCTTTCAGTCAGATTTTAAAAAAAAAATGATAATTCATAACAACGAGATATGTTGAAAACATAAATGAACATGTGAAAATCTAATTTTTTTCAAAGTACTCCAAAGTACTTTTCAATCGACACAATTACTCCAACGAGTTTAGACTGGTCTAAGAACCTCCAGAACACTTATTTTGGTTTATCTAACGACATATCAACTCCTTATGGGTTGTTTAATTTTGAAATTTGATTTATTTGTAAATTTTCGATAACAATCATCATCATCATCATCATGTCGCGCCATCAGCACGGATCTCCCTGACCCTCTACCGTCACCCTTCTCTATCGTCCATCGCTCCCGGGAGGTCTTTAAGGCTACATCCTGTATCAGCAAAGAGCTGTTGTGTATAGATTCTAGCTAGTTGTCTTGCCTTTGCTCGTCTATGTGAGGGGGTCCACAAGAGTACGTCACTTATGAGTTCGTCGCTACTTCTCTAGCTGTGTCCCGCATGTTTGGTTCGTCTAACTTTGATAGTTTTCGTGATGGGTGGTAAGTGGCCGCACAGCGGCTGCTTTATAGGGTGCTACCTCCTGGACTTGTTCAATATTGCTCGCAGCATTCTTGTGTAGTTGCCGTCAAGCTTTTTCTCCATGCATTTAGTTAGCGTCCATGTTGTGCATCCATATATCAGTATCGATACGACCGTTGATTGGTAAAAACTGCTTTTCATTCATCGGTCAGGTCTGACTTACATATGACCAATAGTCTATCGATAGCTGTCCATGCCTTTGCTAGTCTCGTGTTGATGTCTGTCTCGGTTGATGAGGTGCTGCTTCTGAGGTAGGTGAACTTGGCAACTACTTGACAAGTACCATTTTGTACGGAGATGTCGCTTTACAGACATAAGTATTTATATTTTCACCGTTCCACTGCAATAATTTTTATTGTCAATAACTATTGTTTGCACACAGTTATAATGTTTCAAATATTCCTATCAAAGACTCACAATTATCAAATAAGAATATACTAAGTAACTCTTCCTATTTAATAATAAATAATTTGTTTGCATACACTTATATGGTTTCAATCTAATGCTGATAATTTTCAAACAATTATATATTTGAGTAACTAAATTCTTGTCCTGTCGGTTGCGGCTGTAGAATACACCGACTGCTTCTCTACAGAGGGGTAAACCACCCACCGCCGCAACGAGTGTCCTGATAATGACACTAAACAATCTGAGGGTGAGATTCCAGTAATGCTGAAGCTTTGAGGGATGAGGAGTACCCCTCTATTAACATCGCTCCCAGGTCCACTCTGACCCGTAGTGGTAGCACCTGATAGGGTCCTATCAATGGGTCAAATAGAACTGAACTGCGTACTTATGCTAAATTGAATTACTTGAAATAAAACTGTTTTTATATTTAAACTGTGTACTTATGCTAAACTAAATTGTTTGAATTAGAAATGTTTGATTCCACTGAATAACTTGAAATAGAAATGTTTTTGATAATTAAACTGTGTACTTACAATTAAACTGCGTACTTATACTAAAGTGAAGGGGAGCCTTTGGGTCACTCTTGACTACGATTGCCAAATTTTCTTACTAACAAACCAAAAGATTATACTTATACTAAACTGAATTGTTTGAAACTTTCATCAAAATGTCGTAATTCAGCATTAAATGACCCGGAAAGATTTGATACGCCGTAAAACCAACCAACCAACCAAACAAACAAACAAACAATCAACTTATTGTTATAGGGTTTCAAGCATTCCTAATCAATACTAACAATTTTCCAACTTATTTGACCAATAGATGGGACCTAACAGGTACTACCACTCCAGATGGGAGTGGGGCTGAGAGTAATGGCAATGAACGGTTACTCTACATCCCTTTAAGCTCCAGGACTTTAGCCTTACCAACAGATCCAGTTTAATGTCTTATTTTGGACGTTCGTTGGAGGTGAGGCATAACTGCTTTATATAGATGCAATCGATGACTGGGCTGCCTAAAACATTGATATTGTAATTAAGGATGAAATGTTTACTTGTTTGAAATGATTTTGAAATTTATTGATACATTGGCTCTTAAAACATTGATATCGCATCTAAGCATGTGTATTTACCAATCCCTCGGCAGGAACATGGTGCGACACAATATCAATTTTTAAGCGGAATTTAACAGATTTGAGTTCAGACTTTTCCTTTTCTTAAACCAGTTGCCTGATCAAGATTTAAGTACCTCGTCTGCTCTACTACTTATCCGTAACTAGAAGGAGAATAATTGGATTCATAGCTTTCCCAAGAGTATAAACGCTATGGGAAATGCAAACAGGGTTTGAACTCGGTTCACCATGTCCATTTTCAACAAAGATAACCATTACACCACAAGCACCTCCTCGCTCTGTCGGTGGGGGTGGGGCTGTTGAATACACCGATTGCACGCACCTCTACAGCGGGGTAAGACTTCCCTAACGAGTGTCCTATCTATGTCTGGGTCTGTAGAATACATCGACTGCGCACAACTCTACCGAGAAGTAAGACTTCCCCAACGCGTAAGACTTCCCCAACGCATATACTGCTACTAGTACCTTGACAGTCATATGGAAATCTCATCTCTCTGATAAGATAAATCAGATTTCTTCCAAGCTATAGCCGTGTAAGTACTATTGGATGGTTGTCCAGGAACTTTAACAAAACTTTAACGCCAAAGCTTGATAGAAACTATTCAATGATGTTGCGTGCTTTTTTGAACAAATCCTGGAAGCAGTAGCCTACTGCAGTTGTAGGCCACTTACGTCCCATATCACTAACTGTTCAAATAAGAGATGAAGTAAGGATGAACTCATAAGTGACTTGTTATGGTGAACCAACTCAGTGTTGGCCGACAAGTAGATATTTACATTCGTCTGCTCTGTGAGGAGATTGGATGCCGTCTTGAGGACTACCCAAGAGCAATGGCCAACCAACAGAATATCCATAACTAATTAGAAAATTTTCACTCGGGTTTTCCTATCTATCTATCTATCTATCTATCTATCTATCTATCTATCTATCTATCTCACTCATTATCTATCTATATCACTCAAATTCACTCACTCACTCACTCACTCACTATCTATCTATCTATCTATCTATCTATCCTTCCTCCCTCGTTCATTCACTCTCACTTTCTCACAATCTACTTATCTATCTGATTCACTGACATACTATCGATCCAGGATGGTTCTGTTTAATTACCCAAGTCTTTCATTGAATCAAAAAATAGAAAATGCCCTACGTGTACTATAATTTCAAAAAATGTTTCCTTATTTTTGCCACGAAAAGCTAATGAGACGAATACCAGCTATCCCCTACTAGTCATTGAGTATTCAAAGAAAAAACGTGTTAGATAGTTCAGGGTAAACCCATAATACAAGTCCCAGATTTTACGATGATAACCAAGTTTTATCCTCAAAGGATCACAGGAATGATACACAAGTAAGCAATTAATATATTTACTTACCCCCCACACACAAACAAGCGTGCATGTGTGCGCGCGCGCGCACACACACACACACACACACACATATATATATATATATATAATGCACGTATATATTAACATTTTTATGTACATTGTACACAAGAATTAAAAAATAATAATAATACTCGTGCAAAAAAAATTATCTTGTAAACTATTGTTTGTTACCAAAAATAGTGCAAATACGTCCATTTTTACTCAACCTCCTGTTGCCCAGTTGTATCTCTGTAAAGGGATAAGACCCCACTCCTCAATGAGTGTCCTGTATATGACTCTAAACAATCTGAGGGTGAGGTTCCAGTAATGCTGGAGCTTTGGGGAATGCGGAGCACATCTTCATTGCCATTGCTCCCAGGTCCACTCTCGCCCGGACGGGTAGCCCATGATAGTCAAATAGAACTAAAATGCTAGACTGGATGACTTGAAATAGAAATATCTTGATATGTAAACTGCGTACTTATGCTAAACTGAATTGCTCTAAATAGAACTGTTTTGACATTTAATTGTGAGTAAACAAAAACTATACTTATACTAAAATGAATTGTTTTAATTAGAACTGTTTGACTGCACTGAATAGCTTGATATAAAAATGTTTTGACAAACTGTGTACTCGTACTAAACTGAATTGGTTTAAACAGAACTGTATATTTGTATAAAAATGGATTTGGCATTAAATACCCTACAAAGGTTGATATGCTATAAAACCCAAACAACCCGATCCAACACAAACTCCTGTTGTTTGTTTTATGTATTTATGTCTTATTCTGTAATAAATTTCAGTACTAGCCGATTATTTAATGCCAAAGCCATCCTTCAAGAAGAACAGTGGAGGTTTTAGTTAACACATAGTTTGGGGGATAAGGGTGTTCATACTTTTCTCAAGGGTACCAGTCCGAAAGTGAACGTATTAACGTGAGTAGGATTCGAACTCGTTCATTACGATGTCCCTGTTCAGCACATTTGCCACTGCGCCGCAAGGTTTTACCATCGGAGAGAAATAAGACGTGAAAACTAATCTAGTGTTTATTCGGACTCGTTACCATCCATTACCCCTCCCAGAAGAGATGTGCCACCTGCAACGCCCGTATGGTTTTGAGGGCAACCAAATGTGTTTGTGTCGGAATCCTTGTAAAAAAAAACTTAGCTTTTTTTACCTCATCTTTTTCTCTATTGACTCGACTACTATACGTTTCCTTCCGACTAAGGTCCTTGATAAAGGCAAGAATCTACTTTTCTTGCACTCTTTTATCTGTCGCAAGATAATCATCATCAAGGCATATAGACAACAAGGATTCATTCCCTTGACACTCAGTCGTCATCTGTACCTATCGTTCATCGCTTTACGTAAGTCCTGTAGACAGTATCGATATCCCCGCAGAGCTGATGATCGTAAGTTTTTTGCAGGTCAGCTAACATTGGTGGGTCCATGTGTGGAAGTTCACCGGGGAAGGACGCTTATGAGTACGTCCTTACATTCCCCAAAGTACCCAGCATGTTTTATTTTACTTGGCTGGTTTGCCAAATGGGAGCTAAAAGGGACCTACAGATGCTGTTTTGTTGGGTGCTGCTTTCAGGATTTGTTCAAAACAGCATGCACCGTTCTTGTGTGGATCCCATCTTTTCTGCTTAGCGTTTCGGTAGAGTCTATATGGTGCAACCATGTAGTAGTTTCTATCTAGCTTGGTAGAATTCCTGCTTTATTTTATTAGAGAGACTATAGCAAGTCTCCTCAAGTCTTCAGGACTCTTTTCAGTATTCTGGCAGTGCTCAATAATGTAGTAGTTTGGATGGTCTCCACTCGTCCTCTTATTTCCCAGTCCTCCAGTCCCTTTAATAATCCTTTGGTTACTGCACCAAAAGCATCAGTCACGATTGGTATAATTGTGGCTTTCATGTTCTACAGTTTTTTCAATTCCCTAGCCAGGTCAAGGTACTTATCCTTCTTTTCATTTTCCTTCAGTTTTAATCTGTGGTCAGCCGGAACCACCAAGTTCTCAATTCGGCAGTTTCTCTTTTTTTTTTTTGTTGATTATCATAAGGTCTGGTTTCTGACCGAGATTAGGTGATCCGTTTCTTTTCCAATAGCTACTGCAACAAGGTGTTGTAGAGGGCGCTACTCCATACCGAGAAAAAAAGAGAACTTGCAGAATTGTGAACTTTGCTGTCCCGGCTCACCACGGAGTAAAATTGAAAGAAAGTGAAAAGAAAGATAAGTACCTGGACCTTGCTGGGGAATAGAGAAAAACTGTAGAACGTGAAAATAACAGATACGAATTTAATTGGTGCTCTTGGTACAGTCACCAAAGGATTAGTACAGGGACTGGAGGACTTAGAAAAATGAGGACTAGTGGAGACCATCCAAACTACAGCTTTATTAAGATTGGCCAGAATACTGAGAAAAGTCCTGAAGACTTGCGGAGACTTGCTGTCACTCAGCCTCCAGTGAGAAACCATCAGCTAGCGCTGGTGTAAAAAAATCCTCCAAAGAGTAATAATAATAATAATAATAATAATGATAATAATAAGGACCAACTATGTCTAAGCAAAAATGGATAAAACACAAAAAAAATAGCAAATGAGGTGAGAGAGACGAAACGATCAATCACATAATAAGGAAATTAGTGCAAAAGGATTATAAGACTAAACACGAATGAGTGGGAAAGGTGATCCACTGAGAATTGTGCAAGACGTTTAAATTTGACCATACGAACAAGGGGTATATGCACAACCGGGAATCTGTCCAGGAGGATAAGACATACGAACTTCTCTGGGATTTTGTGATACAAACATATCAACTAATCTCGGACAGTGATAGTCAACAACAGCAATAACCTTCTGGTCACCCTCGACTACGATCGCCAACTTTACTTTTTTTATAATTGTTTACAAAGGATTATTATTATTATTATCTGTGACTTGTAACCATATTGCTGTTTGTAAATTATATGTCTTGAGAAAAGTTACTAGAAGCTATAATTGTTTACAAAAGATTATTATTATTATCTGTTGCTTGAAACTATATTGCTGTTTGTAAATTATTTGTATTAGATAGCAATACTTGATGCGATATAACTGTCAATTATTTTTATTGAGAATAATTACTTGAAGCTATAATTGTTTACTAAGGATTATTACTAATAGTTACTCGAAACCATATAACTATGCAAACATATGACTATTAGGAACTAGAAATACTTACTTATTATTATTACTATTAGATAGAAATACTTGAAACCATTCTATTGAGAGCAAATGATTTGTATTGAATAGGAATACTTGATATTATATAGCTGTCTTAAAGAACTACAAATGTAAGCGCGGGAGTCCCCGTCGCGTAGCGGCTAACTTGCTGAACTGCAACATCATAGTAAGCGAGTTCGAATTCCAGTCACGCTATTACCCTCAATTTTGTATTATAACACTTTGGAAAATATGAACCCCCTTTTTTCTCACCTCCATCAATAGGTTAAATAATAAAGTAAGTAAAGTTGGCGAACTTAGTCGAGGGCGACTCGAAGGCTCCCTTTTCAATAGCTACCACATCGAGGTGTAGGGGAGGGTTCAACTCCTTTTCCAGGATTGACCAGCTTTACCCTTGAAACGTACCTTATAATGCTGAATGTTAAGCAGGGAGGCATCAAATACCATTTTTTGAGTCTTTGGTATGACTCGACCTGGGATTGAACCCCAGTCTTCCGGACCATTGGCGAACACTCTACTCATTAGACCAATTCTTCTGCAAGGATGGCTTTGCATTAAATAATCCCCGAAGGTTGATATGCCATTAGACCAAGAAAATGAAACCATAACAAGAGGTTCGGGAATCGCGTTCATAGAGGGATCATATTTAATTTTTTTGTGCTGTTATTTCTTAAGGGTTTTTTTTTCACATGGTCCTATCAAATTCGATTAATTTTCAAGTATTTATTTCTAGTAATAATACTTATATGATTTCGAGTAATTATTTCTATTTAATAATATTGGATTGTTTGTATTTAGTTATAGGGTATCAAGTAACTGAAAATCTTTCGTAAATAATAATAGATTTCAGTAACTATTCACAATACAATCAATTTACAGTTATTTGGTTTCAAGTGATCCTAATTTGCAAGCAGTTATATGGTTTCAAGTGACTAATAATAATACTTAGTAAATGATTATAGCTTCAAGTAACTATTGTTAATACAAATAATTTAGTTATATGGATTCGAGTATTCATATCGAATACAAATAATTTTTGCGAAGAGGGGTTTGACTTGTAATGTTTCAGAGGTAGTATATTTTTACCAAGGACGGATTTGGGAAACAAATAAAAGAATCTTATTCTAAAAATTGACCAAATCAGGCTGCCTCCAACCAGGCAGCATTTGACTCAAGGTCATTTTTAAAGTGCTGTCCGCGTGCAGGGTCGTAGCTCAGACACGCCCAGCGGCTCCAAGCATTTCTAGGACCCCGTTGGCATTGCCTTAAAAAGGGGCGCCTCAGGTGCCATGAGATAAACTTAGAGTAACGAACAATTGGAAAAACTAAAAGTAACAAGAGAAAATTAGAGAAGGAAAAAGAAAAAATGTTAAAAAGAATAGGAAAGAGAGGTATTAGAATACGATCTCACGGACAAGTAGTCAGTGGCAGAGATGATAGCATTAGGGGCACACGAACGCAAAGGTATTAGTCTAAAAGGCTTATCATGGAAGAACCTTAGGTAAGTTTTCAGAAGTAAGTTTTCAGAATACCACCAAAACAGTCGGCTGTGGTGGCTGCAGAATACACCGACTGCTTCTCTGCAGAGGGGTAAGATCCCCTAACGAGTGTCCTGGTATGACACTAAACAATCTGATGGTGAAGTTTCAGTAATGCTGGGTCTTTTGGGAATGCGGAGTACCCCTTTATTACTATCGCTCGCAAGTTCAATCTAAATTGTTTGAAATAGAACTGTATTTGACATTGAAGCTGTACTTAGGCAAAACTGAAATTTTGAATTAGAACTGTTTGACTAAACTGAATAGCTTTAAATATAAATGTTTTTGACAATTCAACTGTGTACTCATGCTAAATTTTTGTTTGAAATAGAACTGATTGTTTGTATAAGAATGGATTTGACATTAAATAACCTACAAGGGTTGATATGCCATAAAACCTAAACAACCAAGCAACAAAATTTTACATTCAAAAATTCATAACCATACCACATCTTTTGTAACCTGTTCTCATTGAATATATATATATATATATATATATATATATATATATATATATATATATATATATATATATTACGTGCTTAGAACTTCGATCGACAAAATCAGAGAAAATGGCTTCGAGCTGACGAAGAAAAGAGGCAGAAGGTACCCCGCAAAAACAATTACCGACGCCAACTACGCTGATGACATAGCGTTACTGGCGAATACACCCAACCAAGCCAAAACATTACTGCATAGTTT
>OY757935.1:42625678-42758178 GCA_963585895.1 Sepioteuthis lessoniana | reverse complement strand
TGACGCAAAAATGCGTCACAGATGTTGGTTTCGGAGTCTTCCTTCTACGAGACCGGTCGCCATACCAAGGCTAGAAACCCGCCTCTGCCTTACCATTTACTCAAAGCTAACTTTATATATATATATATATATATATATATATATATATATATATATATATATATATCAACCCTTTCCTACGAATAGGATTCGACACATGGTCAATTTTTAAACGGGATTTAACGGGTTCGATTTCAGTGTTTTCCTTCTCATAGACTGCTTGCCATACCAAGGTTAAAGAGCCCAGTCTATCTCACTATTTACTCATATCTAGAGGGAGAATAATTGGATCGATAACTTTCTCAAGGGTATTAGCTAGAGGTGAAATGCAAACAGCCTCACCCAGGAATTGATCTCGGGTCGCTGTGTCCATTTCCTTAGATAATAACCATGTGTATATTTGTGTGTGTGTGTGTGTGTGTGTGTGTACGTGCATGCATGACGCAAGGTCAGTCAATTTCAAAGCTGGTTTGAATTCAGAGTTTTCCTTCTCCTAGACTAGTTGCCTAAGCACAGAAAGTAGAACATATGGGTTCATGCATTTCGCAAGGGCATTGGTGTGCATTAGAAAGCAAAAATCTTCGTCCAGGTTTAGAACTTGGTTCATCCGGTTCATTTTCTCAGACAAGCAATATGACAGGCTCATCTATATGGGTAGGTGCTCCCTGTGAGAGGGATAATCGGGAACCAGTCTTCAGTTAATTGGCTTCCGCTTTACTTTAGCACTTTAAATAAGACATGTGTTTTTGTTTTGTAACGAGAGAAAGAGAGTTACATTGCTTCGGTATGTAATAGCATGCCGCAATAGAATGACGTTTGACAATCAAGAAAGACCTTGATAAGAAAAGAAAAAAAAAAACAATCTCAGTAACAAGAGAACAGAATGACTAACACAAAGATAACGTACATACTAAACAGACATATATATATATATATATATATATATGTGTGTGTGTGTGTGTGTGTGTGTGTGTGTGTGTGTGTGTGTGTGTATATATAAGTATGTTTAATTAAATAATAAAGAAACATTTTGTCTATTTTGTCTATATAATTTCATCAAGATCGTTTCAAGTTTCCTGATAAGTGTCCTGGTTTCAGGTTGGAAATAGTGGATGGATTTACCAAGATTGTTCCGGGCGCTTTGGGACTTTTCATCGGCCATAATCAGGGGTTGCTTGCATATGTAAAGAGTGTTTTAAAGTGTTTTGAAGGTTTTTAGTTTTTTTATAACATAACAAAATTACGCATGTATGATATATATATATATATATATAATGAGATATTTTTAGAAAAGAGTTAAAAAACACCGAATTATTTTATAACGGTGAGTCAGAAACTAAAAACTTTTCAAATTACTACACCGGAGGACACTTGTTGCTTAGTTTCATGTAGCATCGTAATTAGACGATGATAAATAAAAACGAAAAATTAAAAAAAAGGAAATATATATATATATATATATATATATATAGTAATTGAAAAATAACTCCCAAATTTAATATACTTATATTCCTTATACAAATTATAGTTAAATAATTTATGAGAATTATAATATATATATATATAAATATATATCATGACTTTTGAATGAATTATATATATATATATATATATATATATATATATATATATATATATATTACAGCAGTTGATAGAATTATATATATATATATATATATAAATTACAGCAGTTGATTTTGAATGAATTATATATATATAAATTACAACAGTTGATAGAATTTATATATATATATATATATATATATATATATATATATATATATATATATATAAATTACAGCAGTTGATAGAACTATATATATATATATATGTATATATATATATATATATTCTTGCAGGTGTTGTAATTTTTTTTCCTGCTGGAACTCTTGCTTTTCCGAAGGCCTGAAAATAATGCACCTTACTCTGACATGACATCCACCCTGTCGGCAGAACGTAGAATATGCTAACTTTATCACCCAGTAAAAAAAACGAGTAAACCCCGCTAAAAATGGGGTGTCACTTATGAAATGTGTGGTAGTCCTTCACTGCCAATCCTAAACCCTGTTAGTATCCCATCTATATGTCAAATAAAAAAGTTTAAACATTATTCATATTTAATAGGACTGCATGCAACAAAAAAAAACTCTTAAGAAATAACACAAAAAATATATGTATGAACGTACAATGAGCGTGATTCTCTAACCTCTAGGTATGAAATAACCCATGATGGGTTGACATGCCGTTAAAATCAATTAATCAATCAATCTGTCATGACATGTTGATAAAAGTATGTAAAGTTGGCGACCATAGTCGAGGACGATCTGAAGGCTCCCTTTTCAATAGCTACTACGTCGAGGTGTAGGGGAGGGCGCTACTCCTTTCCCTGGATTGCTCCACTTTACTCTTGAAATGTACCTTATAATGCTGAGTTTTAAGCAAGGAGGTATCAAGTACCATTTGGTTTGACTCGATTTGGGATCGAACCCCAGTATCCCGGGCCATTGGCAAACACTCTACCCATAGAGCAATGGGCCGGTCAATAGATGGTTTAAATTCAGAAATATCGTTCTTCTAGACCTCTAGGCCTACCAAGGCTAGCAAACCTAATCGACCCATAGTCGGAGAGAGAAGTGATAGCGTCATGTCTTTTCCAATGACATTAACAAGATGTGAAATGCAAACAGCCTCAACCAGAATTTGAACACGTCTTGCCAATTTCATTTACCACGACGAAAAACGTTGTCACTAGCAATATATATATATTCGGTCCATTGGCCAAGAGGATAGTGTGTTCACCTATGTTTGTCAATCCCTGGTCTAGTTATACCAAAGACTCAAAAAATGGTACTTGACGCCGCCTTGCTTAACACTCAGCATTATAAGGTACGTATCAAGGGTAAAGTGGAGCAATCAAAGGAAAGGAGTAGTGCCCTCCTGGACACCACGGTGTTGTAGCTCCGGAAAAGGGAGCCTTCAGGTCGCCCTCGACTACGGTCACCAACTTTACTTTTATATATATATATATATATATATATATATATATATGTACGTATGTATCTATTTTGTCTTTATTCAGTGATATCTAAAATAGTCTTATAAATTATTTGCTCGTGAGTTCAATTTTCATCAAGTACCCCGTAGTTGTGGTCTTATACCACATATAAGCAATGCTTAGTTCTTTGGGGTACTTATCCATGATTTAATAGTTAGCAAGCTAATCTCACAGATTGGTTCAGTTAAGTTTCTTTGTTTAATGGCATATCAACATTCGTGGGTTATATAATACCAAAGTCATCCTTATAGAAGACCAGCAACAAAACTATTTAACCCATAGCTGAGGGATAAAGGGGTTCATACCTTTCCCAAGGAAATTTATTTGAATTTGAACATGCCAAGAATTCGAATATTTTTTGAGGCCACTGTTCAGCACTTTTGCCATTACGCCGGGAAAACGTAAAACATTCTTCCTTGTCTGTCTGTTTGTTTGTTTGGAATTCGTGGCATGTCAACACTTGGGGGTTATTTTATGCCAAATATATTTTTATACAAATAATGAGTTCTGTTTCAAACAATGCAGTTTAACATTAGTATACAGTTTAGTTGTCAAAACATTTCTATCTCAAGATATTCAATTTAGTCAAACAGTTCTAATTCAAACAATTCAGTTTAGCATAAGCATAGTTTTTGATTACACAGTTAAATGCCAAAACAGTTCTATTTCAAACAATTCAATTTAGCATCCAAAAACAGTTCTATTTCGAACAATTCAGTTTGGCATAAATACGCAGTTTAAATGTCAAAACAGTCCCATTTCAAGCAATTCAGTTTAGAGTAATTACACAGTTTATTTCTATTTGACCCAGAGATAAGACCCTACCAAGTACTACCACTCCGGGCAGAGTGGACCTAGGAGCAATGGCAAAGAAGGGGTACTCCGCATTCCTCAAAGCTCCAGCATTACTGGAACCTCACCCTCAGATTGTTAAGTGTCATATCTAGGACACTCGTTGGGGGAGTCTTACCCTTCAGCAGAGATGCAGTCGGTGTATTCTAACCGACTGGGCAATCCCTTGTCTCTTCTTTTTCACTAAACACACGCATATATATATATATATATATACACAGAGAGAGAGAGAGAGAGAGAGAGAGAGAGAGTAATAAATCATGTATGTTCAAGTAATATTTTCGTTCATTTGATAAAGATATTTGTTCTCTCTTGTAGGTAAACAAGAAAATAAACCATTGATCCATTGATAGGAGCATATCAGGGGCTACCACACCGGGCCAGAGTGGACCTGAGAAAGATGGCAATGAATGTGTATTCCACATTCCCCAAAGCTCCAGCATTACTGGAACCTCACCATCAGATTGTTTAGTGTCATTATCAGGACACACGTTGGTGAAATCTTAACCTTCTGCAGAGAAACAATCGGTGTATTCTACAGACCCGAAGGCCAAGACTATGAAGGGTTTTTTACAATCTTACAGTCTGTATACACCTTCCCTCGTAAGGAAACCAGAAACACTTTAAGTTACCGCATTCAACGGAGACTTGTTTACAAATCTATCTATCTATCTATCTATGTGTGTATGCATGTGTGTGTGCTGGTGCTTAAAAGGTCAACTGGAGTACGATCTCGCGTACTACGATTCCGCAGTCCATCGCTTTAACCATTACACACACACACACACACACACACACACACACACACACATATATATATATATATATATATATATATATATATATTTAACCCAGCTATGGGTAGTACCACTACTGTTCTTCTAGGAGAATGGCTTTGGCATTAAATAACCAACAAAGGTTGATATGCCATTAAACAAAGAAACCAAACCAACCAAACCAAACCAAACCTTAAAAGGTCAATGAGCAGCCAAGAAATGAATGGCCTAGAACCATACAATTCTATTTAGCAGTTGAACTCACTTGTACATCGAAGACGTCGTAGCTAAAGTGCTGGACTGCGGTCTTGAAGTAAGCGAGTTCGAACTCTAGTCATGCTGTTACTTTCACTTTTGAACTAATACCGTTAGGAAAAATATGAATCCTTTTATCCCCCCCCCACAGTTGTGAGCCCAAAAGCACCACTACTGTTATTCTTCATGGATAGCTTTGGCATTAAATAACCCGCTAAGGTTGACTTGCCATTAAACAAAGAGATTAAATACATCGAAGCGCATCTTTTAGATATTTTCTTTAGCTTTTCAAGTGAAAAGAAAAGGAAAGAAAGAAAAAAAAAAGACAAAAAGATATCAATGATTTAAAAAAAGAAAAAAATGTAATTCCCTTCCTGTTTGGCCTCTCGTATATCCATAAAATATTTTCAAGTATAAAATGGGATGATAATGAGAAACGACGTCAAACCGAGTGTCGTTATTTTGATTCTCTTCATTTTCTTTTAATCCTATTTTGAAGATAATGTGATATTATTCTATATTTCTGTAAATAGAGCACTATGAAGATTTTACAGATTAAAAATGCTTTCGGCGTTAAATTTAAATCATAACTGCACGCACACACACACACACACACACACACACACACACACACACACACACACACACACACACACACAAACAAAAACAAAAACAAAACAAAAAAAAAACGTGACAATGTGTGTGTGTGTTAAAAAGTCCTCGGTCTCACCAAGAAAAGAATGATCTCGAACCATACAATTCTGCTTTGTCATATCCGGCAACTGAACCCACGTGGTACATTGTTTCTCATTATCAAAAAGTTTTGGAAAGAAAAAACGAAGAGAGAGAGAGAAAGACAGACAGAGACAGAGACAGGGAGACAGAGACAGAGATAGAGACAGACAGAGACAGTGATAGACAGAGAGAGATCAATATTAAGAAAAAAGAAATTTAGTCTTTATTTTCAAAAAAACTTCTTTTTACTGTCCCTTGTGCATATATATATATATATATATATATATATATATATATATATATATATGCGTGTGTGTGCGTGTGTGTGTGTGTGTGTAAGTAAAGTATGTATGTATGTATGTGTATGCATGTACGTGTGTGTGTGTGTGTGTGGACCTTGTTTGAGAGAAATTGCTATTTACATGTGTTAATTTTTCAACAATTGAACCTGGTTGGTATTCGAACACCAGCAACCATTTTTTGAATGATGATCTTCACACCCAATAAATATCAATTTGTAATGTAGGCGCAACATATTCTTCTGACACGTTTTTTTTTTTTTTTTTTTTTGTTTTAGATCGCCATTCATGCTCCGTTTATATCAATGAAAATTTAACAAACATTTTCGTGAAAAAAAAATTACATCCGACAAAAACATGAAAATTAATAAATATAGATAAAAAAGAAAAAAAACTAAAAAAAGAAAAAAAAAACAAAAAACAAAACTTACCGTAAAAAAAATCGTGACAATTTCTTCTCTAGACATTTTTGTTCTGTAGAGCTTTTCCATGAAAAAAAGAAGTCTATCTATCTATCTATCTATCTATATGTATATATATATGTTTTTTATCAATGTTTCAAAAAGGTAGATTTTTTGTTGCTGCTGTCGACAGACATTCAAGAATTTTTTTTTTAAATGAAGAGTATTAAAAAAAATATTCGAACGGATTCTTTTTTTGTATGTCACACGTTCATGAATAATATTACAAAAAATGCTAACAATTGGATTCAATTACAATAAACTTAGTATCATTCTTGTTTTTTTTTTTTGTTTTTGTTTTTGTTTTTGTTTTTGTTTTTTAAAACAAAATGCCCACTTAGAAACTATTCTAAACTAAATTCTTTGTATTTTATTTAAGTCAATGACCTTGGCGCCAGTTACAATCTATCTGACCAGCAAAATCAGATGTTCGCTTTTTTTTTAAATTTCTTTTTTCTTTTAGGTAATTACAGTCAGTGACAAAAATATGTAATCACCCTCTTTTCGACGTTGTAGATCTTTTACTCCAAGGTATGTTTCACGTAGAAAACGTTTTAAGAATCTTTCTTTGTTCTCTCGTTTTAAAAGATGAATTATTCACCGTTCTTGTCCGCTTGCTCATCTACTCATTTGATTCCTATCTGCAAAAGCTACCAAAATGTATATATATATATATATATAGAGAGAGAGAGAAGCAGTTCTTAGTTGCAGGTGCTAGTGACTAATCTCTCTCTCTTTCTCTTATTCACTCTTCCTATTTCTACCTCCCACGACGGCGCAGTCACTGATAAAAAACAAAACAAAAAAAAAACAACAAAAAAACAACAACAAAAAAACAAAAAAAAACAACAAAAAAAAACAAAAAAAACAAAAGAAAACACAAAACAAACCAAAAACCAAAAGCACAAAAACTTTGCGGAAGTTTACACACACACGCACACACATACACACACACTTATATATATATATATATATATATATATATATATATATATATATATATATATGTGTGTGTTATCTATCTATCTATCTATCCTTACACTAAACTGAATTATTTGAAATAGAACTGATTATTTGTATAAGAATTGATTTGGTATTGAATAATCTCCAAAGCTTGATATCTGCTTTTATATCTATGTATCTATATATATATATATATATATATATATATATATATATCATTGATAATAAGCACAATTTAACAATACTATAACATGTGGTCCTCTCTCTCTCTCTATATATATATATATATATATATATATATATGTATATATATATATATATATATGTATATATATATATATATATATATATATATATATATATATATATATATATATATATATATATATATATATATATATATATATATATATATATATATATATATATATATATATATATATATATATATATATATATATATATATATATATATATATATATATATATATATATATATATATATATATATATATATATATATATATATATATATATATATATATAGAACTTTGACATTGTCTTGGCTTGTTACACGCTGGATGTACGATAAAGTCGGACTGAAAGCACTGTTCGATCAACAAAGTTAAGCAACACTGAATCTTTTCAGTACTTCGACGGGTGACCACTTTATAAGTGAGGGTCGTGTAGGCAACCCTGAGGCCGGTGTAAAGCTAAATCTTTGTAAATAGTAACTTGTTTCATGCGGCTTTGATAATGGGCACAGCAGTCGTTATATCAGCACAATTAATAGCGGCTTACGTCTTTACAGATGTTTGCGATTTTCAAAATAAAGCAAGTAAAAAAATGCTTTCTTTTTTATCGTTTTTCTTTCCTTTTCTTTTCTTTTTTTTTTTTTTTTTTCATTACGCTAATGGATGTTTTATTGTACTTTTGAATCCGTCTTCATGTTTCTCTTCAACCTTTTGTTTTGAAAGTAAACACAGTACGAAGCTTCTGTTAAATTTGTCTATTGTAATATCTACAGCTTGGGCTGTCAATTCTATGGTCGGTAATAAAGTCACTGGAAAAAAAGACTCAGAAGAAAGTCACAAATTTGTCTTGGGGAAAAGAAAAACAACCTCACAATTGATTTATGGTGGGCAGTTTGGGTTAGGGTAACTTTTTTTTTTTAGAGAAATATGTTTCCAATTCCAATGAGATGTAAGAGGATTTATCGACTAAACACTTTTAGTTTAAAATTGTTTATTTTTTTTTTTCCGTGACTTTTTTAAAATCTGGAATCGTATATCCTTACATTTTTAACTTGAGGTCTCTCTGCTTAAGTTTTTGATTAAATGTAGAAGCGCTTATTGTCAATTAGTTCCCAACAAGATTATCCTCTACTTGTGTTGAAGTCAAAATCTATTGGGTGACTGCGCGTGATTTTGTATAAAAAAGGGAAACTGAAAAAAAAAAAAATTAAATCTTTTGAAACGAGGGATAAATCGAGGGAGAGTAGAGTACCCCTTTCTTTACCATTACTTTCTTTAAAGTAAGTTGGCGACCGTAATTGAGGGCCACCAGAAGGCTCCCTTTTCAATAGCTACTACACCGAGGTGTAGGGGAAGGCGCTACTTCTTTTCTCGTATTACTTCACTTTACCCTTGATACGTAACTTATATTGCTGAGTGTTACGCAAGGAGGTATCAAGTACTATTTTTAAAGTCTTTGGTATGACGTGACCTGGGATTGAACCCAGGTCTCCCAGACCATTGCGGAACACTCTACCCACTAAGTCAATGAGCCGGTATTACCATTACTTTCTTTACTTTACCATTACTTTCTTTACCATTACTTCCAGGTTTACTCTGGCCTAGAGTGGTAATAACTGCTTAGGTTCCATATATGGATAAAAAGAGCTGTTTTGAAAATATTCGTATTTGATAGGACCATGTGCCCCCCCCCAAACCTCTTAAAAAACAACCACACAAAAATATAAATATAAATATACAACGAACGTGATTCTCTGAGCTTCTTGGCATAAAATGACTCTAGAAGGGTTGACGTGCCGTTAAAATCAACCAGTCTTAAACAAAGAAGCTTTCTGAGGCTATAGTTAAGATACTAATCGATTCATAAACTTATAACCGTGTAAGATTTGTGTTAGCTTATTTTTTAAAGAATCAATGATTTATTATACTCCACTGAATAAAATTGAATTAAAAAATATATTTGTTAACGCGATATCTCCCCGACAACTAAAAGGTTGTAAGTCGGTTGGGTTTTATGGTATATAAACAATTGTTGGTTATTTAATATCAAATCCTCTTTACACATACATATTAAATATATAATTTGGTTTGGTTGGATTTTATGGCATATCAAACATTGCTGCTTATTTAAGGCCAAATCCTCTTTATACATATATATTTAATATATAGTATTTGGTTTGGTTGGGTTTTATGGCATATCAACCACTGTAGGTTATTGAATGCCCATTCTTCTTTATACATATGTATTAAATATATAATTTGGTTTGGTTGGCTTTTTTAGCATATCAACCGTTGTAGGTTATTTAATGCTAAATCATCTTTATATATATATATATTAAATATATAAGATTTGGTTTGGTTGGCTTTTATGGCATATCAACCATTGTAGGTTATTTAATGCCAAATCCTGTTTACACATACATTAAATATATATGATTTGTAAGCGAATAATTCTTAGGCAAAATTTTTAAATGAACCAGAACTTATTTCTTTGCACACAGTTAAATGCTTTTAAGTAGTGTTATCCAACACTAATAATTTCATTTAATATGAATCAATTCTTTGCACACAGTTAAATTGTTTCAAGTAATGCAGTTTAACATTAACAATTTAAGTTAACATCAGTCACTTGTTTGCACACAGTTAAATCGTTAAACAGCTCCATAAGATACATGGGAACCTAACAGGTACTGCCACTTTGGGTCAGAGTGGACCTGGGAGTAATGACAATAAGGGAGTACTCTACATTCCTCTGAGCGCCTGGACCGAAGTCTCTTCATTAAATGCAGTTTGGGATCATTCCCAGGACACTAACTCTGTTTGACCCATAGATGTGACTCCAACAGGTAATTCCGCTCCAGGTCAGAGTGGATTTGGAAGTAATGACAATGAAGGGGTACTTTATATTCCCCAAAGCTCCAGGACTTGAGTGCCTATATTAGATGCAGATTGGGGTCATTAACTGGACACTCATTGGTGTGTGATCTAACCCCTCTGCAGGGGTGCAGTCGGCGCTTTCTACAGCCACAGCCGACAAATAAAAGGATAGAAGTAGCAGGAAGGTATGTAAAGGATAATTTTTTCTATTTTCTTTTTTTTTTTTCATTTTAAACAAGAATACATAAAATGCATTAAGAATGAAAAAAGATAAAAAATATGTTTTCTTATATGTACTTTTGTTTATGAAACTTATCCGGCTCCGATTAATTCCATCATAATTTACTATTTTGGGGTGGGTAGGAGGCTAAAAAAGGTTTCTGTAAATGGAAATGGCTCCTAACCCTGTGCCAGAGACCCTTATACTAATCGAAATGTCTCAGAAACGTCTCTTTTAATAGCAAGTGACGTTGGATTGTCATCTTAAAGGGAAAGTGCTTGTTTACAAAGAGTTCAATAAAAGAGACAGAGCGAGAGAGAGAGAGAGAGGGGGGAAAGAAAGACAGACAGACAGACATGGAAAGAAAGAAAGAAAGAAAGAAAGAACTAGAAAGGTGAGAGAGAATAAAAGGGAATAAGAAAGAAAGAAAGAAAGAAAGAAAAGAGAGACGTTTAAAGAAGAGAGAGAGAGAGAGAGAGAGAGAGAGAGAGAGAGAATAAAATAGAAAAGTTGAAAAAAGAAAAAAAGAAAGAAGAGACAGAGAAGAAAGAGAGAATGATAGAGAGAGAGAGAGAGAGAGAGAGAGAGAGAGAGAGAGAGTAGTCAAAGAAAGAAAGAAAGAAAGAGGAGGACCCAAAAGAAAATAGAAAGCGATGGTTTGATTCTTAATAGATGCTTCAAACATAGAACTTGGTCGGTATTCGAACACTGGCAAACATTTTTTGGAATGTCGTCGCTACAAATTCTTCTGACCCACACCAAACTACTTAACATTCAACAAATATGAAATTCAACAAACAAAGAATTTTTTTTTTACTTACCGTGAAAAAAACTGAGACGATTTCTTTCCGGGTCATTTTATTCTTTTTAGTTAAATATATATGTATATATATTTTTTTAAAATCGATGTTTTAAAATGGTAGAATTTTTATCGTTGATCAGTACAACAATTGTTAATGAGATAGCTGTGTTTGAAAAGAGCTTAATTCTTACTAGATGCTCCACACTAGGTGCGATAGCAAGATTTATTGTAAATTAGAGCGAGGAGCAAGTCCAGTTACGGAGGATTTTGTTTTTAGCGTAGAAACGTTGTTTTTTTTTTGTATTTTTTTTTAGGAATTATTGTTTTGATGCCAAAATAAAAGAAAAAATTGTTTTGTTCCAAGTAATTGTCACTGTATATAAGTGTTAATGTAGCTCATCAATTCGGCATTTTCTTACTTTGATTTCTGCTTTTTTTTGTTTTGTTTTGTTTTTTTATCTTTCTACTTTCGTTATTCTTAATCGTTGTAGATTTGCTTGTGGCGGGAAAATATTTGACGAATTGCGGAAGTGCTGGAAAAAGTAACAGTGTTTATAAATCAACAATACATTTGTTTCCTTTCTTTTCTCTCTCTCTCTCTCTCTCTCTCTCTCTCTCTTTTCCTTTCTTTCCTAATTCAGGCAATCTTTGTTTTTTTTTTAAATTTTGTTTCTTTCTCTTCCAAACTTGTCTCTTGCCTCTTCCTTTTATTTGGTTCAGCCTAATGTTTCATTGATTCAGCATCAAGTTTTCTTTTTTTTCTAGCAGAACTGACTTCCAAAGAAATTTTTTTATAAGTGTGCTCATCTATTGTCCAGTGCGCTTTTTCAACAACGTCCTGCCTTGACGTTCCTCTATACACATTTGAGGGGCAGGGGAAAAACGTGTCTATTTAAGCAGTTCGCCATGGGTCTGGAAACGCCCACTTCCTATCAGCTTGGTTTTATTTATTTCCTAGACTTCTTGATGCTTTTTTTCTTTTTACTTGTTCTTTACCTTTGTGTTCGTTTTTGTTCCTCTTTTTCTTCTAATTCTTTGGGTATTTTGTCTTTTTTTAAAATAGATTTTTCTTCCTGTTTTGTTCTTTTTTTTTTCATTTCTTTTTTTTTTTTGCTCTTCTGTTTCTTCTCGTTCTTCTCTTTCGTTTTTTTTCTTTTTTTGTTTCTTTTTTTTCCATCATTTTTTAATTCTTTATTTTGTTGTCGCTGTTTTTGTTGCTGTTTTCGTCATTCTATTTTAGTTTCTTTTTGTTCTTTCTGTCTTTATCTTTTTCATCGTGTCTTCTTCTTCTTCTTCTTCTTCTTCTTCTTCTTCTTCTTCTTCGTCGTCGTCGTCATCGTTGTCGCTTGCATCCTAGAACGTATTTCTTTCTTTCGATCTGTCTTAGATTAGGTTAAATTATCTGGATTAATGACATATCCATCCGTGATGATTATTTAATGTTAAATCCTGTTTAATCATCGTTCTTTAAGACGCATAGGTGTATAAGAAGCACCCTAATTTTAGCAAGGCAAATAAAAAAAAAGTACTAATATTAAACGTGATGAAATTAATATAATGAATATTATCAATGATGACACTTTTAATCTTCATAATAAAAGTTGGCGACCATAGTCGAGGGTTACCCAAAGGCTCCCCTTTCAATAGCTGCTACACCAAAATGTAGGGGAAGGGTGCAACTCCATTCCCTGGATTGCACCACTTTACCCTTGATCCATACCTTATAATGCTGAGTGTAAAGCAAGGAGGCATCAAGTACCATTTTTTGAGTCTTTGGTATGACTTGACCTAGGAGTGAACCCTGGTCTCCCGGGCCATTGGTGAACACTCTACTCAGTGTCCCGTTAGAGTGTTCGCCAATGGCCCGGGAGACCAGGGTTCAATCCCATGTCGAGTCATACTAAAGACTTAAAAAAAATGGTTCTTGATGCCTCCTTGCTTTACACTCAGCATTATAAAGTACGTATCAAGGGTAAAGTGGTGCAATCCAGGGAAAGGAGTCGCACCCATCCCTACACCTTGGTGTAGCAGCTATTGAAAATGAGCTTTCGGATTTCCCTCGACTATGGTTGCAAACTTTACTTAATCTGCATATTAACCTTTTAATATCGCAACTTGAAATTATATATGGAGAATGAAAAAAGAATATTTTTTTAAAAAGTGCGTCTTATATGGTGTCGGTGAAGTAGCTATTGTAAAGGAAGCCTTCGGGTCGCCTTCGACCACTCTATATCTAAAAGCATATTGACCTTCGTAGTGGGACGAATTCCTGTGGCGTAGTTGCTAAAGTGTTGGAATACTTTGGTATAAGCGAGTTCGAACCCCAGTCGCACTATTACATTCATTTTCGGACAAATTCCGTGAGAAAAATATGAAATCCCTTGCCCCCACCCACTAGCTATGGGTTAAATAATACTACTGCTGCTCTTGGATAAGCTTGCTTTCGATTTCTCTGTTTAATAGTAAAATCAACCTTCGTAGGTTATTTTATGCCAAATCCATTTTAGCCCAAGAACAATACTAGTACTGTTTAACCTATTGCTGAGAAGAAAAGGGTTTTAATTTATTTCTCTAGAGCAAGGGTGGGCAAACTGCAGCCTGTAGGTAACACGTGGCCCGCTGCACTGTTCTGTGCGGCTTGCGGGAGCCTCTAAAAAATAAAAAATAAAATGACCGTAGTCGGGGGCTACTCAAAAGCTCCCTTTTCAATAGCTACGACACCGAAGTGTAAGGGAGAGCACTAATCCTTTCCCTGGATTGCGCCACTTTACTCTTGAAACGTTCCTTATAATGCTGAGTATCAAGCAAGGAAGTATCAAGTACCATTTTTGAGTCTTTGGTATGACTCGACCTGAGATTGAACCACAGTCTTCCGGGCCATTGGCGGACACTCTGCCACTAAGCCAATGAGCCGGTCGAAAAGTAAGTACTTGCATGAAATTCTTTTGATTTTAAAAGATGCTACGCTTTGATAATTGAAAACCTTGTGATGCGGCCCTCCCACCAAAAGGTTTGCCCATCCCTGTCCTAGAGTATAAATCTGAAAGTGATGTTAATAATGTGACTGGAGCTCGAACTCGCTTACGACGATGTCCAGTCCAGCACGTTAGCCCCATTTTGTATGAGATAGGAATATTTTATACCATTTAACTGTGTGTCGGTTATTAAGAATACTTTAAGCTGTAATCGTTTTCGAAGAATTATGTTAGATAGGAATACTTGATATCATATTATTGTGGAAACAAGTTATTCTTATTATTCACTTCAAATTAGAAAATGTGATTAAAAGATATTTGTAATGGAAAGTTGAAAATATAAATACTTAAAATTGTAATCTTGAACTTTAAAAAAATCAAATTTTAGCATTAAATAACCCATAATGAGTTGTTGTAACATAAAACAAATCAACCAATCCAGAATATCTAATACCAAAGTTCTCCCTTCTACAATCGGCGAGGCCTTAACAATTGTATACAAATAATTTACACACAGTTAAATGGTTTAAAGCATTCCTATCCTTCAGTAATAATTATATTCAATAATAATAATAATAAGCTCGGCCAGACGACCAGACCGTATAATAATCAACAAAAAAAGAGCACTTGCAAAATCGAGAACTTTGCTGTCCCGTTTGACCACAGAGTAAAATTGAAAGAAAGTGAAAAGAAGGATAAGTACCTGGACCTTGCTAGGGAATTAAAAAAAACCCCAAAAACTGTGGAACAAGAAAGTGATGTTTATACCAATTGTAATTGGTGCTCTTGGTATAGTCCCCAAAGGATTAATTAAGAGACTGGAGGACTTGGAAATAAGAGGACGAGTGGAGACCATCCAAACTACTGCATTATTGAGATCGGCCAGAGTACTGAAAAGAGTCATGGAGACTTGAGGAGACTTGCTGTCTCTCAAACTCCAGTGAAAGACCGTCAGCTAAAATTGATGTGAAAAACTCTGAAGTAGTAAATAATTATAATAATGATTAAAAGAAGGCTAGCGTGGAAAACTCGCAAGTAGTAAAATTATAGTAGAGTAATTGGTTAAGTGGGTAGAGTGTTCGCCAGTGCCCTGGGAGATCGGGGTTCGATCCCAGGTGGAGTCATACCAAAGACTCAAAAAATGATACTTGATGCCGCCTTGCATAACACTCAGCATTATAAGGTAGGGATCAAGGGTAAAGTGGAGCAATCCAGGGAAAGGAGTAACGCTCTCCGCTACACCTCGGTGTAGTAGCTAATAAAAAGGGAGCTTTTGGGTGGCCTTCGACTACGGTAGCTATCTTTACAACTTACTATCGACGTAGCAGAAGATTATCACTAGCTTCCCTCACCCGAGGTCTTGGGTGAAGCTCTGACGGGACTGAAAATTAAATAATAATAATAATAATGATCGATGAAAAAAAGAAAAAAAAATTGCCGTTAAGTGGATTTTGCTGGTTTGACAGATTCCAGAGGGAAAATAAAAGAAAAAAAAGGATAGACAAATACTTGGACCTAGCTAGAGAACTAAATAAAAAACCGGGAAACATGATAGTGACGGTGATATCAGTTTTAGTGGATGCACTTTGAAAAGTCTGGAGGAAAGGAAAATCAGCGGAAGAATTTGGAACATTAAGACCTTAGCACTGTTAAAATAGACTCGAATACTGAGAAGAGTCCTGGAGATCTATGGAAACTTGTTGTCACTCAGAATCCAGTGAACAACCATCAGCTAACATGAAGGTGACGGTAATACCCGGTATAATAGGTGCGCTTGGAACTGTCCCCAAATGCTTGGTAAGGAATCTGGAAGAGTTGGAAATCAGAGGAAGAATCAAGACCATCTAGACCTCGGTATTGTTGAGATCGGCCAGAATACTGAGAAGTGTCCTGGGGAGCTTAGGAGACTTGCTTTCACTCAGACTCCAGTGAAAGATCACAGCTAATAATAATAATGAAACTGGAAATCAGAGGAAGACTCGAGACCATCCAGAACTCAGCATTGTTAATATTGGCTTGAATACTGAGAAGAGTCCAGGAAACCTGAGGAGACTTGCTGTCACTCAGACTCCTGTGAAAGACAATCTGCAAATGCTGGTGTGAAAAACTCCCAAGGATTAAAATAAAAAGATAAAACATCTCGAAACCAAACTTTGCAACAGAAATCTCATCAGTGGAATAAACCCCTGGGTAGTCCCCCTTGGGTAAGATACTCTGAACCATTCTTCAACTGAACAAGGGACGAACTCAGACCAATAGACCAAAGAACAAGGAAGTTGATGATGTAGAAAGCCTTACATCCGAGAGATGACATAGATTGACTGTATTTGTTGAGAAGGTAGAAGAGAATCATAAACATTGTAGATAGCGTGGATACATCAATACGAGGACAAAAGGACTACGTTAAAAAGAACAAAGAAAGACTAATTACAGCGGACAGTAGCAGCATTGATAACTTAAGTACAAAAAAGGCAACAATGGAAACTAGGAAACAGAAATAGGAAGAAAAATAACTGTATGGATATTTCAAGCTATTTACTGGCGAAATCTCCCGCCAGAAAACCTGGACATGGCTTCGAGAGAGAAATCTTAAGAGAGAAATTGAATCTCTTCTAACAGCAGAACAAAACAACGCCATATGGACCATATCGATAATACACAACAAAAAAGCAAGTATAGGTTATGTGGTGACAAAGATGAAACGATTAAATTTGCAATAGAATGCAGCAAACTAGCTCAAAAGAAGTACACTTGACACGACTGGGTAGGAAAGATGATCTACTGGGAATTGTGCAAGAGATTGAAATTTGACCACTTGACCAAATGGTAAATGCTCAAACTGGAATCCGTTTAAGAGAATGAGGTGCAAAAGATTCTTTTGGATTTTGAGATACAAACAGATCACCTAACCCAGACCGAGAAGATACTTAACTAAAAAAAATAGACAAGAAGAAAAACTTGTCATCTCATGGAGTTTGGCGTTCTAGCAGAGCATAGAAAAAAAATCACAATAACGGAAAAGAGAGACAAGTACTTGGACTTTGCCAGAGAACTAAGAAAGATGTGGCATGTGAAGGTGACAGTGATGCCAGTTGTTGTTGGCGCACTTGGAACAATAGCCAAAGTCTAAGAAAAGGGGTTGGAAGAGTTGGAAATCAGTGGAAGAATAAAGACCATTCAAAATACAGCTTTGTTAAGATCGAATCAGAATAGTTGGGAAGAGTCCAGAAGACCTGTGTAGACTTATTGTCACTTTGTCTCCAGTGAAAGACCATCAGCTAACGCTGGTGTGAAAAAACTCGTAACAAAAAGAGAGAACCTGTCGAATAGTGGACTTTGCTGTCCCAGCAGACCACAGAGGGAAAATCAAAAGAAAGCAAAAAGAGAGATAAGTACCTAGACCTTTGTAGAGAACTAAAAAAAACTATGGAATATGAAGGTTACCATGATGCCAATTGTGGTTGGTGCACTTGGCACAATCCCCAAAGGATTACTAAAGGGACTGGAAGACTTGGAGATAAGAGGAAAAGTAGGGACCATCTTGACTTCAGCATTTTCAAGATCATCCAGAATACTGAGAAGAGTCCTGGAGTCTTGAAGAGACTTGTTTTCACCGAAACTTCGATGAGAAACCATCAGTAAATTCTGGTGTGAAAATTCTCAAAAAAGTAAATAATAATAACAATGAAAGCTTATTTGGTCAATTCTAATTATTTTCAAGAGAGATCTATTTGACCTGTAAATAGAGTCAGCTTATTCTCATGCCCACCGAGAGGGCTGACGATTGAGATACCTACAACTTGACTCTTAACATATTCTAGTGGAAAAACTCCTAACTTTATATTCTAACGTTAATACTAATATTTTAAAGCCAAATCCTAAATGTAACGACTATTATGGGACACTGGTAGTATCTTTTACCTATCTCATCTTCCTTTTACCTTTCATTGATTATAAAAGAAACCTCTACAACCTTTGTCAAAAAGAAATCGCAACATTTATATATAAATACCGTACACTAAATCTCACACTTATTTTGAGATAGCATATTCTTTATATCACTTCTACTTTTCTAAAACCTTTCATTAATTATGAAATAGATGTTACTACCACAGTTAGTTTATTTGGGTTTTATAGCATATCAACCCATATAGGTAATTTAGTTTGGTTGAATTTTATGGCATATCCACACTTTATAGGTCATATAGTTGAGTTGTTTTTGTGGCAAATAAACATTGTTGATTATTAAGTTTGATTGGGTTTTATAGCATATCAACCCATATAGGTCATTTAGTTTTGTTAAGTTTTATGGCATATCAAACATTATAGGTCATTTAGTTGAGTTGGTTTTGTGGCATATAAGCATTGTAGGTCATTTTGTTTGATTGCGTTTTATTGCATGTCAACCAATGCAGGTCATTTAGTTTGGTTGAGTCTTATAGTATATCCACACTTTATAGGTCATAGGTTTAGTTAATTTTGTGGCAGATATATATTGAAGGTTATTAAGTTTGACTGGTTTTATTGCATATCAACTCATATAGGACATTTAGTTTGGTTGAGTTTTATGGCATATTGACCCTTATTGGTCATTTAGTCTAATTGGTTTTGTGGCAAATAAACATTTTAGGTAATTAAGTTTGATTGGGTTTTATAGTATATCAACCCATGCAGGCCATTTAGTTTGGTTGAGTTTTATGGCATATCAACCCTTTATAGGTCATATAGTTTAATTCGTTTTGTGGCAAATAAACATTGTTGATTATTAAGTTTGATTGGGTTTAATAGCATATCAGCACAAGTAGGTCATTTAGTTTTGTTGAGTTTTATGGTATATGGACCCTTATAGGTTATTTAGTTGAATTGGTTTTGTGGCAAATGAACATGGTTGGTTATTTAGTTTGACTGGATTTTATAGCATATAGATACTTTATAAGTCATATAGTTGAGTTGGTTTTGTGGCAAATAACTATTGAATGTTATTAAGTTTGATTGGTTTTTATAGCATATCAACCCATGTAGGTCACTCAGTGGCAAATAAACATTGAATGGTCCACTAAAGATCCCATGAAACTGAAAATAGTGGAAAATAATGATAAAAATAATACTGAAAAGAGTGAAAGTTTTGTTTAATGGTCACCTTCGTGGGTTATTTAATCGCATAGCCATCCTTTCCAAAGAACAGCTGGGATACAGTTTAACCAAAAACTGAAGGGATAAGAGGGGTTCAATAGTTTTCCAAAAGGTATTAGTTCAAAAGTAACTGTAATAAAGCGACTGAAATTCGAAATCGCTCACTTCGATGCTGCAATCCACCACTTTCGTCATTACGCGACGAGGACTCTGCCCGAGAAGCTAAGAAAATTGAAGAGCTTTATCATATATTTACCAACCCTTCCGCTCGAGCAGGATGTGACACAAGGTCAATTTTTAAGCGAATTTTAACAGGTTTGAATTCAGAGTTTTCCTTCTCCTAGACTAGTTGCCTCACCAAAGCTGAAGAGCCTAGTCTATCCTACTATTTACCCATAGCTGGAGGGAGAATAATTGGATTCATACCTTTCCCAAGGGTATTGGTGCTATGTGAAATGCAATTAGTCACGTCTAGGATTTGAACTCGTGTCGCCGTGTCCATTTCCTACCACAGTAACCATTACACCACGGGCACCTCCACAAAATTGAAGAGCTTTATAGAAAGGTTTACCACGACACGTCTAATAAGGTGGGATACTAAATTTGTTGGTTAGATTCTACTGCATGACAACTCCAGTTTGTATGTATTAACAAGTAGCTTGTTGTACATAGTTTAAACCAAGCCAGAACTCATTTATTTTCACACAGTTAAATGTATTCCAATCAAAGATACCAGATTGCTAAACATGACAAGAGGGAAAGAAGAAAGGGAGGGATAGGAATATACAATTAAGAAAAGGAAGGAAGTAAATTGGTTTGCTTTCTTGGTTTAATGGCATATCAACCTTCGTGGATTATTGAAAGTCAAAGGCATCATTGGAGAAAAACAGTCATATTACTCTTTAATGCATAGCTGGGGGCTTATAATTTTCTTAAGGGGATTAGTCCAAAATGGAATGCAATAGCGCCTCTGAAGTTAGAACCTGTTTACCATGATGTGGAATACCCACCAGCTATGGGTTAAATAGTACTACTATTATTTTTCTTCTACAAAAATGGCTTCTGCAATTAATAACCCACGAAGGTTGATATGCCATTAAACAAAGAAACGAAATCAAACAGAAAAAAAGGATAAGAAAGTGGAAATGAAAAAGTAGGAGGAAGAAAGGGGAAAGAAAGAAGAAAGGACTCCGGCAGGAACAGAAAGGGGCAAATAAAAAAAAATGGGAAAGAAAAAAGTTATAAAATGATGAGAAAGAAAGAAAGAAAGAAAAAAAGAAAGAAAGAAAGAAAACGAGTGAGAGAGGGGAAGGAATAACGAAAATAATAATTTTCTTATGAGACATTCTATACATGACACAAGATACTATACTGCACTCCGACAATTACAGCTATTTTGGTTATTATTCTTGTGGTTTTTAAGCCATGGCAGCCTCCAATCTTCTTCAAGTGTTTGTTATTGACAGTAAACAGGGAATTTCAAACCAAACTCTTTATTCAATTCGCTATCCATAAAAAAAAAAAAAGAAAAAAAAAAAGAAAAGAAAAGAAAAGAAAAGTGGACTTCCTTAAATGGAGATAAAACTTTTGGTCTTATGGCATATCAACCATTAAAGGTGATTTAATGCCAAATCCTCTTTATACATATATATTAAATATACATGATTTGGTTTGGTTTGGTTTTATGGTATATCAACTGTTGTAGGTTATTTAATGCCAAATCCTCTTTATATGTATATATCAAATATATAGAATTTGGTTTGGTTTGTTTTATGGCATAACAACCATTGTAGGTTATTTAATATCTAATTCTACAAATACATTAAATATATATGATTTGCTTTGATTGGGTTTTATACCATATCAGCCATTGTAGGTTATTTAATGCCAAATCCTCTTAATACATATATATTAGATATATGTATTTTTATTTGGTTTGGTTTTATGGCATATCAACCATTGTAGGTTATTTAATGCCAAATACTGTTGATACAAACATATTAAATATATTTGGTTTAGTTTGGTTTGGTTTTATGGCATATCAACCATTGAAGCTTATTTAATGCCAAATCCGGTTTATTCATATATATTAGATATATATGATTTGTAAACATAAGTCAATATTTCAATTTAACATCAGTCATTTGTTTACACTAAGTTAAATTACCCAGCAGTTCTATTTCTAACTATTCAGTTTTGCATGTCAACAAAGTTAAATAGTTCCAAGTATTGCAACATATCCTAAACAATTCAATTAAACATCAGTCATTTGCTTACATACATTTAAATATGAAACAGTTCTATTTGACCCATAGATAAGACCCTGTCAGATGTTACCACTCCGGGTCAGAGGGGAACTGGGAGCAATGGCAATTAAGGGGTACTCTGCATTCCTTAAGGCTCCAGCATTATAGGAGCCTCGTTATCAGATTGTTTAATTTCATATACAGGACATTCATTGTAGTGGAACAGAGATTTAAAAAAAGTCAGAAAGGAGTACTTCAGAAGGACAAGACAACTCTTCGAAACCCAAATCTGTTGTAGAAAACTAATCAACGGAATAAACATCTATGAAGTCCTCCGTCTAATATACTCCATTCTTAAACTGGACAAGGGATGAATTCAGTTGATGGACCCAAGGACCAGGAAATTTAATATGATGCACCAGGCTTTACTCCCGAGATATAATGTGGAAAGGTTCTATGTATCCAGATAAGACTGAGGACTCGTCCCTATTGATTAATTTGGTTTGGTTTTATGGCATATCAACTACTGGAGGTTATTTTATGCCACATTCTGTTTCTACATATACATTATATATGATTTGTTAACGTATGTAATTGATAATATTTTTAAAGGACCCTGAGATCATTTTTCAACACAGTTAAAGATTTTCAAGTATTTCTATAAACACGAATAATTTTATTTACAATTAATCATTTGTTTGCACACTATTAAATGGTTCCAAGTATTGCTATGTATTTCAAACAATTTAATTGACCATCACTCATTCGTTTTAACATAGTTAAATTATCAAACTGTTCTATTTCTAACAATTCAATTTAGCGCAAGTCATTCGTTTGCACACAATTTAAATGGTCAAATAGTTCTATTTGACACATATTCATATTTACCAACCCCTCCACCCGGGCAGGATATGACACATGGTCAATTTTTAAGTGGAGTTTAACAGGTTTGAATTCAGAGTTTTCCTTCTCTTCGACTAGTTGTCTCACCATGGCTGAATAACCCAGTCTGCCCTACTATCTACCTTTAGTTGGAGGGAGAATAATTGGATTCATACCTTTCCCAAGGGTATTAGTGCTATGTGACCCATATCAGGTGCTATCACTCCGGGTCAGAATGGACCTGGAAGCAATGGCAATCAAGGTGGTACTCTGTATTGCCCCAAACTCTAGGACTGGAGCCTCACCATCAGATTGCTTACTCTCATATCCAGGACTGTCGTTGGAGGGGGATTACCCCTCTGCGGAAATGCAGTCGGTGTATTCTACAACTTCAGCCGACTGGGCTGTCCTGCATTAAGAATTGTGCATGTAACAATTCAAGGATTCGAGAAATATGCAAAAAAAAAACCCCAAAAAAAACAAAAAGCAAAAAAACAAAATAAAACAAAATAAAACAAAACAAAACAAAACAAAGAAAGGTGAATAACAGCTGCCAGGAACAGCAATATCAACGTAAAGAACTGAAGGATAAACAGAAAAATAAAAAAATCTAGAAAACGAAAATGGGAAGAAGAAACAACTGTTTAGACATTTCAAGCAACAAACGATGAAAATTGCTGACAACATCACCTGGACATGGCTAAGAAGAGGAAACTTTAAGAGAGACACAAAATGATGCTATAAGAACCAATTGCATCAAAGGAAGAATTTCAAAAACGCATATAAACAGCAAGTGCTGGTGACAAAGAAAATGGTTAATCAGATATTAAGCAAATGCAGCAAATTGGCCCAACAGTGCCCAACAATAGATTTTAGGTGATGGAAAACTAAAACCTCCTCGGGAAAGAACATCGTATATATGGGTAGGTACGGTCACAGGCTGTCTTCATCGCTAATATCACATAAAATGAATTTTCTTTTAAAGATAGTTTTATTTTTGGTGTACTTAGTAGTAAATAGAATATATCTCCATTTTTTTTTTTTCGTTTAGGAAATGATGAACAAATTGCAATATTTCTTTATTCATTTGCGACGTAGTGGTTAAAGAGCTCGACTGCGACATCATAATAAGCGGGTTCGAACTACCGTCGCACTATTAGGTTCACTTTCGGACTAATAACTTTTGAAAGGCATGAACCCCCTTAACCCTTCAGTTATCGGTTAAATAGTACCCCTACTGTTCTATAAAGATGGCTTTAACATTAAATACTCACGTCAAATCACTGCATGACCGTTCTTATATAATTTGGTTGGGTTTATGGCATATCAACCATTGTAGGTTATTTAATGCCAAATCTTGTTAAAACAAATATTAATATACATTATTTGTTAACATATTTGGTTAATTATATTTTTGAAAGAGGCTGAGTTCATTTTTTTCCCACTCAGCTAAATGGTTTCAAGTATCGGTATCTAATACTTATAATTTTATTCAATATTAATCATTTGTTTGCACACAGTGAAGGGGTTACAAGTATTGCTATTCAACACTAATTATTCTATTCAACAAAACTCATTCGTTTGCCCACAGTTGAATTGTTCTATGTCTTGCTATGTATCACTAACCATTCAATTAAACATTAGTCATTTGCTTACACAAAATTAAATGATCAGACAGCTCTATTTCAAACAATTCAATTTTTCATTAGTCATTTGTTCGCTCTCAGTTTAAATGTTAAACAGTTCTATTTGACCCACTGAAAGGACTCTTTCAGCTGCTACCACGCCGTGTCAGAGTGGACATGGGAGCGATAGCAATGAATGGGTACTCTGCATTCCCCAAAGCTCCAGCATCACGGGACACAGGTCATCTGATAATTAAAAGTCATATCTAGGCCCGTCGTTAGTTGGTGGGGGGCTTACCTCCTGCAGAGATGCAGTCAGTGTATTCTACTACTTTAGAGGTCTAGGCTAACCTGCAAAGTCATAAAAATATCAAAGAAAGAAAGAAAGTATATAGTCATTTGTCTGAAATTAACTTTTATATTTTAAAATACTCGGGCATAGAAAAAACAATAAAAAATTGTTTGAAATTGGGAACAATAGCAATGAAGGGGTACTCCACATTCCCCAAAAGTCCCAGGCTGGAGCTTCGCAACCGTGCAACCTTATTGAGAATTTGTTCATGAGTTTTATTGCGATTGAATTGATAGATTTTCTTTGTCCTAATATAGTCATTTATAGATCCATAAACAGTAAGTTATCTTATGACTGCGAATGCTCATTGTACAAGTGTTGGATTACTCAATGTATAATATACTTATGCAATTTATTTATATATAATTGGGTGAGTCATAAGTATGGCAGTATTTTAGCGCGCACTAGTAGGCAGGCCGTACATCACGTAACCAAAGCAGTTCAAGCCGTGGCAAGTATCCCTCTGTGATTGGTAGTATGGTGGCAGTTGGCGCGCCGACACGTTGTGCATTGCTTCAATTTGTGTTTGATTTGAAAGCCGAGAAATTAAGTTTTACGAGTTCGAACTAGGTCATAACGCTGAGGAAACAATTAAAAACATTTGTTGTGCGAAAAGCATCCGGTGAGTAGCAGCCAGAGAGTATCAGGCGAGATCGACATCTCACTGTTCAGTTTGGTTCGTTATCTTCGCGACCTCAATAAAAGCATCCGTAACTGCCAAATTAAGCCCCATGTTGCCAAAATATTGAAAAGACTTGGACTGAGATCCTCTAGATTTCAGCATTGTAGTGATCGGCTAGGATATTGTGAAGAGTCTCGGAGACTTAAGGATACTTGCTGTCACTCAGATTCCAGTGTAGGACCAACCACGTCGCAAGGAGTATAATACTAATTTATTTGAAAATGAAGAAGATAAAGACCTTAGCATCCAGACCATTATGTAGGAGAATATGGCAGTCTATAAGATGGTAACAGTAAGTCATAGAAGCAAATGCGGCAAGTAATAATCAGAGAGTATCAGGCGAGCTTGGTATCTTAAATTCTAGTGTAGTTGGTGCCTTTCAAAATCTCAGCAAAAGCACCCAGAGCTGCCAAATTGTGTCTCACCTCATCAAAATATCGCAAAACTTTTGACTTACTAAAGTCGAAATATATCACCGTTATAGAACTGTCAGTATGCTTCCTCATATATGTATATATATATATGAAAATGTGAAAATATGAAAAACACAAGGTCCTCGAGGATGATTTTATTCATAGTTTATTCATAATTATTTGCCGACGTTTAACGTTCCGATTTTAAATATAAAAAACATTAAACTTTTACCGAGGCATTTGAATTGTTAAACAAAACGAAAAAAAGAACTATACTTTTTTTCATACTTAAAAACTGAAACGTTTAACGTTGACAAATATTTCAAACTATAAATAAAATCATCCTCTGAAAACCTTCAGTTTTTTCATATTTGTACATTTTCATTAAGTTGGATTTACTTCCATTTTTTCCAATATATATATATATATATACATATATATGTACATATATATATATATATATATATATATATATATATATATATATATATATATATATATATATATATATTAGAAGAGAGCTGTCCAGTATGAGAATAATTATTGACAACCGATTGATTTCTGAATATTGGAAAATATTTTTTGACGGAAATGCATATCCTCTAACTTTAAACAAGATTGGAATGTCTGATTTTGGCGATGATAAAAAATCTTTTGAGATGGAGATGCCTTGTTTTCAAAATTGTGTGATTTCTTTTGTAGATGGACCATCTAAAACCTTTTATTGCGACAAGGAATCCGTGTTAGAGACACATCTCAGACAAAACAGAAATCAAAATTGAACAGTGAAAAACCTATGATCGCATGAGCTTTTCAAGTTGCGGGTTGGTGAGTCGCGTATACTAACATCAGCGACGACAAAATATTTGGGTTTTGCTTAATTATCAGTAAATCAAATCTGATGGATTGAGATATTTTAGGATATATTTTAGCTAACGGTAGTCAACAACCGGCATTCAGAGTTTTCCTTCTCCTATACAGGTTGCCATACCATGATTAAACAGTACAGTTTGCCCTACTATTTACCCCTAGATGTGGGTAAAATCGTTGGATTCGTGTCTTTCCCAAGAGTATTAGCAACATATGAAATTCAAGCAGGATTTGAAATTGGATCGCCAAATCCATTTTTACAACGATAACTGTTTTACCACGATGAGTAATCAGTATAAATAATATCTATCTATCTATCTATCTATCTATCTATCTATCTATCACAGTCTGTTCATATCTATCTATCTATCTATCTATCTATCTATCTATCACAGTCTGTTCATATCTATCTAATATGAATTAGTAAACACATACATCAATAAAAAAAAGAAAACAAGGAAAAAAAGAAAACAGAAAAAATAGACAGTAAAGAGAAGAAAGAAAGAAAGAAAGAAAGAAAGAAAGAAAGAAAGAAAGAAAGAAAAGTAATGTGAAAAGTGAGAGAGAAATTCAAAGAGAAAAAAATTGAAGAGAAAGCAGGAAAGAAAGAATGTCAAAAAAAAAAAAATGAAAAAAGGAAAAAAATAGAGGCAAACCAAAGTATGAAACCGCGGAAAAAAATAAAAAACACTATAAATGCAAAAACTAAAACAAAAAACAAAAAAACGAAACAAAAAAAAATCATAGCAAAAAACAAAAACAAAAAATCCCCCCCCAAAAAACAACCCAAAAAATGCACAATCCAAAACAGAAGTATGTTTAAATGAATGAATGAATGAATGAATGAATGAGTCAAATAAATTCTTCAGTGCTGTGTGAGCACGTGGCTTAGTGGGCGTCGAACTGGGTTTGTTTTTCGAGAAATAAACGCTGCAATGTAGGAGCCTGTTGCACGCATGCGCAGCTCTCCTTTTAAACGCCCGAGAAAGCTTTAGCATAAATAAATGAGTCACTTTGTCGGAGGGGGAAAATTAGTCGAAAATCTGACCACTTCCGGGGTTTCTAGGAAGGATAAAACTCCTCACAATCGATAAAGAATTTTTGCGAAGGGGTTGAATTTAGTTGAGCCTAAGAGAGAGAGAGAGAGAGAGAGAGAGAGAGAGAGAGAGAGAGAGAGAGAGAGAGAGAGAGAGAGAGATTATTATCAATATACTTCTAGCATTTTCTAATTAGTAAACTTTAAATAACTTCCAAAATTCAAAGGCAGCTAAAAATAACCTCATACAACATTTATCTATTCATTCTTTATATATATATATATATATATATATATATATACAAAATATTTTTGTGCATACAAGATTTAATAAACGCAATAAAAATACCCAAAGTTCTCTTCCTGATGGGAATAAAAACCTAAAAAAAAATAGATAAATAAAAAGAAAGAAAGGAAGAAAATGGTGACAAGCTAGCTGACCAGTTTCGTCCTCGCTTAACAGAGCTAAATCGTGGAAAATATCGTGTAAAATGAAAAAAAAATGGAAATATTTATGATAGGAATATGTATATATATATATATATATATATATATATATATATATATATATATATATATATATTTATATATATATATCGTGAATTGCAGAGTACAAGTCCACTTATTTGAGTCTGAAAATATCTCTGCAAAACTCTGGGTCAATTTATACACCAAGGCTAAAAAACCCAACCTTTACCACAGAGTAATCCTCCAGTGGAACAGTACTCCTAACAATTCATATACACCACTTACCGTAAACTAAGCAGACTGCCACAAACATTTCCAACTTAAACTCGTATTTAGTGAACATATTTAACAAATTAACCAAGAGATTTATATAAAATTATAAACTGCAATACAAATTACGTATTACATTAAGACTATATCACATGTCCTTTCAGACAGCTGATGCACTGATTGTAAACAGTAACGAGAATGTTACAGTAGCCTACAGTATGTGGTTGGTCCACTTAGTTTAAATTGGTTTGGTTATGGTATATCAACCATTGTAGGTTTTTAAGTCCATATACTCTTTATACATATATATCAAACATATAGGATTTTGTTTTGGTTGGGTTTTATGGCATATCAATCATTGTAAGTTATTAAATGGCAAATCCTCTTTATATATATATATATATATATATATATATATATATATATATATATATATATATATATGAATTGATTTGCTTGGGTTTTATGACATATCAACCATTGTGGGTTATTTAATGCCAAATTTTCTTTGTACATATATATATTAAAATATATGATTTGGTTTGGTTTGGTTTGGTTTTATAGCATATCAACCTTTGTAGATTATTTAATGCCAAATCTACTTTATACATAAATATTAGATATATATGATTTGGTTTCGTTTCGTTTTATGGCATATCGACCATTGTAGGTTATTTAATGCTAAATCCTCTTTATACTCATATATTTTAAATAAAGGGTTTGGTTTTGTTGGGTTTTATGGTATATAACCCATTTTAGGTCATTCAATGCCAAATCCTGTTTATACACATATTCAATATATAGGATTTGGTTTGGTTGGGTGTTATGACATATCCATTATGGTTGGTTATTCAATGCCATATACTCTTTATGAGTATATATTAAAATATATTATTTGGTTTGATTTGGTTTCATGGCATATCAAACATTGTAGATTATTTAATGTCAAATCCTCTTTATACATATATATATACATATATATTAGATATATATATGATTTGGTTTGGTTGGGTTTTATGGCATATCAACCATTGTCGGCTATTTAATGCCAAATTCTCTTTGTACACATATATATTAAAAATATATGATTTGGTTTGGTTTGATTTGGTTTTATAGCATATCGAATCTTGTAGATTATTTAATGTCAAATCCTCTTTATACATATGTATATATTAAATATATAGTAGTTGGTTTGGTTTCGTTTCATGGTATATCAACCATTGTAGGCAATTTAATGCCAAATCTCGATACATATATATTATGTATAAAGGATTTAGTTTGGTTGGCTTTTATGGTATATTAACAATTTTCGGTTATTCAATTCCAAATCTTTTTTATACATAAATATTATATATATGTAATATGGCTTGGTTGAGTATTATAGCATAACTACCCTGGTTGATTATTTAATGTTCAATCCTCTTTATACGTATATATCTAATATATAGGATTTGTATACACATTTTGTTCATAAGATTTTCAAATGAGCCTGAGGTCATTTTTTGCCGACAGTTAAACGGTTTCAAGTATTTCTATATAATACGAATTATTCTATATACATTTAATCATTTGTTTGCACACACTTAAATAGTTTCAATTGTTGCTATCTAACACTAATAATTTTAATCATTTGCTTGAACAAAGTGGTTACACTTATTGCTTTTTAACACTTATTATTCAATTCAACACTACCCATTTGCGCACGGTTAAATGGATCCTAGTAATGGTATCCTATACCAAAATTACAATTAAGTACATAATTAAAGAGTTCCAAGCATTGCTATTTAACACTAATAATTCTATTCAATATTAATAATTATTTTGTCCACCGTTAAATGGTTCCAAGTATTGCTATGTATCCCAAACAATTCAATTAGTAAATTGTTTACATACAATTAATGGTCAAACAGTTCTAAATGTCAGTTCTATTTGATCCATAGATCGGACCCTTTCAGGTACTATCACTCCGAGCCATATTGAACATGGGAGCGATAGTAATGAAGGGGTACTCCACATTCCCCAAAGCTCTGGCATTACTAAGGCCTGGCCTTCATATTATTTAGTGCCGTAATCAGACACTTGTTGGGGTAGTCTTAAACCTCTGCAGTTGGTGTATTCAACAGCCCCAGCTGATTGGATTCCAGGTCGACTTGTACTCCTCAATTTACGATATATATAAGTAAGATAGCTTGGAACATATAAATAAAAAGTACTAATAATCGTTGATATTGTATATGTACATCTAAGAATAGCGGAGAGTCAACGGCACTTGTTGACTGTAAGTTTCTCACCTATTAGATCACCAGACCAAAAGCAATCTAAGATGTCTCCCCCCTCTCTCTCTCCGGGTCCGTTAACTTTGAGTCTAATCTATCTATCTATCTATCTATCTATCTATCTATCCACTGACACGTGCGCGAACACACACACACACGCACACACACATACACACACACACACTATATATATATATATATATATATATATATATATATATATATAGTGTGTGTGTGTGTGTGTGTGTGTATTCGCGCGCGTGTCTGTGTGTAGATAGATAGATTGATAGATTAGACTCAAAGTTATATATATATATATATATATATATATATATTGGCAGCATTTCTTCTGAAATTTTGGTGTTATTTGAAATGATAATAAAAAAGAATTGAATGATTTAGTGATTTCACAGAATAACAATTAATATTGTTTATAGTCTGTGAAAATTATAGAATCTAAAACAACTTAGATAAAAAGTTATATCTACTTTTTCTGACGAAACTATACCGTTCTGAATATTATGGCCGCCTCTCTCTCTCTCTCTCTCTCTCTCTCTCTCTCTCTATATATATATATATATATATATATATATATATATATATATATATATATATATATATATATATTAAAAAACAGGAAATTTAGAGATAGTATTCCATTTCCATAATAGATCTATTCCATTTATTGTGACCAATAAACTATTTCTTCTAAATAAATGAATAAATAAATGAATTTTATCTATAAAATGATGGGTATCAAAAATATATTCGTGTACACATTTTTTTCTAAAATGAAAAAAAAGTGCTCTAGTTTTAATACATTTTTTATTTTCCCACCAGGGACGCAAGAAGGAGTGACATTTTAAAAATCTTTTTAATGATTTTAATTCTCTGGGGACTTATATTTATTAGAAATATAAATATTTTCCCATGCCTATTTCTTTTTTAAATTGAAAAAATTAAGTGAAGTTTGGAGATTGAAAAAGACTTTTAAAAATACATTGTTACAAAAAAATTTACTAAAATAAAAACGTTTAAAAAATGAAAAATAACCATTACTGAATAAATTCTGGAAAGGAATTTAATTAATAGTAAGTAAAGTTGTCGACCGTAGTCGAAGGTGACCAGAAGGCTCCCTTTTCGATAAGTACTACACTGAGATGAAGGGGAGGGCGCTACTCATTTCCCTGGATTGCTCCACTTTACCCTTGTTCCTTACCTTATAATGCTGAGGTAGCATCAAGTACCATTTTTTGAGTCTTTGGTATGACTCGACCTGGGATCGAACCCAGGTCTCCCGGGCCATTGGCGAACGTTCTAACCATTATGCCAATGACCTGTATTAAATTAATAATTGATGTAATTAACCAAGAAATACTAACAATTATTATTTAAAGAAAAAAAAACGCTTGTGCTATTATTAAAAGATTATGCAATTACTTTTGGTTGGTTGGTTGGTGGGAGAGTTTTTTTTTATGGCATATCAATCATTGTGGGTCATTTAATGCCAAATCTTGCTTATATATAAGATTTTTAAGTTTGTAGTTAACTCTATTTTTAAACGATTTGGGCGCCGCGAGTGGTGTAATGGTTAGCAAGCTAATACTAGTTAACCTTCACTAGGGAGTTCAAGTCTTTACTGGGTGTCCCATTCATTCAGCCTTGTACCACATTCAAGCAAAAAGCTTTGTAAATTACTATTTTTAAACGAGTTTTTAGAGCTCGTTTGTTTGCACACAGTTAAATGGTTACAGGCTTTTTTTTTATCTAACACGAATAATTTTATTAAATATCTGTAATTTGTTTCCACATAGTTAAATGGTCATAAGAACACCTATAACAGTAATAATATTATCTAATATTACTCATTTGTTTGCTCACAGTTAAATGATTTCAAGTATTGTTATTTAACATTAGTAATTCTATTAATCAAGTATTCCTATCGGATATAAATAATTTGCTCCCAGCTGTATGATTTCAAATAACTAATTCTTAGAAAATGATTGAAAAGTTCTATTTGAACAATAGATAGGACTCTAACAGGTACAGCCGCTACGGTCAGAGTGGACCTAGGAGTAATGGCAATGAAGGTGTACTCCACGTTGCCCAATGCTTTAGGACTGGAGCCTCACTATCACATGCAGTTTAGTGTCATACCCTAAACACTAATTCTATTTGATGCATAGATTGGACCTTAACAGATACTGCTACAATGGGTCAGAGTGGAACTAGGATTAATGGCAAGGAAAGAGTACACTTTACCCCTCAGCAGAGGTGCAGTTGGCGAATTCTACATCTTTAGCTGACAGGGCGTGTGTGATCATTAAGAAAAATACAAACAAGGAGAAATAATTATGGGATTAAGGAAACAAAAAATAATTTTTTAGATTATGGAAGTTTACAAAAATAAAGAAAATTTCTGGCACAGTCGGCTAGAGCTGTAGAATACACCGACTGCATCTCTTCAGAGGAGTAAGACACCCCGCAGCGAGTATCCTGGTTATTGCACTAAACAATCTGATTGTAAGATTCCAGTAATGATGGAGCTTTGTGGAATGCAGAGTGTCCCTTCATTGCCATCGCTCCCAGGTCTACTCTGATAGCAGCTGATAGGGTCCTATCTATGGGTCAAATAGGACTAAACAGTGTACTTATGCTAAACTGAATTACTTAAAATAGAACTGTTTGACATTTAAACTGTGTACTTATGTTAAACGGAATTGTTTGAAATTGAGCAGTTTTTACATTTAACTGGGGATAAACGAAAAATTGCGTACTCATGCTAAACTGAATCATTTGAAATAGAACAGTTTTTACATTTAAGTGTTTATAAACAAAAAAAAAATGCTAAACTGAATGGTTTGAAATACAACAGTTTTTACATTTGACTGTGTATAAACAAAAACTGCGTACTTATGCTAATCTGAATTGTTTGAAATAGAACAGTTTTTACATTTAAGTGTGTATAAACAAAAAACTGCATACTTATGCTAAACTGAATTGTTTTAAATAGAACAGTTTTATGTATAAAATCGGTGTGACATTAAATAACCTACAATGGTTGATTTGCCATAAAACCAAACCAAACCAAACCAAACAAAAATACTCGCCTTGTCGGCAGTGCTTAGAATATGTTAACTGTAGACCCCCCCACCAAAAAGAAAAAGGAAAAGTTGCCCTGGGTATTACACTTTAACTAGACGTGGTTGTATCTGTTAAGGTCCCATCTATAGTTCAAATATCAAATATATCTGATTAATAACTATTTGCATTTGATAGGACCATGTGCAGCAAAAAAAAAAAAACCCTTTTAAGAAGCAACTATTCAACAAAAATACTCAATATGATTGTATAATGAACACGATTCAAAACCTCTTGGCATGAAATATCCCAAGACGTTTTGACGCACCGTCAAAATCGATCACTCAATCAATCAATCAAAAACAAAATTTAAAAGATTTGTTGAAATCAATTCTTTGTATAAAAGACAAAATATAAAAAGTAGAACTTATATTTCATACTCATTTCTTTTTTCCGCAAAATAGAAAAAAAGGGAGCATTATCTAATTCTTTCTGTTGCCTTTCACTTGACTTATCATCTTTCTACCGAAGAAACATTAATATACTACTTATTTGCTTCGGTCTTGATTTGATATCGAAATAGTGAAACATAGGGACGTAATTATAAACCTTAAAATTTGGGCATATCCGAAAAGTACCCGTAAGCAGGCTCCGGGTAACCGAATTGATTCCAACCCAATTTCAGTTTCGTTACCAAGAAAAATCTAGTGGTACCTTACAGAAAAGTTTAAGGTAAACTGTTTCGTTTTCCAAATAATTTGCATACAAACTGTCGCAAAGATTTATCAGTTTAGATCATAGCTTTTGATATTGTTAAATTATTGACTAACCGATTTTTTTATCCGGCGTATCGAGTAGAATTCAAACAACCGTTAAACTGTTACAAAGATACTGGGAGTCAACTCAGTTTGGTTGACAGATAATGACCTTTAAAGGCAGTTGAAAGCTTGGCTGTCATAGGAGGATTGTAAAGTCCGGTTACTAAAATCTTTGAAGGTAGAAATAAGTAAATCAGTTGCGGAGGAACGTTTGAACGGAACGCCTGTGTTCCACCCTTGCTCTCAAGTCCTAGTAAAGGTCACACGAGTAAAATAAAATTACTGGTGCTCACAGTAAAAGAGGACGTTATATTTATCATTCCTCCCATCGAAAATAATAGGGGGGCCCGTAAAGACAATGAAACAGCGAGGCGAGCCGACCTGGCCGAAAAAGAACAAGATGGTTGTGAAATAATATGTCTAATTTTCATTTAATAACCTTTGCTTCGTTTTAGCGTTCATGGCTTAAGTCTCTTACCGTAGCTGCGGTTTCCGAAGTAGTCACCATCTCAGAACTGAATAGGCTGATTATTGCCTAAGTTTGGTGATCTTAGCCGGTTTTTACAAAGTCTCATCGTCGAAAGTCTACATATATTTCCTTTGCTTGGTTTGGTTATTTGGTTTAATTGCATATCAACCCTTGTGGGTTATTTAATGCCGAATCTTTTTTGTGTATATGATTTTAAAAGGATTAGTTTGTTGGTAAATATTCTTTGCTTATCAAGGAATTGTTAGAACACGAGAAAAATCTTTTGAGAATCTTGGTGGCTTAGTGGTTAATGTGCTGGACTACGGCCTCGAAGGAAGAGAGTTCAAACTTCAGTAATACTACTACGTTCACTTTCAGACTAACACTCGCGGAAAAGGCATGAAGCCCCCGGCTAGGGCTTCGAAAATATAACTGCTGTTCTTCTATTAGGATGACTTTGGCATTAAATAACCCATGAAGGAAGATATGCCATTAAACAAAGAGATGGAAACCGAGGAAAAGTTTATTTTATTTTTCTTCATAGACGTATACTTTGTAAATGGCTTGTTTTGTAGGTTTATATATATATATATATATATATATACAGTGAGTTGTATTAATGACTAATTGAAAAAATATTTGGTATAAGATGTTCATGTTTCACTATATTATAGCATTTTCAACGGTAAGTGTGAAAAAGGAATGTTTGGTTTTCTGTTTTGTTGTTTTAGGTAACAATGTAGCGTTTTTTTTTTATCATTAAGGGTTTTCATACTATTGTCTTCTTTTTTATTGTTATTTCCACAACGTCCAGCAGGAAACATAGTGTACCAGTTATAGGCGTTGATTCTCTAAGCTTCTAGGGAGACAATCATCTGTATGTTGCAGGTTCAATCCTGACTGCAGTTGTGTAACAATACCAGAATACTTAACACTTTTCCCCGGTTATAGCTAAAGGTATCAGAACAGGCGGACCCTGTGGATTCAATAAAGGACGTAGTTCGAAGTTCCGTGAAGGTTCCCGAGTTCGACAAACACCTGAAGAAGGCCGGAGAACATATCGACAGAAACTTTGTGGAAATAACAATAAAGACGAAGACAATAGTCCGAAAACCCTGAATGATAAAAATCATCAAGCTTCGTCTCAGAAATTTATACAACTAATGTAGCGTTTGTGTTTGATTTAACGTAAATGTTTGTTAATGTTATGTTCTATGATGATCAACTGAGTCAGAGTTTGAGATAATTGAAATTTTCCAGATATTTGTTTCATTGTTTCTGTGTAAAGAATTTCTTTTTATTTGGTATATGTTTTATAATTGTTGCTCCCTTTAGATCAAAATTATACTTTTCTTTGTTTCTGTGTTGGACTTAGGCATGGCAAGTATAGTTATATACATATCCAGAGAAAGGAGTGGCGCCCTCTCCAACACCTCGTTGTGGTAGCTGTTGAAAAGAGAGCCTTTGGGTCACCCTCAACTATGGTCGCCAACATATGTATATATATATATATATATATAATTCGAATTTCGCTCTTCTTAGTGTATTGAGTACTCTTACGTTTCAACTTAAGAAATTTTGTCTGTGTTTTTTCTTTTTACTAGGCATTGCAGTATTGGTTGATTATTTTCAAGCAATACGAATATTTTTCTCTTTTCTTTTTTTACTGAATTTTATTTGCAGTTAGAGTAATATCTTTCTATTTACAAACTGTATCATATGAGTTTTTTCCACACCGTCAGAATTATAGAATAGGAATAAAAATAAGAATTATATATATATTTTGGATTAGTGGGTAGAGTGTTTGCCAGTGGCCCGGAAGACCAGAGTTCAATCCCAGGTTGCGTCATATCAAAGACTCAAAAAATGTTACTTGAGGACGCTTCGCTTAACACTCAGCATTATATAAGGTACGGATCAAGGGTAAAGTGGAACAATCCAGGGAAAGGAGTTGAGCCCCTCAGTAAAGAGAGCTTTCGGGTCGCCCTCGACGACGGTCACCAACTTTACTTATATATATATCGATCCCAACTTCAAGCCTCCTACGTGTCTAGCCGCTCTGAAGAGTTGTGATACAACGAAACTGTCTGTCTGTGGATGACAATATATATATTCTGCTATGAGATAGGAGATTATTTTCTACGCTTTGAAATAGTTTCTTTTTATCATTTTCTATATAGAATTCATGCGTCTTGTTATGTGCATTCAGTCTAAATGTGTTTCACTAAGAGAGCGACTTGGCATATTGCGTGCATAGGTTGATTTCCCCACTTTTTTTTTGCAAATATGAAAGGGTGAGATAAGTAGTGTGGCCTATGCGTAGTTAAGATATTGTTACTTCTTCTTTCCATGCCCTTTTTGAATTTTTTCTCCTTTCGCTTCGGATTAGTTTCATAGAGCGAAGTTTATTATTTGTATTATGTTTATACCAGCGTCTTTACCATTCATTAATTTATTGGTAAATATTTTTTGTTTATCAAGGAGCTGTTAGAACACGATAAAAAAAAGTTACCGAATGATTTTTCTTCATAAACGTATGCGTGTAAATTGTCTTGTTTTGTAGGCCTATATATATATATATATATATATATATATATATCTCCAGGGTGTGAAATGTGAAATGATTTGTAAAACGTTTTTTCTGATAAGTCCACTTTTTGAAAAAAAAACAAAACAGTTTAATCTAAATTTTCATGATTAGCTCAATTATTCAAGCACTTTTTAAAATTAGAATTCAGTCTAGTATGAATGAGCAAGAAAAGAAACGTCAAAGAATCTATGACTTGATTGACGCCAAAACCAAGCCAAAGGTTTTTATCTAGCGTATACAAAACAAAGAAATGTTTTTTTTACAGAAAAAGACCTTTTCAAGGAAAAGGGAGAGTGGAGCATTAAACAAAAAACAAAAAACAAGAAGAAGGCTTTTTAACTGCTCTCGTTACCTACAGCGTCATTAAGAAAACATGCAAATAAATTGAAAGTCCACGAGAAAATTGTGGGGGACAGCAATTATACAAGATTTAACTCAGACTTTAACCCTCCTGATTATGCAATATGGAGCGCTTTAGAAAACAAAACAAATGCAACTGCTTTGAAGTAAAAAAAGGTAAAGTTGGTGACTGTAATCAGGGGCGACCAGAAGGCCCCTTTTTCAATAGCTACAACACCGAGGTGTAGGGGAGGGTACTACTCTATTCCCTATATTGCTCCACTTTACCCTTGATCCATACCTTATAATGCTGAGTGTTAAGCAAGGAGACATCAAGTACCACTTTTTGAGCCTTTGGTATGACTCGACCTGAAATTGAACCGGTCTCCCGGACCATTGGCGAACACTCTACCCACTCGGCCAGTGAGCCGGTTCGAGTCACCCTCGACTAAGGTCGCCAACTTAACTTTACAACTGTTTTGAAATAGGAGATTATTTTGTCGATTTCAACATTTTCACCGCCGAGTCGGCCGACTGCATCTCTGTTGAGGGGTAAGATCCCAACAACAACGAATATCCTAGATATGATACTAAACTTCATTCCATGGAATAAATCAATTAGCCAGGATCCCTTTGGGATATTTTGGGGTTTACCAGAATGTTTTCCAGTTTCAATCACCCCTAATTTTTGTATTTTGCACCAGCTTTTAAACACAATTGATTCGGAAACAAGCGACTCCTTTCATCATAATCCTCAGTGGATTGTCTTCTTGTACGAATTTTACAATTCTTTCCATTGTTTCATTTAACATTCTTTTTTTTATACCTGATTGAAGGGAAACCAGATTGAAAGCCCAAGCTGTAGGCAGTAGAAAACGCCGACTGTAGAGGGTTGAGACCCCCCCCCAACAACAACGAATGTCCTGGATATGATTACTAAACTTTATCTGACGCTGAGGCTCCAGTCCTGGAGATTTGCGAAATGTAGAGTAACCCTTCATTGTCATTACTACAAGTCCCACTCTGATTCAGAGTTTTAGCACATTATAGTGTCCCATCTCTAGGTTAAAGAGAACTGTTTGACCAAAATCTGTTTAACCATTTAACAGCGTTCAAACCAATGACTGAAGTTAAAATGAATTTCATTGCAATATCTGAAACCATTTAATTGTCCTCGAAAGTTGAATTATTGTTATTGCATTGTAATACTTCGAACCATTTCCAAATGTGTGAAAATGAATGGATCGTGTTGAATAGGATTATTAGTGTTGAATAGGAATACTTGAAAACATTTAAATGTGTGAAAATAAAACTATTAATGGGGGCAATAGTTGAAACCGCTTCACTGAGTGAAAATAAATGTTTAATGATAAATAGAATTGTTAGTGTTGAACTGGAATAATTGAAACCATTGAGCTGTGTACCAAAAATATCAATACTTGTGTATTAACAAATTTGCTCTAACTTGATTAAAAGATAAAATTATCTACAAACCATTCACTTACAAATCATATATATATATATATATATATATATATATATCCATTTAACTTTGTGCAAACAAATGAGTAATGCTGAATTAAATTGTCAGTGTTATATAGCAATACTTTGTCTCATTTAACTCTGTGAAAACAAATGATTTATAGTAAATAGAATTTTTAGGGTTAGAAATTCTTGAAACCATTTAAATGTGTGAAAAAAAAAAACGAGCTCAAGCTCGTTTAAAAATAACCCACAAACTAAGCATTTACAAATCATATATATTTAGATCCATTGGCTTAGTGGTAGAGTGTTCGCCAATGGCCCGGATAACCGGTTCATACCAAAGACTCAAAAAGTTGTAATTGATACCTCCTTGCTTAACACTCAGCATTATAAGGTATGTTTCAAGGAAGGGTAAAATAGAGCAATCTAGGAAAAGGAGTAACGCCCTCCCTTACACCTCGGTGTAGTAGCTATTGAAAAGGGAACTTTCGGGTAGCCCTCGACTACGGTCGCCAACTTTACTTACTTATATATATATATATATATATATATATATATATATATATATATTGTGACGGCAAATTGACTAAAATCCCAAAACGGGACTTTATTTTCGCACGTGTGAAGACGGGGCAGGTTGGCACTTGATCCCCTATAGAATAAGTCCTCGTTCAGAGTTTTTCTCTTAGGCATATAAGAACTGGCATATTACGTGAGGGAATAATTTAGGACCAGACTGACCGCCGCTGGCAAGGGGTTCCAAATTTCACACTATCACACACCCACCAGGCCGCTTTCTTCCTTCCCCGAGACAATGGAAGATAATGAGCCTATAGGTTTTAGTCGTAATAATATTAATATTGTAGTAGTCGGCAACTCCGGTTTCCCGTGTGATATTTTAGGAATTAATAGGACAATTCTAAGCAAGATAACATAAGGCGAATAGAAGCTGAAAAGAAGCATGAAATAACAACATAGACCACATGGTAACATAAAAATACATGAATTCCTTTACTACAGTTATGTACACTTTCACAGTGTCAAAAACATATAATAAATTGACAGTCCACGAACATAAATGTCTTTTCTTGACTTTTATCTTTCTTCAAATTGAGAGAGAGAGAGAGTGGTATATAAAATTTGGGTATAAAGGAAAAATGTCCCCAAAGTTACTTATCTTTTTCTCGACGGGGTTCCACTGGAGAATCTTTTCTTCTTTCACGGGCTAATAGACTTTGTTCTATTTTTTTACACTGGCTTGAAGAGCCTGGGGTCCTTCGTGTCTCAGTAATTCTTTTGTCTTCCACCCGGAGTAAAATGGCTATGGTTCGTCCGCTCGCTACGAACCCTGCTCAAAAAACTATTTTTCTTATCCTTTACTTCCGCTGAGGGGAAGGGAGCCCCACTTCCGTTTTGGGGTCCCAGCCAATCATTTGGCTTCTCTCTCTTTCCCTTCCGGTGTCCGGCGACCTGAGGTTACCAAGTGCCAACGCCTGGTCTCCCCTGTGTGACCTACATTCCTTCCTTAACGGTCACTTTTTTTGACGGCTTGATACTGTAAATTCAAATACGAGTAGTAGTAATTTTATCTCCCTCCTCCCAGTGGGATATCACGTGACAATATATATATATATATAAAGAGACTTAGGCATTAAGTAACCTACAATGGTTGATATGCCAAAAACCTAACCAAACCAAATCATATATATTTAGTATATATAAGTCTAAAGGGGATTAGACATTAAATAGACATTAAAGACATATATAATGACAATTATCGGAATATGTTGATAGAATGGATCATCTAATTTTTCTATGTATGCATGTTTTAGTAGCTCAGCAAAAGGAGCCTTGTGCAGTGCAGTGGTTAACGAGCAAGACTATTGATAGTGAGTTCGATTCTCACTGGACAACCTATGCTTTTGGTCTTTTCCTTGACTGGGCAAAAATTAGCGAATGACAACCCTAGCAAAAGATTTTTTTCCCTTAACAAGTTAAACAACTTCAGCTATTCTCTGATGACTTCTCGGTATAATCCAAATTGTCACCATCACTTCTCTTGCGTTTAATAACCACTATTTCATACAACATGGATATAGCAATAAGCTTCATCCTGTGGTGAGGCTCCACTTCTCAATTTACGGGGAATGAAGAGTCATCCCTTCGTTACAACTTTTCCTCAATTCCACTCTGACTCGATATGATAAGAGACGTTTACGTCTCCATCAATAAACCAAACAGATCTACTTGATTGGTTGGTTGGGTTTGGTTTCATTCTATTGCACACGGTTAAATGGTTCTAAGCTATGTAGTATTAAAAAATCAATTAATCATCAGTCATTTGTTTCATAATTAGATGATTAACAGTTCTATTTCAAACAATTTAATTTAGCATAAGTCAACAAACTTAAATGGTCCCAAGTATTGCTATGTATAACTAACAATTTAATTAAGCATTAGTCATTTGTCAACACACAGTTGAATGATCAAATAGTTCTATTTCTAACTATCTAATATAGTATGTCCTTTGTTTGCGCACAGTTTAAATGTCAAACAGTTCTATTTGGCCCATAGATAGGACCATAACAGGTGCTACCATTCAGGGCCAGACTGGACCTGGAAGCAATGGTAATGAAGGGCTACTCCGCATTCCCCAAAGCTCTGGCATTACTGGTTCCTCATCATCAGATTGTTTAATTTTATATCGAGGACACTCATTGCTTTGGTGGGGGAGTCTTACCCCTTCGCTGAGATGCAGTCGGTGTATTCTACAGTCCCAGCCAACTGGGCTATCGTATGATTGTTTGATAAAAAATTGATTACGGCAGATAGCAAGCCAACATTGGCCGACATTCTGTAAAACCATCTAATCAAACGGAAACGAACCAATCAGTCAATCACTTAATAAAATTGATACATTTGGTCACATTCCGTAAAAGTCGTTTACCGAGAGAGAAGAAGAGAGAGGTTGATATTTCTATACATGTATGCATAAGAAATAATTGAATATGGACAGATGTTAAGATAGATAGATAGATAGATAGATATGAACAGAGTGAGATAGATAGATGGATAGATAGATAGATATTATTGTTTATACTGGGTGCCCTTCGTGGTAAAACAGTTATCGTCGTAAAAAATGAATTGGGCGATCCGATTTCAAATCCTGCTTGAATTTCACATGTTGCTAATACACTTGAGAAAGACATGAATCCAACGATTTTACCCACATCTAGGGGTAAATAGCAGGGCAAACTGTACTGTTTAACCATGGTATGGCAACCGGTATAGGAGAAGGAAAACTCTGGATGCCTGTTGCTGAATACCGTTAGCTAAAATATATTCTAAAATATCTCAATACGTAAGATTTGATTAACTGATAATTAAGATCAAAACTTTTCGTGGCCATGTGTAGCGGGGTTTTGTGTATATGTTTGGAATCACACGTGTTGGTTCCTTGAAGCGATCGCTTAATAACAAGGCCATTCACCTAACAACCTTCCCACGCAACAAGAATTCTATCAATATGAATATGCAACTTTCTTAAAATATGCATAAAAAATGAACATTCGTCAAGGATTGGCATAAAATTTGCGCATGCGTCAGACAGGAAGTTGATAGTTGGGTTTAAAACGACATAAGCACACATAAAAAACAGTGGTGGGTCCTGACGAAAATATGCGTGGGGACAGCTGATAAAATTGTTTTGATCTTGCTATTGGAATTAAAGATAATTGATAGTAATTAAAGATTAAAATAAATGTGTCGCGTTACCTCCGAAATATAAACTGAACTTCTTCGAGTATTTGCATTTGCAATTATCTTCGGAGTCTAAACTTCACAACAAAAACTACCAAATTCGAAAAGATTAATAATATTTTCTGAACAAAGAAACAAAACCAAATCGTTTCTTCTTAGATAAAAAAAAATGGTCAGTTGAGAATTTTTCATCTGAAGATTTTTTTGAAAATACAAAAAAATCATAGCAAGAATTCCTCTCTCTCTCTCTCTCTCTCTCTCTCTCTCTATATATATATATATATATATATATATATATATATATATATATCTGTATCTATATCTATGTATGTGTTTATGTGTGTGTGTGTGTAAGAAAACCTCGAGAATTTGCTCTTCCATAAGAAAGAACAATATTTTTTTTTAAAAAGTACATCTAAAGTTGGCGACCGTAGTCGAGGGTGATCCAAAGGCTCCCTTTTCAATAGCTTCTACACCGAGGTGTAAGCGGGGGCGCTACTCCTTTCCTTGGATTGCTCCACTTTACCCTTACGCTGAGTGTTGAGCAAGGCAGATTCAAGTACCATTTTTTGAGTCTTTGGTATGACTCGACCTGGGATTGAACCCCGGTCTGCCGGACCATAGGTAAACACTCTACTCATTAGGCCAATAGTCCGGCAATATTATTTAAAACACTTAATTATCATGTGAATATGGTTACAGACCATTCAAGTAAGTGGCCTAGTCGGCTGGGGCCGTAGAATGTACCTGCTGCATCTCTTCAGTTGTATAAGACTCCCTTAACCAGTGTTATGGATATGACAATAAACCATCTGATGGTTTGGCTCCAGTAATGCTCGAACTTTAGAAAATTAGGAGTATTCCTTCATTACCTGAGCTCCCAGGCCAATTCTAGCTTGGAGCGATAGTACCCGATAGAGTCCTATCTATGGGTCAAATAGAACTGTTTGATATTTAAACTGTATTTATACTAAATAGAATTGTAAAAGAGATAGAACTGTTTTTACATTTAACTGTGTGTAAACAAAAAAACTATGTACTTCTGCTACACTGAATTGTTTGAAATAGAACTGTTTGATCATTTAACTCTGTGTTAACAAGTGACTGACGTTTAATTGAATTGTTCGTGATACATAGCAATACTTGAAAACATTAAACTGTGTGCAAACAAATGATTTATAGTTAATACAATTATTCGTATTAGATAGAAATAAGTGAAATCATTTAATTTTGTGAAAAAAATGAAGTTAATCTTGTTTAAAAATGTTTTTTACAAAATTTATTTTAAAAAACAAATACCTAACATAGATGTATAAAAAGGATTTGGCGTTATATAACCCTCAATGGTTGATATGCCATAAAACCAAACCAAAAGAAATCTGGCCTTGTCGGCTGGGGCTGTAGAATACATTGACTGCATCTCTACAGAGGGATAAGACTCATCCAACAAGTGTCCTGTTATTACACTAAAAAATCTGATGGTGAAACTTCAGTACTGCTGGACCTTTGGGAAATGCGGAGTACCCCTTCATTGCGATCGCAACTAGGTCCTCTGTGGCATCTGATAAGGGTCCTATCTATGGGTCAAATAGAACTGAACTATGTGCTTATGCTGAAGTGAATTGCTTGAAATGAACCGTCTTTACATTAAACTGTTTGTAAACAAAAAATATGTACTTATGCTAAACTGAAATGTTGGAAATAGAACAGTTTACATGTATAAGTACTGATTTGGTATTAAATAACCTATAATGGTTGATATGCCATAAAACCCAACCAAACCAAATCATAAATATTTAATCTATATGTATAAAGAGGATTTGGCATTAAGTAACCTCTAATGGCTAATATGCCCTAAAACCCAATCAAATCAAATCATGTATATTCAATATATATGTAGAAAGAGGATTTGGCATTAAATATCCTACAATTGTTGATATTCCATAACACCCAGCCAAACCCAAATCATATATATTTAATATATGTGTATAAAGAGGATTTGGCATCAAATAACCTACAATGGTTGATATGCCATAAAACCCAACCAAACCATCCAAGTAAGGCAAACAGGACATATTGGGCAAGTAAGGAGAAACACATAAGCGATACAAATTACACAAGAATGCTACGTGCTCTTTTCAACGAATTCTGTGAGCAACATCCCACAAAACAGCAGCTCTACGGCCACTTATCTCCCATCACACAAACCATCCGAATAAGACAAACAAGACACACTGGGAACTGTTGGGAAAGTAAGGAGGAACACATCAATGACGTTCTCTTATCGACTCCTAAAGATGGACATATCGATGTTGATTGACCAGCAAGGAATGGATGTGGTCTAGATGACCTACCAGAAGCGATGGATGATAAGGACGGATGGTGGGTGTTTTAGGGTGCTCCGTACTATCAGCATGACTAGATGATGATAATGATATATCAGTGGTGACAATCAGAACATGACGAACAAATCATTCGGGACACTGCTGGAGAAGTAAGGACGAACTCATAAACGACATTCTCCTATGGACCCCTTGACACGGACGACCAATTATTGGACGATCAACTAAACCCTATCTACAACAGTTTTGTGCGGACACAGGAAGTCGTCCAGAAGAATTGCCGGAAGCAATGGAAAATAGAGACGAATGGCGAGAGAAAGTCAAGGAAATCTGTGCTAGCTGCGTGACATGATGATGATGATGATGATAATGATTTAGAAATTAGGAAGAATTATAGCATCCATCTACTTTTTGTCTAAATACAATTTATCGAATCTCAGTACTTGTACAGATTTGCTCATCGGATTCTTGACGACTAACCATTCTACAAAAACCAAAACGAAATTTTTCTTTATTTGTAGTATGCTATTTTTCTTTGATGTTAACCGTTCAATATCTGGGTTAATGGAACAGATCTCTCACACACATACACAGGGTTGAACTTCTGGACCTGCTGTTATTAACCTTCCCTCCTAAAGAAATACCAGCAACTGTAAGCAACCTGAGGTCATTGCGCTATATATAAGCAAATCTGACTAAATGTCATTCTATTTGGACATCACAGGTTCCCGTTAGATCATATCTAAAAAGCAGTTACTGTAACCAACCTGAAGCCTGTGTGCCATATCTAAGCAACGCTTATGATAAACAGGTGACGATTATTAACATTAAGGGTTTTCAGACTATTGTCTTCTTCTTTATTGTTATTTCCACAATGTTTCGGCCGATATGTCCTCCGGCCTTCTTCAGGTGTTTGTCGAACTCGAGAACCTACACGGAATTTCGAACTACATCCTTTAGGTGAAGATTATTTACTATCAAAATTTAATTTAAGTTGAAACAAAAATACATTCTTTGAAAAACGGGAAGTAAAACACATTTGTGATTAAAACGCCTCTCATAGTTGCCACTGCTGGAACACACACACACACACACACACACACACACACACACACACACACACACACACACACACACACACACACAATTTGCACAGAACTTGAATAGTGCTCGAATCTTTCGGACAATGTCATGTAATATTATTATTAACAGAAAAAATAATTACAATCAAAGTTTAGTTGAAACAAAAATATATTTGAAAGGCAGAGAGTAAAACACGTTTGAGATTTTTAAAGATTATATCTCATTTCAATCAGAAATTTAATCGTTTGAGTCTTGTTTGAGGGAATTCGTTTTATTTTGTGGGAAGGGCTGATTTTCAAGCCGCCGAAATAATTAGTCTCCTTGTTATCAACATTTTAAAGCAAAAGTAAAATAAAACAAACTTGTAAGAGTTAATGAGTTTAAAAATAATTATACACGTTATTCGTGTCAGGTTTTGCCCTGTCGGCTGGAGCTGGAGACCCCCCCCCGCCAATGAGTATCCTGGATATGACACTAAACTATCTAATCGTGAGATTTCATGGATGCTGGGCCTTTGGGGAATGCAGAGCACCCTTTCATTTCCATTGCTCCCAGATCCACTCTGGCCCGGCGTGGTAGCACCTGATAGGGCCCTATCAATGGGTTAAATAGAACTAACGACATACTTATGCTAAACTGAATTGTTTGTCTAAACTGGATAGCTTGAAATAGAAATGTTTAATTTGTTTAATATAGAACTGTTTTGACATTTAACTGTGTGCAAACAAAATCTATACTTACACAAAACTGAATTGTTTGAATAAACTGAATAGCTTGAAATAGAATTAAACTGTGTACTCATGCTAAATTGAATTGTTTGAAATAGAACTGAGTATGTGCATAAAAATCGATTTGGCGTTAAGTAACCGACAAAGGTTGATATGCCATAAAAATCCAACCAACTAACCAACCAACCATGTCAGGTTTTTGAGTCCAGCTAAAATGAAGAACAAATGACAAATGAGAGAATTTTTATTACTGGTATTTGTTCGGTATCCCACCATGCCAAAGTGTGGTACAAGGCCTTTTTTAATGTGGAAGAAGTGGGCAGTGCCGTAGCTCCGTCGGCATTATCCTTAAAAGGGACGCCTCAGTCGTCAGCCGATAAGTTGAGCAGTACTGAAGCTGGTGAGAGCCTGTGGAGACGGCCTCCAGAGGCCCAAGGAGTGTCGGTCTTAGCCATGTGATATGAATGGTGGGCTTCCCCGGCACTTATATCAGGCGGCCTTGGCCGATTGTCCACAAAAGCCAAGACACATCTGACCAGATCCGCGTACCTGTGAACACGGCCGGTCGAAGTGTGCTATAATTGAAGTACATGACGTGAGACAATAGCACTTCGGGCTAAGCCGGAAAATCTTAACCATAACTCACAATTTATAGTTGTAAGTAGCGTAATAAAAATAGCCTTAAAACATTTAGGAAATAAATATTTCTTTGAGTCTATTTAGTCTTAATAAGGCGACCACTTAAGCGACAACAGTTATAGCAAACAACATGAGGCCTGTGTGCCATATCTAAGCGAATCAAACCATTCTATTTGGAGATCACAGGTTCTCGTAAGTTTAGATCAGTTAAGCAACGATGAGTCTATTCAGTACTTAGATGGGTGACCACTTAAGTAACAGCCGCTACTGCAAGCAACCTGAAGTCAGTGTGCCATATCTAAGAAAAAGCTGTAAATACCATTCTACTTAGAGATCACAGATTCCCGTGAGAACGCATATTAAGCAGCGATGAGGCTGTTCAATTCTTAGATGGATGACCACTTAAGCAACAGCAGCTACAGTAAGCAACTCGAGGCCTGTGTACCATATCATAGCAAAGTTAATTAAATACCATCCTATTTAGAGATCACAGGTTCCGTAAATCAACCAACCAAACAATTCATAAAAAAAGGAAGGATTTTGTATAAAACGTTAAAACAAAACTCAAAAAACTTCAAAAAGACAATTTTTAGCTTATGAGAAATAAATGCAAATTTTCAAGGCGTTAAAAAAGACCAAAGTTAGTGTTTATTGTTTAAGGAACCACGAAACATCAATTGAACCAGTCTTCTTGGCATGAATCTTGACTGCATCTGATGGTGAGGCTTCAGTTAGGGAGATTTGGGAAATGTGGAGAACCCCTCCATTGTCATTACTTCCGGGTTAACTCTGACCTGGATTGGTAGATAGTTGGTTGGTTGATTGTTTGGGTTTTATGACATATCAACCATTGTTGGTTATTTAACACCAAATCCATTTTTATGCAAATAGTCAGTTCTATTTCAAACACTTCAGTTTAGCATGAGTACACAGTTTAATCGTCAAAAACATTTCTATTTCAAGCTATTCTGTTTATTCAAACAGTTCTAATTTAGCTAATTCAATTTAGTATGAGTAGAGATTTTGTTTACACACAGTTAAATGTCAAAACAGTTCTATATTAAGTAGAGTTTCAATGTCAAAAACAGTTCCATTTCAAACAATTTAGTTTAGCACAAGTACGCAGTTTAAATATAAGTACACAGTTTAATTGCCAAACACACACACACACACACACACATATATATATATACATATATATATATATATATATATATATATATATATATATATATATATATATATATATATATATACAGGATTTGGCATTAAATAACCAACAAAGATTGAAATGTCATGAAAACAATTAACTAACCAAACTAAGAAACAAACAATAAAAGAAGGAAAGATTTTGTTTAAAAATTTAAAAAAACAATAAAGAGAATTTTTAGCTTATGTATAAAGTAAAAGTATTGTGGGTGACCATAGTCGAAGGGGTCTCGAAGATTCCCTTTTCAATAGCTATGAAACCGAGGTGTAGGGAAGGGAAATGCAAATTTTCAAGTCGTTGAAGAAAGTCCAAAACAATTATATTTCTAATTGACGCTTTAAAAATTTACAGAACATAAGAAATTAAACGAAACCTAATTATTATAAAAAATATCTTTTAAAATTTTATTTTACTTGGGTTTTGATTTTTTCGTTAAATGGTATATCGACCTTCGTGGGTTATTTAATACCAAAGTCATTCTTGTCGAAGAACAGTAGTGTGACTATTTTGACCATATTTGTTGGAATAAGGGAGTTTATACGTTTTCCATGGATATTAGTTTGAAAGCAATCATAATAGCGTGACTGGAGGTTCGAACTCGCTTACAGCCGAGATCTTAGTCCAGTACTTTAGCCATTACATCCCCCCCAGTTGTAAGTCGCATGATAAAAACATCATTAAAACATATAGGAAATAAAATTTATTTATCTAATATTCATATTATTATTTTGATATACCAGTCTCGAAATTGTATTCTCTGTTCTCTTTCTCAGATTTGGAAGACTTACAATTTTTTAAAAATTATTTTAAATTACCCCGCCAACATTCTGTTTCTGTAATATTGGATTCAACTTATTTGATAATGTGTTAAACTTAGTCATTTTTTTTTGTTTAAAACCTCAACGAATATCCTTATGTCTTTGAGACAACGGGATCAGATATAGTCAAGTGTAATAGCCACTTGTCAAAATCAGTGACCCTGATGTTTAGCTGTGTGACCAACAAGAAAAGGTTAACCACCAGAAATCTTATAAAAGGTAGGAAATACAGTTACTTACGTGTTTGCATATTATTCGTTTTAAGAAAAGTTAATTGAAGCAATAATTGCCAAAAAATTATTTCATCCTTTGCGAGTTTTTCACACGAATAATCACGAATGGATTTCATTTTAGCCTGGAGTGTTCGCGACAGCAAATCTCTTCAGCTCTCCAGGACTCTTCTAAGTTGTCTTGCCGATCTCAGCATTGGCATGATCTGGACAGTCTCAATTCTTTCTCGGATTTCTAGTTCTCCCATTCTCTTGTCTAGGTTCTCGGTGATTGTTCCGAGTACTCCGTGTATGATTAATATTTCTACCACCTTTTTAATTCTGTGGAAAGATCCAAATTTTTCTCGACTTTTCGCTTTTCTTTCCTTTTTGTCTGCTGGGATGGTGAAAGCCCTTTTCTTCTTATACATTGCAATTAGGTCTGGTCTTCAGTTCTCTGGCAAGATCCAAGTATTTTTGAAAATATTTTCTGTTTCTTTCATTTTTGCTCTGTGGTCCAATCGAGCGGAAAAATCTACTTTAGGAAAAGTTATTTTCTTCTTGTTGATTTACACTAGGTCTTGTGTTTTTCCCGGGTAATTTATCTATATCTCAAAGTTTAAGAGAATTTTATGCGTCTCATTTTCTAAGACAGATTCTGCTTTGTTTATATACTTATGGTTAATTTGACTAAGTTTAAATATCTTGCACAATTCCCACCCAGTCGTACCTAGTTTTTTCTATGATAGATTCTAGTTCGTGCATATACTGTCTGTCAGTCTGATCAAATTTTAATCTCTTGCACAATTCTCAGTGGATCACCTTTCTCACCCAGTCGTACTTAGTCTTTTCTATGATAGATTCTGGTTTGTGAATATACTGTTTCTCAGACTGGTCAAATTTTACTCTCTTGCACAGTTCCCAGTTGACCACCTTTCATACCCAGTCGTACCTAGTCTTTTATTCATTATTATTATTAGTTTATTTCTTACAAGTTTCGTACATCAGCGTTTCCAAATGGTCTTTCACAGAAGTCTACAAGTCTAGTCAGGTCTCCAGGACTCTTCTGAGTATTCTAGCCAATCATAATAATGCCGTACTCTGTATAGCCCCGATTCTTCCTCTGGTATCCAATTCCTCCAGTCTTTTTTCCAGGCCTTTAGAGAGCGTTCCAAGTGCAACAACTACAACAGATATCACCGTCATCTTATTCCATAATTTGTTTTACATTTTTGAAATCTTCCTCAGTTCATCTTTTTTTTTGGTGTCACTGAAACGGATTGTTGCTTCGTTCTTTGTTAGTGTAACTGAAACAAGAACAGCTAACATTCACTGAATGCCGAGTGTGTCCCCCATTTTGGCTATTAAAGGAAACAGCTGCTAATCATGACACTCAGATCAGTCATCTGAGTCCCACATTGATTTGGATTTAGATTTGCCATTCTTCAGTGGTAGTATATTGTGGTTATACTAGATCCAGGGATTGATTATTATCTGTGCTCCTCTCACACATGTGACTTAGTATTCTTCTAAGGAAGAAAACACCTCAGCGGACCCACCCAACAAAAATACATACACATTATAAATATTATCATTATTATTACAAGTTTTTCTCACCAGTTTTAACTGGAGGTTTTTTACTGGAGTTTGAGAGACGACTAGTCTCCTCCAGTTTCTAGCAATCCAGTCAGCTGGGGCTATAAAATACACAGATTATAGAGGAGTAAGACTGCTATAAAATACACCAATTACAGAGGAGTAAGACAGCTATAAAATACACCGATTATAAGGGAGTAAGAATGCTATAAAATACACCGATTACTGGGGAGTAAGACTGCTATAAAATACACCGATTACAGGGGAGTAAGACAGCTCCAACAAGTGTCTTGGATATGACAGTAAACCATAAAACGGTTTGGCTTCAGCCCTGGAGCTCTTGGGAATGTGGAGTACACCTTAATCCCAGGTTCATTCTGATACGGAATGGTAGCACCTGATAGGGTCCTATCTATGGATCAAATAGAATTGTTCGACCATTTAAACGGTATACAAACAACTGACTTATATTAAATCGAATTGTTAAGAATTTAACTCGTTGAACATTTCATTGTGTGTAAATAAATGACAGATATTTAATTGAATTGTTAGTGATATATAGCAATACTTGGAACCATTTAACTGTGAGCAAATAAAACTATTAGTGTGGATAACTTGAAAACGTTTATGTGTATGCACAATGGAATTGCATAACAATACATGGAACAATATGACTGTGCAAATGAATTAATTGTGTTTAATGAAATAATTTGCGTTAAAAGGCAATACTTGTGCCCACTTCACTGTCTACAAACAAAGAATTTATTTTGAATAGAATTATTAGTGTTAGATAGCAATAATTGAACCCACGTAGGTGTGTAGAAACAATAGAAATACTAGTGTGCTAAGAAATTAGTTCTAACTCACTTGAAAATAAAATTAACTCTAAACAATTCAATCACAATTTATATATATATATATAAATTGTGATTGAATATATATATATATATATATATATATATATATATATATATATATATATATATATATATATAGTATATATATATATATATATATATATATATATATATATATATATATATATATATATAATATATATATATATATATATATATATATAACCATTAGTGCTACATACCAATTCTTGAAAGCATTTAGGTGTGAGCAAACAAAGGATTAGGGCTGACATCGTGGTGTAATGGTTAAAGCGATGGACTGCGGAATCGTAGTAAGCGAGTTCGGTCTCTAGTCGCGATATTGCTTTCAGTTTCGGGCAAATACCCTTGCGAAAGATATGAACCCCTGTATCCTCCTACCTGTGGGTTAAATAGTTCTTCTAGGAGAATGACATTGGGATTGAATAACCTACAAAGGTTGATATGCCATTAAACAAAGAAACCAAACTAAACAAATAATTAACTGTTAATAGAATTACTCGTTTTAGAAAGACTTGAAATGATTTAACTGTGTATAAAAGAATAAGCTCAGAATAGTCTAAAATGTTATTTATAAATTGTTTACAAATCACGTGTATTTAATATTCATGTTTAAAGAGGATTTGGTTTTAAATAACCTACAAAAGTTGATATGTAAAACCCAACCAAATTAAACCAAACCTATACTTGAGAAATGAAATGCAATTAATATTACTCTAGAAATTCAGTATACTATAGAAATACATTAAATATCAGAAAGGGAGTGTTAGTGGTCAGGAGTTAAGGGTAAAGTTACTGATTGAATAAAGCTTTTTGTTTTTATGGCGTAATACAACGCTTGCCCAGTCGGCTGGAACCGTAGAGTACACTGACTGCATCTCTGCAGAGAAGTTAGCCCCACCCCACCCCAACGAGTGTCCTTGATATGACACAAAACAATCTAATGATGAGGTTCCAGTAATGCTGGAGCTTGGGGAATGCGGAGTACCCTTTCATTACCATCGCTCCCAGGTCCACTCTGGCCCGGAGTGGTAGCATCTGATAGGGTCCTATCAATGGATCAAATAGAACTAAACTGTGTACTTATGCTAAACTAAATTGCTCGAAATAGAACTGTTTTTATGTATGAAAATGGATTTGGCATTAGATAAATAACAATGGTTGATATGATATAAAACCAAAGCAAACTTAAACACAACACTAATCATTTCATTATAGAAAAGCATTTTAAATAACACTTCGCTAGAATGAAGAGGATTTGGCATTAAACAACCTACAAAGTTTGATATGCCATAAAACCTAAACAAACCAAACCAAATCAGGTTTCTTGGTTTCTTCGAAGTATTCAAGCTCATTTAAAAAAATCTAAATGATTTCGATTCTTCCTCTGGTTTGCATTTCCCTCAGTCTCTTTTTTAGTTTTTCTTTGGCTGTTCCACGGGCACCGACTACAATTAACATTACTGTCAATTTCAGTTTTTTGAGCTATCTAGCAAGATCAAGGTTTTTGTCTGTTTTCGTTATCTTTCATTTCCGCTATTTCTCCCGTGTTAATTCAAACTAGATTTGATCTTCCGGTCCGAATTGGATGGATCATCTTCTATAATTCAATTATGGTAATCGTGGTGGGGAATAATCAGTTAAATACATTATTTTATTGAACGTGAAACATTTAGTAACGATTGCTCGTATTCTTTACAAAAATCAGCTATTTTATTCATATGACCTGCCGATTAGCATAATGTTCGCTAATGGCCTGAGAAACCGCAGTTCAATCTCAGGTCGAATCATACCTAAGATTCAAAAAATGGCAGTTGATGCCTCCTTGCTTAACACTCAGCATTATAGGGTACGTATCTCGAGTTTGAGGAACAGTAGAAGGAAAGGTGTAGCCCCCTTCCTTACACCTCGGCGTAGTACCTATTGAAAAGGAAGCATTCGGATGGCTCTCGACTACTGTCGGCCAACTTATATATATATATATATGCGTGTCTGTAAAAAGAAAATGACTAATTTAAAAAAAAGAAATAAAGCTGAATTAGTAAAAGAACAATTGAATATTTTAAAAAGTGCTAAATATTTGCATAGGGTATGTTTTTACAACCAAATAAAATAGCTGAAGATTCCGACCTATGTTTCACCGAAGGATGAATAGACGTGAACAATATGATATAATTATTGACAAGTTCACCTACCTAGGAAGCTGTGTCTCATCAACCGAGACAGACATCGACACGCGACTAGCAAAGGCATGGACAGCTAACAGTAGTATATCGGTTATATGGAAGTCAGACCTGACCGATAAAATGAAACGCAGTTTCTTCCAAGCAGCGGTCGTATCGAGACTGCTATATGGATGCACTATATGGACGCTAACTAAACAGATGGAGAAAAAGTTTGACGGCAACTACACAAGAATGCTGCAAGTTAGACGATCCAGACTTGCAGGACACTGGTGAAGAAGTAAGGACAATTTCATAAGTGATGTACTCCTATGGACCCCTTCACATGGCCGAGCAAAAGCAGGGGGACCAGTTCGATCCTACATACAGCAGCTCTGTGTGGATACGGGGTGTAGCCCTGAGGACCTGCTGGAAGCGATGAACGATAGAGAGGAGTGGCGAGAGAGGGTCAGGGATATCCGTGCTGATGGCACGACAAGATGATGATAATATATATAGATAGATAGACAGATAGATAGATTAAAAGACTAACACACACACACACATACACACTGATAGATAGATTGATAGATAGATATGTAAACAAACTGCTATAGACATGAAAAAACCGAGGTTGAGCAACAGAAAGATAGATAAGACTGATAGACATGAATAGACTATATATATATATATATATATATATATATAGAGAGAGAGAGAGAGAGAGAATGAGAAAGAGAGAGATTAAAAGAAAGTGACTAATTCAAAAAAGAAAAAAGAAAAAAGAAAAGAATCGCTGAATTAGTCACAAGACAATCAAATAATTTAGATAGCACTTAGTATTTGGTTCGCGTAGGTTTTTTTTAACCAAATAAAATAGCTCAAGATTCCAACATATGTTTCATTAAAAGAGTCTTCAGGAAAATTTCGTTGTAAATTGAATGTTACATACGATCAAACAAACGAAATATTAAGTTTACATTAGAAGGTGTAATGAAATAAATAGACAATCAATCAATATATATATATATATATATATATATGTGTGTGTGTGTGTGTGTGTGTGTGTGTGTGATGGGAACTATAAATGTAAAGAGATAAGAAAACACAGGGTGTCTAGGGGATGATTTTATTTGTAGAAATATTTGTAAAGCTTGTATGAATCGGTTTTTAGACCTTAATCAATGCTTGTTAGTTACGTGGTGAATTCAATACGTTTCCAGACATTTTTTTGTACAGGCATTTAAAATTGTCGTAGACACTTGAAAATTCAGTATGTTATTGCTATATATCTTATGAGATGACTGACCAATTTTTATAATTTCAGGTTTAAATCAACAGCTACAGTAGGAATTGGAATACATCCTACTAAAACCTGATTGTCACAGCTGGTGAATTTCAAAAATGCAATCTGACACTTTAGAAGAACGGTATGCAATAAAATTCGGTTTTAAACTTGGAAAAAAAATGCCACAGAAACGTATGGAATGCATCAGACTGCTTTTGGACCATCTCGCATGAATCGAGCATCAGTTTTTGAGTGGCATTAGAGATTAAAGGAAAGCAGGGAGTCTGTGAGGGATGATGAGAGGTGTGGGAGGAGTAAGGAAGTCAATACACCTGAGTTGATTGGCCAAAGGCTTAGGGTTAGGCTTAGGGTTACTATGTTGAGGTTTTAAGAGAGTTCAGGAAGATATTCCGTCTGAAGAGGCCAGCACTCTTCAAATTGGGTCAGTGGCATTTCCACCAGGACAACGCACCAGTCTACAACTCCATCCATGTCACAGACTATTTGACCAAGATGGGCATCAAAACAGTTCCTCCCCTTCCCTATAGTCCAGACCTTGCTCCTTGTGACTTTTGGTTATTCCCTAAGCTCAGTGGCTGTTGTTATGAGAGAATTGAGGAGATGAAAGAGGCTGTGACGAAGGTCATTGACACGCTCACTTAAGAGGACTTCCATAGGGCCTTCGAGAAGTTGTTGGAACGGTGCAACAAGTGCATTGCAGCCGGAGGAGATTACTTCGAAGGGGACTAGAATTTTATGTGTGTACTATCAATAAAAGTGCCCATACGAAAAAAGTCTGGAAACTTATTTAATGATCCTCGTACTAAATGAAACGAAAGAGACGAGGAAGGAATTTTTAAAAGATTTTATCTCCGGTGGGAGCGCTCTGTTTCGAATTTCTGTGGTGTAACTAAAATACCAAAATTTATCAAAAAATAGATCCATCTATCTATCTATCTATCTATCTATCTATCTATGTTATTGTTCATATTATTCAGTTCATGCTTCTCTATTATTAACATTCTACGATATATCCCTCCATTTTTATCAATGTTGATCTTTTTTCTATCTTTGTTTAATTCGACTGTATGCATGCTCGTAATGTAATGGTTTCTGTCGTTGAAAATAGACAGGGCGATCCAAGTTCAAATCCTGGACGAAGCTGCTTACATTTCGCATAGTGCTAATACACTTAGGAAAGGTATGTATCCAACTATTTTCCCTCCGTCTATGCCTAAATAGTTGGACAGACTGGGCCCTTTAACCTTGGTTTAGCGACTGATCTAGAAGAAGAAAAACTCTGAACTGAAACCTTTTAAACACCGCTTAGAAAGAGACATTGGTTCGCATTCTGTTGAGGATTTGAGTAAGCACACACACACATATGTATGTATGTATGTTATATATACATACAGAGGGAGGGGCAGTTTGTTTATTTTCTACTGAGTATAACAAAAGTAATTTTGTGTACAGTTCAACGGTTCAATGTGTTGATTAGTTAACAGATGTTTGCATGGCTGTATTTTTAAGTGAGCTTTTTAGAAAGAGAAAAATATAGTTGATGGAGATCCGCCCGAATGTGCAAAATAAATCTATCTATCTATCTATCAATCTATTAGAGTTCGTTTCTTGGCGTATAATGGTTAGCAAGCAAACTTTCACGAGTGAGTTCTTGGTGGTATAATGGTTAGAAAGCAAACTTTCACGAGTCAGTTCGAGTCTCATTGGGTACCCCATTCAAACGGATTTGTGCTATATCTAAGCGAAAACCTTTGTAAGTTACCATCATTAATTCTGTCTATCTGTCTATCTATCTATCGTTATTTATATATTTTATTCTTTCTCTCTTTTTCTCGTTATTCGTTGATGGTGGTCCAACAATACATATAAAATTTATAAATGCGTCTCTCTCTCTCTCTCTCTCTCTCTCTCTCTCTCTTTTTCTCTCTCTCTCTCTCCAAATATATATGTTTGCGTGTGTGTGTGTGTGTGTGTGTGTGTGTGTTTCTTGTACTTAGAATAACAGCCTTGTTTCTTCCAAGATAAATAACACATTAATAAACTGTTGGAGTGAGAATTTATTGTCCTCACACGATACCTCCCTTCCCCATCCACTTAATTGCAGTGCGTCGATGATTCACACTCTGTCCAGTTAAAAACATTTTACGTTTGAGAAGAAGAAAAAAAGCAAAACCAAAAAAAAAAAACAACCAAAAATAAAGAACAACAAGAAAACAAAAAAATGTTGAGAAATTTACCGTATGAGTCAAATTTGCCATCAACTTGTTAAATTTACGACAGTTCCTCTCATTCTCTGCCAATTTCTTCCTATTCTGTTTCTTAATGAAGTTGTGTCTTAATCAATGCAGCCGATATCTGTATTAACGTACAGTTCTGGTCAAAATAATAAAACGACCTGTTGAAATTCAGTTCTTTGAAATTTATTGAAATTAACTTCTTGAAAATTATTGAAATGCAGTTCTTGAAATTTGTTGTAATGCAATGCACAAAATCTTTTAAAAAGCAATTCTTGACGTTTATTAGAATACATTTCTTGAAGTCTATTGTACAGGGGTTGGACAAAATAATGGAATATCTAGAATCTTAGTATCATAATTTTTGAACTCCTATAAAACCATATATATAACTCGTTTGTTATTTTTATGTTTTTTTATATTATTAATCTTCTTGTCTTATTTTACTAAAATTGCTTTTTTTTTTTACTGAAATCATCAGAGGAAATGAATCAAAATTCATTTAAATAGCAGATCTATCAGACTTTAAAAGAGGTCAAATCGTTGGTGCTTATATGGCAGGCACTAGCGTAACAAAAACTGCTGAATTATTTGGTGTAATTACAGCATTTGAGAATGAAGGAAAAACCTCCTGACTGAAGCAAATCTCTGGAAAAAAAATGGAGTTGTTGGTATTTCCTTTTTGTTCATGGAGTTGTTGCTATTTCATTTTTGTTTTTGGAGTTGTTGTTATTTTTTGTTTGTTTATGGAGTTGTTCCTATTTCATTTTTTACTCAGTTGTTGTTATTTCCTCTTTGTTCATGGAGTTGTTGCTATTTTCTTTTTTGTTTATGAAGTTGTTGCCATTTCATTTTTTACTCAGTTCTTCCTATTTCCTTTTTGTATATAGAGTTGTTCCTATTTCTTTTTTATTTATTGAGTTGTTCCTATTTCCTTTTTGTTCATGGGGTTGTTGTCATTTCATTTTTTACGGAGTTGTTGCCATAGAATTTTTGTTTATGGAGTTGTTGCTATTTCCTTTTTGTTCATGGAGTTGTTGCCATTTCATTTTTTACGGAGTTGTTGCCATAGAATTTTTGTTTATGGAGTTGTTGCTATTTCCTTTTTGTTTATAGAATTGTTGCTATTTCCTTTTTGTTCAATGAATTGTTGCCATTTTATTTTAGTTTGTGATGAATTTTTATTTACAGAGGTACTGTTTACATAGGTGTGATAATTTTTGGTTTACTCAATTGTAAGAATCTTATTTTTGTTTACAGATGTATTGCAATTTTATTTTTGTTCTTGGAGTTGTTGAAATTTTATTTTTGTTTGCAAAGATGTTACATTTCTTGTTTTGTTTTTGTTGTTGTGCAATCTTTTCTTTTACGGTAGTGTTGGAATTTATTTTTAGTTCAGCTAATGTACATATCTTATTTTCTAATTTCCTTCAAATATCGAATAACTATTAAAAGGCTAAAAAGAAATTCTCAATTTTTTCACCGGTTCTGCTCTAGTAATTGCCCTCAATTGTTTACCATCAATCATAAAAAGACGTTCATGACTTTCCTGGTTTTCAAAGCTCTAGTCTTCTTTACGAAATGTTTTGAATCCATGTTGATTCAATAATTTGTTGACAGTACCCTGGCCAAATAAGTGGTTGATATTTCCGCTGCTTTACGTTTAAAAAATCATTTAAATTTGTCTTTTTCTTTCCAAATTTATTTTGAAGGTTGAAAATAAAACGAAATATCACACTACAATTTCTAAAAACATTTCAACAACGCCATCACAACCGAGAAATACGGAAAGGGAATCGAAAAAACGCACCAAGAACTGTCTCGTTTACACCCGAAATCAATCAATAAAAAAGAATCAATTCTACTCCATGGCATCTTTAATTTGATTGGTTGATTGATTGGTCAGGTTTTATGACATATCAACCATTGTAAGTTAATTTAACGCCAAATCCATTTTTATATAAATAATCAGTTCTATATCAAACAATTCAGATTAGCATGAGTACACAGTTTAATTGTCAAAAACGGTTATATTTCAAGCTATTCAGTGTAGTCAAACAGTTATAATTCAAACAATTCAGTTTGCATGAGTACAGTTTCAATGTCAAAAAACAGTTCTATGTCAAAAATTCAGTTGAGTGCAAGTACGCAGTTTAAATCTCAAAACAGTGGAAGGTTAAAGGTTGTTTAGGTTTTATGGCATATCAACCTTTGTAAGTTATTTAATGCCAAATCCATCTTTATACAAATAATCAGTTCCATTTCAAACAAGTCAATTTAGCATACAAAATAGTTCCATTTCAAACAATTCTGTTTAGCATGAGGAAACAGTTTAATAGTCAAAAACAATTCTGTGTGCAAATTATTTGAATTAGAACTGTTTGAATAAACTGAGTAGCTTTTTTAAGCTACTCAGTTTATTCAAACAGTTTTAATTCATCCAATTCAGTTTAGTATAAGTATAGATTTTATCTATACGAAGTTAAATGTCAAAACAGTTCTATATTAAACAATTCAGTTTAGCGTAAATACAATTTCAATGTCATAAACAGTTCCATTTCAAAGCATAAGTACGCAGTTTAGTTCTGTTAAACCCATAAATAGGGCCCTATCAGGTACTTCAACTCCGAGCCAGGGTGGACCTAGGATTGATGGCAATTTAGAAGTACTCTGCATTCAGGACACTCGTTGAGGGGGTGGTTCACCCTTCTGCAGAGAAGTCAGTGTATTCTATAGCCCTAGTCGACTGGGCAAGTTTAATTTGGGAAAATAACTCTTCAGAAATGGGCTACGAATCTCTACTTCACCCAACTTATTCATCAAACCTCTCTTCGTCTAACAACCACTCTTTAAATCTCTCGACAACTTCCCGCGATGTTGATTGATTGATTGATTTTAACGACATGTCAATCTGTATCGAATCAACTGATGCCATGAGGTTAGTTTAGAGCATACATAGCATGTTTATATTTACATTTTTTGTGTATGTTCTTTATAGTTTTTTTTACACACCATGATATCAAGTATTCCTGTCTAATACAAATAATTTGTACACAGTTATATGGTTTCAAGTATTCCTATCTAATATAAATAATTTGCACACAGCTTTAAGGTTTCAAGTATTCCTATCTAATGTAAATAATTTGCACACAATTCTAAGGTTTCAAGGATTTCTATCGAATACAAATAATTTGCACACAGTTATATGGTTTCAAGTATTCCAATCTAATATAAATAATTTGCACACAGTTTTTATGTTTCAAGTATTCCTATCTAATTCAAATAATTTACACACAGTTGCATACTTTCGAATATTCCTATCCAAAACTAATGTTTTACATTAATAATTAGATGGTTTCAAGCAATCAATGATATTCAATTATTATCATTTCTTTGGTCAGCTATTTGGTTTCACTGAACTAAGAATAATATTTAGGTTTAAAACCTTTTAAACGATAATAGTACTATTCAAAAAGAGGCATTTGTTAGTGCACAGTTATATAGTTTAATGTATACTTATAATTCTTAAACAGAACTATATGACCCTGCGATTGGATACTAACAGATACTGGCACTGTAGGTCAATGAAAGGTTACACCACACTGTCCAGAGCTCCAGAAGTGAAGACTAATCATCTGAGTCACTATTGTGCAATACTTAGAACTCCTCTTTTTTGAGGAAGTCTTGCCCTTCTGCATGGAATACACTTAGCTTATTCTAACCTTAACTAACAGGGTGGATTCCTGCTAGATGTAATTCACGATCATACAGCAACAAAAGTTTAATAAACTTTTATAATGTCTGGAACTGTTCTTCATCGCCACTTTTGGAATGTCCAGAACTGTACCTCCTCACCACTTTTATAATGTCCAGAATTATTTCTTGTTGAAATGTCCGGAACTAACCCTCGCTGCCACTTTTGTAATGTCGAGAATTATTCCTCGTTGCCACTTTTACAATGTCCTGAAATATTCATCATCGCTAATTTTATGATGTCCGGAACTGTTCCTCGTCGCCAATTTTATAATGTCCGGAACTAATCCTCGTCGCATTTTTGTGATGTCATATATATTCCTCGTCGCTACTTTTATAATGTCCAGAACTATTCCTCGTCGCCGCATTTGAAATGTTCGGAACTATACTCGCCGTCACTTTTATAATATCCGGAAATATTCATCGTTGCCTCTTTTATAATGTCCAGAATTATTCCTATTCGCCACTTTCGTAATGTCCAGAACCAATCCCCGTCGCCACTTTTATAATGTCCAGAATTATTCCTCGTCGCCACATTGTAATGTCCGGAACAATTCTTCGTCGCTACTTTTGTAATGTCAGGAACTATTCCTCGTCACCACTTAATTTAATAACTGGAAATAATCCTCGTCACCACTTTTATGTCTGGAATTATTCCCCGTCACTATTTTTATAATGTTCGAATCTATTCTTTGTCGCCACCTTTTAATACTTTGTGAGTAGGGGTGGGGTGGGGTAATTTTGCCGATACTTAAAATTCCTTCACTCTCATTCAATGTCGATTACTGAGTATGGAAAGCTAAACAATAGTAACTCATAATGTTACATTTCACGTCTATTTTACATAAGCAGGTGTCACTCTCGTCTCTCATACCTCTGACTTGACCCATTTATATATCCTCCACTTCGAGTCACATGAATTCCAGTAGCACAATCCATATCAACACTCGTATTTGTCGGCTGTAGATCCGTGTTCGAACCACGAGTCAGTATCGGTACATTCTTCTACATAACACCTTTCCTTTTGACCTGACTCCTTTTTGATTGTATCCTCTGGAGTCTGTATCTTTTCACGTTCAGTAATTTCTTGTGGCGTAGGTAGGTCGAAAGTATCGTATAGTACTCCCATAGGTATTTCTTATCTAAGACTTTCCAAATCAGTGTGTCTACGTCTTAGCAGGTTCAAGTGACATTTATACTCCCACCTTCGTCTCTACAGCTTATAAGTCATTCGACAGTCCCTTTTTTTATCACATGGTCTTTCCAAAGTTCTTGTCCCTTTTGGCATATCTTAATACATTTTCTCCAAGGTTAAAATATTTACTCAAAGGGATACTCCTTCATGTTGGCACCTTCCGTTTAGATAGTGTATTGTTGAACACTGATTTAATTTTTCTTGCGAACATCAATTCCGCCGGCGACATTCCAGATCTAATGTTAGGTTTTGGCGTAATTCTACAGACGCTCAGAAATTGCGGCAACCTTTTCTCATCCACCTCCTCCCTCTCTGATTTTTAAGAGCCCCTTTGAACGTGTCAACAAAGCGTTTCGCTTGTCCGTTCGATCTTGGGTGATAAAGGGGCGTCGTGATGTGTTGTATTTGTTTGGACTTGCAGAAAAACTTGAATTCAATAGACGTGAACTGTGTTCCATTGTCTGACACAATTTATCCAGGTATGCCAAACCATGAAAAGATTTCATGCAAGAAATTTATTCCTGTCGTGGTAGCTGGTCTTCAGCATTTCCGTATTTCAGGCCACTTGGTATAACTGTCGACCACCACCAGATAATATGCTCTATTTAATAACCCAGCGAAATCTAAATGTAAATGGGACCACGGAATGTCCCTTACCGCCCAAGGTTGGAATTTAATCAGCGGTGACTTCACTGCCAGAGAACAACCTTTGCATGATTTAACCCATGTCTTCATCCATTTTCGCAATGATGTTGGAATTACAACTCTATCAGCGTAACACAAGTACATCATCACAGAGTGAAAGTGCATAACTTTCATTTACTTTTCAAATTTTGACTTTGGCTGTAATTTCATCCTTCAATTTTAATATAAAGTCGTCGTTCCGCGACTTAACTCTTACTTGTTCCCGCGTCATCAGTAACTCTCTTACGGTATTATGTAAGACATTTTAAATTTAATTTTCAGTTTTTATTGCCGCAATCACTGTATCTTCAAGCGGTTCGCTGAATTTCGGAATTAAGCGAGACAGTTCATCAGCATGACTTAATTTCTTCGAGGGTAAATATTCCATTTTATAATTATAATTCAGTAGTATGGTTCCCCAGTGTTGCAGTCTATTTGCTGGATGTGTGGGAACACCCTTCTTTGAACCATATATAGACAATAGCGGACGATGGTCGGTTTGTAAGAAAAATTCTCGTCCATGCAGAAATTTATGGAACTTTTTCATGGCAAAAATTATAGCCAAGGCTTCCTTCTTGATCTGGCTGTAATTTTTCTTGGCTGCTATTAAAGATCTCGACGTATGCGCGATTGGCCTAGTTGTTCCATCGTCATATTTATGTAATATCATTGCTCGAATTCTCGAATCATTTGTATCTGATACGACGACAATGTTTAATTTGGGGTCAAAATGCGTAAGTGATAAATCAGATGTTAGAGCTTTTTGATCTTTTCAAATGTATTTTGGCATTTCTCTGTCCAAATCCATTGAGCGTCTTTCTTTAAAAAGGCATTTAAAGATGCTGTTAACTCATGAATATTTGGCATATACACATGACAGTAGTTTGTAAACCCTAAAAATGCTGGCAATTTCGTTAAATTGTTCGGAGTGGCCATGTCTTTAATAGCGCTTGTTCGGGAAAGATCTGGGCGTCGACCCTTTTCGCCAATAACTTGTCCTAGATACGTTATTCTGGACATTAATAGCTCACATTTTGTTTCACTAATTCTGATGGACTGCGGAATCGTAGTAAGCGAGATCGTACTCCAGTCGCGCTATTATGTTCACTTCTGGGCAAATACCCTTGGAAAAGGTATGAACCCTCTTATCCTCCCAGCTATGGGTTAAATAGTACCACTACTGTTCTTCTTGGAGAATGGCTTTGGCATTAAATAACCTACAAAGGTTGATATGCCATTAAACAAAGAAACCAAACCAAACTAATTCTGAACCTATATTCTTTGATCCTTTCGAATACCGTTTTTATGTCTTCCACTTGTTAGTGTCTGGTTTCTCGTTTAATCAGTATGTCATCCAGATATGGTTGCGTACAATCCAACCCAGTGAGCATTGTATCCATAATCTGTTCGAAAATGCTAAAATAAAAAAGAAGTTTATTCTTTTATTCCGAAAAGAAATTTATTCTTTTATTCGAAAAGAAGTTTATTCTTTTATTATTTTTAAAGAAGTTTATTCTTTTATTATTTTTCGAAAATGCTAAAGAAAAGAAGTTTATTCTTTTATTATTTTTAAAGAAGTTTATTCTTTTATTATTTTTCGAAAATGCTAAAATAAAAAAGAAGTTAATTCTTTTATTCCGAAAAGAAATTTATTCTTTTATTCGAAAAGAAGTTTATTCTTTTATTCCGAAAATGAAATGCTCAAGTTTAAATAATGCTTTATTAATAGTAGTCGTTAGTAGTTTCGAACACTTCTACTAGTTGGTAGGCATCCGACAAGTCCAACTTCGAAAAAAAATTTCCATCATTTAGTTTGGGGAAAATTTCTTCTGGGGTTAGTAATGGGTAATTATAATTTTGCAAGCTCTCATTTAGCCCCGTTGAAAAATCGATACATACGCGGATTGTGTTATTCTTTTTCTTTAAGTGAACAGTCTGCGATGACCATTCGGAGTAGTCTACTTTGGAAATGACCCCTAAATTCTCTTGCTTTGTGAATTCCTTATTGATCGGATCTAAGGCCACAAAAGGTACATTTTATTTAACTTTAAATTTCGCCTTTGCTTTTGTACACTTCCCAAGACCTTCCGAAAAACTTCTGGAAACTTTCTTTTTAATTCAGTTTTGAATTTTTCTGTTGCCGTAATATTACTTGTGGTGACCGTATTTACTTGGTTGCAGAACGAATTGATTGGTAGATACCAAAGATCAATTAAGGCAATACCATCCGTTCCGAATAAATTCGTTATGTTTTTGTTTTTTTTTAGCACAAGTACAACTGCTTTTTTGGTTTCTCCTACGAAAGAAACGTAACGGGCTAATTCGCCTAAAACATTTAATTTTCTTCCTGACACACAACGAGCAACGTTCCTCGAAGTCAATAAAGTAGGTTTACCCAGTTTTTTTCCAATTCTTTTCATTAATTATAGTAATATCGCACTCTGTATCCACTGTAATTTCATTTTCATGTTAGTCGTGACAAAAACAAATTTTCTCTTCAGAGGTGTTTCATTCGACAACTTGCTAATTTTTTTTTCTTTTCGCTTGTCGACTTTACCCAGTGTATCTACTTTGTTGATACTTTTTTTTTTTTTGGTTTCTCCTCCATTTTTATTATTTGCAACATGTACTCTTATGTCCTACTCTTCCACATTGGTATCATTTTTTGTTTCTAAAGAGGTACTCACTCTTAAAATGCTCACCACCACAACTGTAGCAAGTATAAGGTATTGAGGAGGCGGTGGGGGATATTATGATTTTTACTGTTTCACTGCGAGTTGAAAAACGTTTGTACTTTTCCTTAGATGGTAGGACGCTATGTATTTGTGAAATGTTTCTCTCCTCGATCCAAGCAATTTAAGTTATTTTATTTTCTCATTATCTAATTATAAGATAAGTAATGGTTTGAAAAGGTTTGAACCAACAAGCCCTAATGATAGTTGATCTAAACGGAGTATATTTATGTTACGTTTACTTTCGCGTAAATACCCTTGGGAAAGGCATGAACCCTCTTCTCCTCCCAGCTATGGGTTAAATAGTACCGCTACTGTTCTTCTAGGAGAATAGCTTTGGCATTAAATAACCTACAAAGGTTGATATGCCATTAAATAAAGAAACCGTTACCTACCCATTCATGGACTCTTCCAAATTCTATATTAATCGAGAACCAAGTTCTCTTGAAGATATTCGTCTGACAAGTAAGCCTAGCTTACGCCATCACTTTTCTCTGTATCTTGTTAATTCAATATATCTTTAAACTTATACTGGGTTCCGAGTTGTCTTTTCGTGGTCTCAATCTGGGTCCACATCAGAAAACAAACCAAACTAATTCTGTACCTATATTCTTCGTCGTTCTATTCTTATATCATCATCTGTGACTCCCCAAATCTCCATCGGTAAATTGTACCATTATTGTTTTTTGACAAGGATGGATTTGGCATTAAATACCCACTGGTCCAGTCGATTCAAGTTATCCTATTTACCAACCCCTCCGCTCGGGCAGGATATGACACAAGGTCAATTTTTTTAAGCGGATTTAACAGGTCTTAACTCATAGTTTTCCTTCTCCTAGACTAGTTGCCTGACCAAGGCTGAAGAACCTAGTCTGCCCTACTATTTACCCATAGTTGGAGGGAGAATAATTGGATTCATACCTTTCCCAAGGATATTAGTGCTATGTGAAATGCAATCAGTCTCGTCCAGGAGTTGAACTCGTGTCGCCGTGTTCATTTCCTACGACGATAACAATTACACCACGGGCATCTCCTCGATTCAAGTTATAGAATACACCGACTGCATCTCTGCAGAGAAATAAGACCCTTCTCCCAACGAGTGTCCTGTTTATGACATTAAATCATCTGATGGCGAGGTTCAACCGTGGAAATTTGGGGAATTTAGAAGTACTTGATCTCGCATATTTGCCAAGACTTTTCCAATAAGTCAACGATTGATAGTATATCTGTGCCGAATTCATAGATTATCACACTTAAATATTAACTGAACATTCAAAATAATGTTCATCTTTGTTGGAAAAATTACAATGAATATATTAACTTTCAGGTTTTTTAAAAAAATTATTCAATAAACAAGTATTTATTTACCAAACCCCTCTGCCACGAGTAGGATACGACTCAAGGTCAATTTATCTAAGCAGTATACAACTGGTTTTGAATTAATTTCCTTCTAGATCAGTTGCCGCACCAAAGATAAGGAGCCGAGTCAGCTCTATTATTTTAAATTCTCTATACGCTGGCGTCCTTCAGCTATTTTTGGGAGTGTTAATTTTGAATCCATTTCTAATTTATTTAAAATCCCGGATCTTATTTCCGCCTCCTCGTTTGAAGTCAAACCTTGAACGAATATCAGACATTTAAATGAGTCGGAAGTTAACTTGTATAACATAAACTTGTCACATCCTCGATTGACGACCCCTGCGTAGGTGACAAAATCGTCGTCACATTTTACTCGAGATAATTCCATCGGGCATTGAATAGTGAAGGTCTGTCTCCGAAAATTTTGTTAGTATACCAATAGTTTCAAAATTTATTTCGCCTGGTTAAAAGAAAATTTTCATATTTTTTGTGTTCGGCTGTGGACAGTTTCCTTAATAATATTCTGACTTCTCGTCATTCCAATGAGAACAATCCTTTTAGAAGGCGCCTTCGTATTTTCTATAATACGACTGAAAATTTAACCCCCCTCGTCGGGGTTATAAATAAATTTGCTAATGGAATGGCGTGATTAAATCAGACGCTTTTCCCTCTGTAGTTTTAACCAACGATTCGAAAAACATTTGCTGTTGTTTCTCAAGTTGAGATTGTCATTCCAACTGGTCCCTATGTTGTTGTAATTGTAATTCTTGTTTTTTCTTTGTTGTTCGTATTGGTCTTTTTGTAACTGAAGCTGTAATTCCTGTTGTTGTTTTTGCAGAGCCAACATTTGAGTCATAATTGCTCGTCCATTTTCCTTGTACTTCGTAGAATATTTCAATCATTACTGGTAGGATACGTATTTTTTGTAGCCCACATATAAGTTAAAAAAGGAACGTATTTTTTCTCTGTAGTGTGCATATAAGTTCAAAAACGATTCCTCGTTGCCTCTTTTGTAATGTTCCGTGATGGGGTTGAAATATGGCCGATACTTAAAAATCTCTTCACTCCCGTACAATGCCAAATAGTGAGTCTGGAAAGCGAAACAATACTAACTTGCAATGTTACATTTCACATCTATTTTGCATATGCACGTATCTCTCTCAGACCTCTGACTGACCCATTTATATATCCTCCACTTCGAGTCACTTAAAATCCAGTAGCACAATCCATTTAAACACTTGTTTGTAATATCAATGTTTTAAAGTACCAATGTATTAATAAAGTTTACAATCATTTTAAACCAGTGAACACTCCATAAAGTAAAGTAAAGTAAAGTTGGCGACTGTAGTCTAGGGCGACCAGAAGGCTCCATTTTCAATAGCTTCTAACCCAAGGTGTAGGGGAGGGCGCAACTCCTTTCCCTGGATTTCTCCACTTTACCCTCGATACGTACCCGATACTGCTGAGTGTAAAGCAAGGAGGCATGACGTGACCTGGGGTTGAACCAGGTCTCCCGGGTCATTGGCGTACACTCTAACCATTAAGCCAACGTCCGGTATAAAGTAAAGTTGGCGACCGAAGTCGAGGGCGACCCGAAGGCTCCCTTTTCAATAGCTTCTACACCGAGGTGTAGGGGAGGGCGGTACTCCTTTCCCTGGATTGCTCCACTTTACCCTCAATACGTACTTGATATTGCTGAGTGTAAAGCAAGGAGGTATCAAGTACCATTTTTAAAGTCTTTGGTATGACACGACCAAATATTGAACCCAGGTCTCCGCGACCATTGGCGAACACTCTACCCATTAGCCTAGTGAGCCGGTTTTGTTATTAATACATCGCAATATTTATGCGGAATTGGTAGAATTTTGGCAAGAGGAGCGAATATTTTTACTTTTACTGTTGCTTACGTAGGAACAAGAGCACCAATCACTGAATGCTCATTCTAAACTTTCTCCTTTACACACACACACACACACACACACACATATACATATATATATATATATATATATATATATATATATATATATATATATATACGTGGTTTCAATAAGTTTTCGGACTTTTTTTTGTACAGGCATTTAAAATTGTCGCAGACCCTTGAAAATTCAGTATGTTATTGCTATACATTTTATGAGATGACTGATCCATTTTTATGATTTCAGGTTCAAATCAACAGCGACAGCAGGTTTTCGAATATGCCCTACTAAAGCCTGATTGTCACAGCTGGTGAATTTCAAAAATGCAATCTGGACATGAGGACACTTTAGAAGAATGATATGAAATAAAATTCTGAGTTAAACTTGGAAAAAATGCCACAAAAACGTATGGAATGCTTCAGACTGCTTTTCGACCATCTTGCATGAATCAAGCATTAGTTTTTGAGTGGCATAAGAGATTCAAGGGAGGCAGAAAGTCTATGAGGGATGATGAGAGGTGTGGGAGGAGTAAGGATGTCAATACACTAGAGTTGATTGGCCAAAGGCTTAGGGTTACTACGTTGAGGTTTTAAGGGAGTTCAGGAAGAGATTCCGTCGGAATAGGCCAGCACTCTTCAAATCGGGTCAGTGGCATTTCCACCAGGACAATGCACCAGTCAACTACTCCATCCTTGTCACAGACTATTTGACCAAGATGGGCATGAAGACAGTTCCTCACCCACCCTATAGTCCAGACCTTGCTCCCTATGACTTTTGCTTATTCTCTCAGCTCAGAGGCTGTCATTATGAGACAATTAAGGAGATGAAAGAGGCTGTGACGAAAGTCATTGACACGCTGACACGAGGACTTCCATGGGGCCTTCGAGAAGTTGTTGGAACGGTACAAGTGCATTACAGCCGGAAGACTAGAGTTTCATGTGTGTACTATCAATAAAAGTGCCCATACGAAAAAAGTCTGGAAACCTATTTAATGATCCTCGTATATATATATATATATATATCATTGCCATCACGACATGCTGACAGTAGAGCGCTCTCTGACACACACACACACACACACTCTCTCTCTCTCGCCAGCAGTCCCTATCATCCATTGCTTCTGACAAGTCCTCTAGACTGCATCCAGTCTCCGCACAGTTAATATATATAAGTTCTTGGTGGTTGGCTCACCAGGTCTTGTTTTACTTGGTTGATTTGTAAGATAGGGGGTAATTTGCTGTACAGTTATTGCTTTGTAAGTTGCTGCGTAGGTGTATTTGTGTGTAATAATGATATTAAAAATAGGCAGTGATGATTATGGCAACATAGGAACTCTGAGTAATGGAACGATTAACATATATATATATATATATATAATGTAAACTAGCGAAAGCTACTACATAATGCCCAGTAATTTCTAATCTGACGTGGGTCGTCTGCTGGCTGAGTGGTATGATACTAAGTCTAACGTAAAGTTGGGCGGCTTTCGATCCCAGCTTCAAGTGTCCTTCGTATCTAGCCACACTGAAGAGTTGTGATACAACGAAACAATCATTCTGTCGATGACAATATATATATGTAGTGACTAACGTGCTGGTCTGTGGTATAGTAGTAAGCGAGTTTGAATTCCAGTCGTGCTATTACAAGCATGTTCGCACTAATAACCAAGGAAAGGTTTGAAGCCCCTTATTCCCCGTGACTCTGACATCGGAGTATGCAAGTTCGAACTCAAGTCCCGCTTATACGTTTATTTTCGGACAAATACTCTTGATAAAATAATGAAACACTTTATTTCTAACAGTAACTGGTTAAATAGTACCATTATTTTTTTTACAAGGATGAATACAGCATTAAATAACCCCCGAAAGTTGATACGCTATTAAGCAAAAAAACCGAACGAAACAAAACCAATACTTGCGTTTCGCGATGACATTAATTTTTCAAAATAAGTTTTCAATTTGCAATATTGCAATACATATATCAAAAAAAAGATTTTTCAAAAGTTACCAAATGGTGTGGACTGTATGTCAACGCACATACCTCTGCAGCAATATCTCATCTACTGAAAACAATATCGATTTGCGCATAGAAAAGACGTGGATTGCTATTAACAAGTTATCGCTCGAATGGAAATCTGATCTCTCTTATAAAATAAATGGCCCAGTCGGCTGGGGCAGCAGAATACTCCGACTGCGTCTTTGTAGAGGAGTAAGACTTCCCCAACGAGTGTCCTGAATATGACATTAAACATGGAGAGGTTTCAGTAATGATGGAGCTATGGGGAATGCAGAGTACTCCTTCATTGCCATCGCTCTCAGGTCCACTCTGTCCCGGAGTGGTAGCACCTGATAGGGTCCTATCTATGGATCAAATATAACTAAACTGAGTACTTATGCTAAACTGAATTGTTTGAAATAGAACAGTTTATATGTATGAAAATAGATTTGGCATTAAATATCCTACAAAGGTTGATATGCCATAAAACCAAACCAAACTATTATTAAAACAAAACTAGATTTCTTTGAAGATGTGCTTCGGCTATACTAATGTATGGATGCACCTCTTGGACGCTAACGAAACGCATGGATAAAAAACTAGGTGGGAACTATACAAGAATGCTACGTACTGTTTTAGAACAAATCTCGGAACCATTCTAGTAAAACGAACACGACATCCTTCATATAAGCATGCCGGTGTTAGTCCACCAACAAGGACTTACATACATCAGCTCTGTGTGGACACTGGATGCCATCTAGAGGACTTGCTTGGAGCGATCGATGATAAGGACAGAAAGCACAAGATAGTCAGGGAATTCCGTACTAACTGTACGACTTGTTATCAATGATTTCACACACATACATACAAATATATATATACTGATTTTAAAACGTGTGCTTGATAAAATATTTCACAAACGATTAAAATATCCTAAAATCCTAAAAAAAAGGGGCCCTTTATTTAGGTCACTTCTCTTTTTTAGGATTTTAAAATATTTTACTATGCACACACTTTTAAAACAATATTAAAATTCTGTAATCACCACAACATCTTCATATATATATATATATATATATATATATATATATATATATATATATATATATATATTTGATTGAACATAATCGACATTTTTGTCAACATATTTTTTTGTTTATCCTTTCGAATTGCCGTATTGATCTTATGATATTCGGCGGGAATTGGTTGATAAACCTTCCATGATTATTTTTTTCCAAAGTTATTCAACCAATTCCTGCCGAATACCATAGGATCACTACGGCAATTCGAGAGGATTAACAAAAAAATATGTAAACAAAAAATGTCTATTTTGTTAAATCAAATATGTATCAATGAAGAAATGCTACCAATATATATATATATATATATATATATATATAAGAGGTCTCATGAAACTGGGCTTTTTAACGTTGGTATAGCAACCAGTTTAAGAAAGGAAAAACTCTGAATTCAATTCTGTTAAACTCCACTTAGAAATTGACCTTGTGTCACATCCTGCGGTGGGGTTGGTGAATACGTATGAGAACTTTGATAATCAATCTATCTATCAATCTCTCTCCCCCCCCTCTCTCTCTCTCTCTCTCTATCTATCTCAGTTTGTCCTACCCAGTTAACGGGGTTTAGAATACGCTGTCTGTATCCTCTGACGATGAATAAGACCCCGCCCAAATAGGGCTATCCTAGGTATGATTAAACTCCATCTGATGGTGAGGCTCTATTTCTGGATATGTGGAGAGTGTGGAGTGCTCCTTTATTACCAATTACTCCCAGGTCCACCCAGAAACGGATTGGTAGTTTCGGTTTGGGTTCTATCAATTATTTAAATAGATCGGTTTAAAAATATTTAAAATCGATAGGACCGTAGGCAAAAAAGTTTTTGAAAAATAAAAAAAAAGGAAAAAAGAAAAACACAAAAAATAACACCCCTCAACCTTCCAAAAGCTAGCAAACAAAAAACAAAAAAACAGAACAAAACAAAAAGCAAAAAACACAAAAAAGCTCTTAATTAACGACACAAAAATCTAAAAATGATCTTGAAAGGAGCGTGATTCTCTAAGCTTTAGGCACAAAATAATCCTAGACGAGTTGACATGCCGTTAAAATCTATCTATCTATCTATGTGTGTACGTGTCTGTGTGTACGTGCGTATGTATGTGTGTGTGAGTATGTGCGTGTGTTTGTGTGTATATATATATATATTCTCATTCCTTGTCGTTTACTCAAAAAGATATATTTACCTTTTTCAACTTCCTGTTTAAATAATTTAATTAATTTCTTCAATGGGTCTTTGAAGAAAAAACAAAGCTATGGCTGTGTGAAGGGGTAGACCACTACGCACCTCCAATGGCTAAACGCCATCCTCTTTACTGCTGTAAAGGAATGACGTCATCAACTCTCTAAGGCCTCTGATTGGCCTCTTCCGATGATCTATTGTAAGTTTTTCTCTCTTTCATTTTCTTTTCTTTTTAAATTCTATCATAATATCCACCAAGCGTACACCCGCCTCTAAATTGAATTATCATCCTTACATCCTTTTTATTGTCTACAGCCCTCTTGTTGGAACGTGGGATACAATTTTATTTAAATATAGAAACACGTTTTTTACTGGCCTTTGTGTCACCGTCGTGTTGGATAAAAATTAATTTGATTTCGTTCTTTCAATGATTCATTCATTCTTATTTGGCTTCCTTTGTTTCTTTTTTTCTTTCTTTCTCTTTTTGTTACGCCTTACTTTATCTATCTATCTATCTATCTATCTATCTATCTATCTATCGTTAACTTCCAACATTCTTTCTTTTTTTCTTTCTTTCTTCTGTTTGACTTTACCTCTTTCTTTCTTTCTTTCTTTCTTTCCATTGGTCCCTACAAAACTCGCCTTTTGAAGTGAGTGTTACATTAATTTCCTTCCAAATTGTCCCTTTGAAATACAATACATTTATTTGTTTAATGAATTGTTCAATTTACTTGGCTATTTAGTAAAGATGTAAGTAAGAGAAAGAACACAATTAGAAAATCAAATTGACCTTTTTCGCTAATCTTCCAATTTAGTGTTCTCTGCAATTAATTATTCTAAAAACGGTTTTCTACTGTGTATTGAGTTTGTATATTTCGAAAAATAAAGTTCTTTGAATAACGTAGAAATCCTAGATAATCTTCTCATTCTATCGATGGAACAATCTAGACGTCAATACTATTGAAAATTTTTGTTGGGATTTAAAAAGAAATGGTTTTTGAAAAGACTCGTTCCACCAACGAAGATCTATTAGTAGTTATTCGGGAAAGTTAGGACTAATTTGATAACGAATACAGGGTGTTTTATTATTGTTGAAACAAAGAAACCAAAGCACTATAAGGGACTAGACTTTTTCCAAGAGATGCAAGGGAAAATATTATGAAATAACCCAATGATGAGGAAAAAATGATATCAATTTCTTTCTAAAATGCTCCATACAAAAGTTCCATAACGCAAAATTCTAATAACTACCATTCAGCAAATTGGTTTGGTGAAGATGAAATCATTTTTCGGGACAATCAATTCTCTTATTGGGGATTAAAGATTTTCTTCAGGCGAGGCTATTAAATCAATGACATGGCCATCAAATAGTCCGGATCTCAATCCAGTTCCAAATTTCAGATGGAATTTTTCTAAATGGTCCACGAAAAGATTCTATCTACCAAAGAAGATCTATTAACTGCCATTCAGAAACTTAGTATGTTCGTAATAAAGTCATTTCTTAAGACAATAAGGCGTATTGTCGCAGACCAAAGGGAATTAAAGATTTTTTTTCAGGGAAGGCTTATAGAATCAATGACTCGGCCAACAAATAGTCCGGATTTTAAACCAATTGAAAATTTCCCTGTTGACTTTATTCTCTTTCTCTTTTCTTTGAGAAATAGTCAACATTTTGACACATTTAACCAAATATAGCGAAACCATGCCTTGAACGACACAGCAGATCCTTTGTGTGAGGACATTTTACGAAACTAAGTCTTTCAAGATTGTTCAAGCAAGATACAGAAGGAAGTTCAATTTCAACACATTTCCAAACAGGAGTCAGATTTTCAAGTTGGTCAAGAAATTTGAGATCCATAGCACTCTTAAAAATCATAGGGAAACGGATTCTCCACGATTGGTGTCCGATTACAATCCGAACATCCAAGAATATTACCAGGGTTCATGAAACAGTCGGCCAGAGCCCTTACAGATCTTACTCTGAATCTAAATCCAGAATATTCGAAAAAAAAATGAATATTTGGGAAAAAAAAGTTTAATGAAAAAGTTCCTTCTTCCAAAGAAGGAAGTTACTTACCAAGTAACAGAAAGTCACCAAAAAGTGAGCGGATAGAAAATGTTCCTTTAGCCATTCTCATTTTCCCCGAGCAGTTTAATTCCATGCTTGTTTTGGGGTCATCAAGAGAGAATGTGCACCGTGTCGGGGCCTTCCTCTCTACGATTTTGTTTGCACATAGTACCCTTCTCACTGACATGAGGCCCCTTTAAAGCATCCAAAGAAGATCTATTCACTGTCATTCAAGAAATTTGGAACCACTTCACTTAAGAATATTTCATTAAATTTATCAAATCCACACCTGAAAGAATTAAAGCTGTCTTAAAAGCTCAAGAAGAAACAACTAAATAATATTTTTTGCAAATGAATTCCATCATATTTTTCTCTGGGTGGCTTAGAAAATAATTGTACTATTAATTCAGATAATTCAATTTAGCTTACGAAAGATCATTTTATAAATCCAAAGTAGTCATTTATAAGAGAAAATAAATTTTGCGTTTTGACTGTTATTAGCTTATTTACTGCTGAATAATAAAAGCCTGAAGTAAATACCATCTAAAGGGACTGATTCCATAGTTTTTTCCCGGGATAAAAGAAAAATACATTAAAAAGGATTGTTACTATAAAAATGCATTAGAAATTATTTTTACTATAAAAATGCATTTGAAATGATTTTTTCAATAAAAAACACATTTGAAATGATTTTTACAATGAAAATCCATAAGAAATGATTTTTACTATATAAATGCATTAGAAACGATTTTTACTATGAAATTAATTGGAAATGATTTTTACTATAAAAATGCACTGGAAATGATTTTTACAATAAAAATACCTTGGAAATGATCCTCACTATAAAAATGCATAGGAAATGATCCTTTCTAAGAAAATGCATTGGAAATGATTTTTACTATATAAATGCATTAGAAATGATTTTTAATATAAAAATTCATTAGAAATGATTTTTAATATAAAAATTCATTTGAAATGATTGTTATTATAAAACTGTTCCTGAAAAAAAGTGATTAAACTATCACCAACTTTCGCTCGACACCCAGTATATATGTTTGAATATTACATTGAAATTAGTGAATCTTAGGGAAAAGTTTGTTATTTAAACCTTTTAAGGCAATATCAAGTCAAGTGGTATATATTTCTATCTAAAAATTTATCCTGTGTTTTCTAATTTATTGTTTTTTCAGGCAAGATTGATGTGTCAATAAAATAATATTACACTAAATTTTACGTTCGTTTAAATAAAATAAAATTGACTTAGGTCTAAGTAAGATAAAATTGACTTGGGTCTAAATAAAATAAAATTGACTTAGGTTTAAATAAGATAAATTCAGGAAGGATTAAATGAATAAAATTGACCTTGGTTTAAAGGGAATAAAATTGACTTAGGTTTAAATACGATAAACTTAACCTAGTTTTAAATTGAATAGATATGAATAAGGTTTAATTAGATAAAATCAACTTAGGTTTGAATAAGATAAAATTGACCTTCGGTGAAATAACATATAATTGACCAAGGTTTTAAAAAGATAGAATTTAGGTAGGATTAAATGAATAAAATTGACCTACGTTTAGATAACATAAAATCAACCTCTGTCGAAATAGCATAAAATTGACGTAAGATATGTGAAACAATATTGACCTCGGTTTTATTGACATAAAATTAACATGGATCTAATTATAATAAAATTGATCTAGGCTTAATTAACATAAAATTTACCTAGTTTTAAATGAAAAATAATTGATCGAGATTTAAATAATATAAAATTGATCTACGTTTAAATAAGATAAAATTGATATAAGTTTGAATAAGTTTTTCCCAGCATTCCATTCACTAATTTCAATTTTATCAAATAGTACTATTTTACATCACTCACAAAAGGATTATTTGCTAATCTGTTATGCATAGCTTAAATCACGGTCATAAAAATTTCGATAGGTTTTTATTTCCCTCTTGTTAAAGTTTTCTATTGATCTGATTACCTTACCATTGACAACCACATAGAGAGTTGTAACGTTACCTAATACTTTTCTCTTGAATTTTTAGATTTTATTCAGATTTTTGTCTGATGAAGCTTGCATGTGGCGAAACGTTATAATAGATACTGGGTGTCTCAAAATAGAGGCAACCCATTTATACAATAATTCATATTGCGTCAAGTCATCTTTCATGTGAGTCTTAAAAAGCAATCATATCACTTCAGGAAGGTCAAGCCTGATGACAAAGGTAGAAATTGATTGACTTTATCCGACAGTGCACGTGAAAGAACAAGTTCTTGGAAACGTCTCCGAAGGGACTTTTTCGAACTCCTGACAGAATCTCTCACTGCATCCACATTGTCAGAACATCTTGCAGTCAACTTCCTGCCAGATCAAGGATTTTCTGCTTCGTTGTTGAGGTTTTTTACAGACCCAGTGGCTTGAAATTTGGGTACCCAACGATCAATTTAGTTTTTCAAGGGATAATTGTTAAAGATAGACTTCCTTCGAAATTTTGCTAGCACAATTTTAAATGATTTTGTTTCCAAATAAGCAGTGACGCAAAATATTTTTTCTTCTCTTGTCCAAGGCATTGTGAGTGAGGATTAATAGTTGTTATAGTATACTGTTTTCAAATGTGATACAAAAAGAAGGCATCATTCTTATTAGAATAGTTATTAGCAGTCACTCAGGTCTCATACATATTGAAACATTCTATATATGTATATGATATACGTCTACGACACAAGACATAAAAAAATAGATTCAACCCATTAATATGATAATGGTTTATTTTTGAGTCAAGCGCAATGACTGTCATTTGAAACACATCCTGTAAAATATGCATCCTTTGAGCAAGAGAAATCAAATCAATGTGTTTTAATTGTTGTTATATCAGATTCCAGGACATGCAATCTTTTTTTGAATTTCTTGCCTCCGTAATAAATCATTATCATATTAATGTGTTGCTTCTATTTTGAGACAACTTTGAATGAGTTTGTTTCCAAATAAGTAGTGACGCAAAATATTTTTCCCCTCTTATCCAAAGCATTGTGATCGAGGATTAATAGTCGTTATAGGATACTATTTTCAAATCGGAAACAAAGAAGAACACAACATTATTATTAGTCGAGTTATTAGCAGTCACATAGGTCCTATGCATATTGAAACATCCTACATTAATGGATTGCATTTATTTTGAAACAGTTTTGAATGATTTTGTCTCCAAATAAGTAAGGTGTTGTTGACGACCGTAGTCGAGGGTGACCAGAAGCCTCACTTTTCAGTAGCTTCTACACCTTTCCCTGGATTGCTCTACTTTACCCTTGTTACGTACCTTATATTGCTGAGTGTTAAACAAGGAGATATCAAGTACCATTTTAAAGTCTTTGGTATGAAGCGACCTGGGATTGAACCTCGGTCTCCCGGACAAATCTGAAACAAATAACAGTACATTATTATTTGTTGAATTATTAGCTGTCACATTGATCCCATCTGTATTGAGACACACTATATATCAACACTCAACTAAATTGGTTTTACATCTTATTTCTCTTCTATGTATATATTTGAATGAATTTAAAATAAGCGAGATCCTTTCAAGATGTCCTGGGTAACGGCTGTTAATTCCTTGGACGAAGATATCGGCTGCCAAAATCTTCTTGAGAGTCGGTACTTTTTTGGCCGGCTAGGTAACTTGGAGTTTTTACGGAATTAGAAAATATGAAAGCATCAATTTTCGGATTTCTTGAGTTTGTTTGAAAGTTTCTTTTGTAATTTATCAGCTAAAGACAACGTGTTTTATACACTTTCTGTTCCCGTTTTAATATCGATCCAGAATGATCCTGATGTTTCTATCTATGAAGGAGTAAGGATTCTTAATAGGAATTCGTAGTTATCTCTATCACATTGAAGACTAGAGTAATTTTTAAAAATAACCTTCAGCGCTGTCTAATGGTCTTAGACCATTAGACATTTAACATTCAGCAGTATAAGCTGAATCAACTTACATGCATTTTCTTATAAAAACATACTTTTCCTATAAAAATGTATTTTTCAAATAAAAATTTATTTTTCTAATAATTCTTTAACAAATGTATTTTTGATAAGAATGTATTTTTCTAAGAAAAGTAAAGTTGGTGACCTTAGTCGATGGTGACCCGAAGGCTCCCTTTTCGATAGCTACAACACCAAGGTGCTGGGAGGGCGCTACTCCATTTCCAGGATTGCTTTATCCCTACTTTATATTGCTGGGTGTTAAGCAAGGAGGCATCAAGAACCATTTTCTCGATCTGGAGATTGAACCCTAGTCTCGTGGGCCATCGGCGAACGCTCTAACCATCATGCCAGTGTCCAGTAAGAATATATATTTCTAATAAATAACAATTTTTTTTTCTACAGAATGTATTTTTTCTAATAAATGGATTTTTCTAATAAACCTATTTTCAATTAATGGATTTTTCTAATAAACATATTTTTCTAATGAATGAATTTTTTATAAGATATCTTTTTTAATAATTATACTGTTCGATTAATTTTTTTTCTATAGAATGTATTTTTCTAATAAAATGGATTTTTGATAAATGTATTTTTCGAATAAAATGCATTTTTCAGTACATATATATTTTTCTATTGAATGTAATTTTCTAATAATTTTTTTCAAATAAAAATGCATTTTTCTAATAAAAATATACTTTTCTAATTAATGTAATTTCCTTATAAAATGTATTTTTCTAATAAATGTATTTTTTCTTATAAATGTTTTTTTTATTTACTAGAAAAAACATTTATAAGAAAAAATACATTAATAAGAAAAAATACATTCATAAGAAAAATAAACATTTATAAGAAAATTAAACATTTATAAGAAAAAATACATTTATTTTATAAAAACAACAAATTATTTTATTCTTTCAGAGCATTTTAAGAGAATTGCTCTTACAAAAGCTCGCTATGATGTGCCGTCTCATGCACGGTTCCGGTTGCATACATACAATCAAAGAAGAAGAAGAAGGTGAGAGATAATGAACGGGAAACAACAGAAGAGGCTCTGTTAGTGATGAAGGCAGCTGTAAGTGCCGGGTGTGTGAGGATAGTTATAACGGTAAGAGGCGGTTCGAAGTCAGGGATTGTTGATGATAGAAAACGACTTGGAGTAGATTTTTGTTCTCGTTGCTATAAAGAATGAAGGGAGTGAGGTGAAAATGGGGCTCTTTTGTCGCTATGTGAGGCGCAGAGTGTATGCGATGGAGGGGGAGTATTTGCTTGTGTGGGACGGCGAATTTTTGAGGATGCAGCCTGTAAGTATCGTGTGATGGAGAAGCGGACTTGTTTCGGGTGGGGTTGGAGATTATTGTCGATTCGAGGCATCTGGGTGGATGGATGGGACGGGTTAGAGTTTGGAAGTTATTGCCACCCCGTGGACGGAAGAAGGTATGTGTTTGAGGTGGGGCACATAGAAATAGACTAAGCAAAGGACATTTGGAATGTTGTGGGTTGTTGTAACGTGATGTCGACAAAGAGAATTATGAAATAGGAAATAAAACAAAAAACAAATAGAAAAAACAAAACAATCACCCCAAAAAGCATCTTTAAACAAAAAGCTAAAAAAATATCCACTAAATAGCAACACACACACACACACACACACACACACCTTCCGGGTATCTAATTGTACCTAACACACCAAGATACAGTTGCATTCAATATGGGAGAAAAAAATTAAAAATAAAAACTTTTTCCCAAGCTGTTTGCGTGGTAAAATGGTTTGCAGATCACAGACCATAGAGAGTGAGTTCGATTCTAACAGAGTGCCCGATATTTCTCCCCTTGTTCCAATGGCCCAATTAGCTGAGACTGTAGAATAGACCGACTGCATCTTCGTAGAGGGGTAAGAGTCATCCAATGAGTGCCCTGGGTATGACACTAACTAATCTGATGGTGAGTCTCTAGTAATGCTGGAGCTTTGGGGAATGCGGTGTTTCCTTTTATTGCAATCGTTCCGAGGTCCACTCCGGTCCGATGTGGTAACACCTGAAAGGGTCCTATCTATGGGTCAAATGGAAGTGTTTCACATTTAAACTATGTACTTAATGCTAAACTGGATTGTTTGAAATAGAACTGTTTATATGGATAGATTTGTCATTGAATAACCTACAAAGATTGATATACCATTCAAGAAAGAAACCAAACCAAATCATCTTTTTGGACTGGTCTCATAAAAAGGAAGACGTGAGGGTTTTTTTTTTAGGTCGATGTAGGAAAGATTCCTTCTTTTATAATGGTTGATATCCCATAAAACTAAACCAAACCAAACCTTGTTCCAACTCTAAGCTAAAAATACATTTTTTAAAAGTTTTTATTTACTCATTAATAAGAAGCCCTTTCAAGCGTAATATAATGCTAACAGGCTAATTTAGCGAATTCGATTCTCACTGTGTGGCCCATATCGTTCGCCTTGGCCTTCTTCGAAATCTAAGCTAAGAATACTTTCCTTAGCATGCAAAGATTATTGTTAGTGAGTTCGATTATCACCTTGTGTTAAATTAAGCAAAACTTTGGGAATCACTTTTTACCCATCACTCACAAAAACAATTGTTAAATTGAAAGCCTCACAAATTAAAAGGTTGTAACGTTGAAAAGGAAACGAGGAGGTGGTTACTTGCTCTCGGTGACAAAAGTACAGTCGATTTAGGAAAAAATCCTTTTTTCTTATAAATCTTCGCCCCGCCTCTAATGAGTTCAGAACGGTTTCTCTTAAGCCCCTAAAATATACAATGGATTCCCTTGGCACATTAAACTCAACTTCCTGCTTTAAAAATTCTAATGCTGATTCAATTCCGTGCACATCAAACCACAAGGACTCTCTCGACTTTTACAACCGCAGCAGATGAGAGAATAGGTGGACTCATGCTTTTTCTAGGGGCATAAAAGCGAAGTGAAACGTAAACAGCATTGTCCAGGGTTTGATCCGGGGTCACCGATTCGATTACCAACGACGACAACCGTTTCGTTATGAATTGCAATGAAAAACAAATAATTCCTCTGCAGAATTGTTTTCAGAGTTGGCTGGACGACATTGCAAAGCGAATTAATCCCTCAAGCGAATTTTAAAACAAACAAGCAAAAAACAATAACAACAAAAATTTAACAAAAATGATTTCGGCAGTTGCAAAAAAAAGTTAATGTCTCCAAGAGCCTAATTTCTTAAATCTTAAAATTTTATTTGGACTTGCAATATTTTTCCGAGCGTACCACGGTGGCTTTGCGCTTGACTCTGTGGGTTGTTTAATTTCTTCGTAACAGTCTTGCACACACATTTGACTGCTTTGCTAAGAACTTGCTGATTAAAAGTTTCTTAATAAGGCTTCCGGCGATACCTCTCTGCTATTTTGATCTTTAAAAGCCTTTTTATATATTTTTGACGGCTTCCCAGAGAGATTTTTAAAAATTTCTCAACATAAAAATTTTTATTCATCCAAAGTTTATTATTATTGATCATAGCATTCAAAGCTTGATATTTTAGAATGATCTGGTTTGATTTTGGAAGGCAAAGCTCAGTCAGAAAGAAGAGACATTATAAGTTTGATTTACCAAGACTTGTTCGTTTGTTTTGTGTCGACCAAATTTTACCAATCGTTCATTATTGTATATTGCTTTCTCGGCTCCAGATAATTTTGTCAACAAAGATTCTTTTTCCATCTCTTGGTTCTGATCGGTGCAGTAAGATTTCACAAGTCGTTTTCGCAGCGTTCGGTGTCTCAGTCTGACCGTGGGAAAATCTCTCTCTGACCGCTCAAATGTCTGTCTTTTCTGTTGACTGCCCCTGGTCTCCTCTGCCGACTGCTTATATGGAGTAAAGCGGAGTAGATACAATTTCCCCACCCCATGAATTATAATATGTAAATCGCTTTGACCACCATGCATTTTCACATAATCTTTGAATCTCTACAGGAGACTGCTTCTCAAGTAGTACTAAAAATGAATTTGGATTCCCTGCTGAGTTTAATTTACCTAGAATTGTTTGTTTGTTTTGTGTCGGCCAGATTTTATCGATCGTCCATTATTCATCTTTTATCCGAGAGTAATTAGATCTCACATCTTGCAAATTAATTTCTACCTAATGCATATTACCTATTACAGACTGACATCATATATTGCATATTATATATTACCAATTATAAAGTAAAGTTGGCGACCGTAGTCAAGGATCCCTTTTCGAGGACGTCACTCCTTCCCTTGGACTACTCCACTTTACCCTTACCTTATAATGCTGAGTGATAAGCAAAGTGGCATCATGTACCATTTTTTGTGTCTTTGGTATGACTCGACCTGGGATTGAACCCGGGTCTCGCGGGCCATTGGCAAACACTGTAACCATTATGCCAATACCTATAAATTTTTTAGTGTAAAAAAACAATGATAGGTAAAGATTGTACCTCAGCAACAGCGTCTCATCTACTGAAGGTGATGTCAATATGCGCTAAACGAAGGTGTGGAATGCTATCGATAGGATATCTATCATATGAAAATCTGATCTACCTGATGAAATGAAACGCGATTTCTTCCAAGCTGTGGTTGTGTCAATACTACTGTACGTATGCACCACATGAACGCCGACAAAATGTATTTAGAAAAAACGAGACGGAAACTGCACAAGAATGCTACGAGTTACACTGAACAAATCCCGACAGCAATACTCCACCAAACAATGACTGTACGGTCACTTACCTCCCATCTCTAAAACCATACAAATTAGATGAACAAGACATGCGGGACACTGTTGGAGAAGCAAAGACGAACTCATGGACTCCTGCACATGGAGGTTGGACGATTAGCAAGAATTTACTTATAACAGCACTGCGCGGAAACCGGATGTTGTCTTAAAGACCTGCCGGGAGCGATGGATGATGGTAACGGATGGAGAGAAAGAGAAAGTCAGTCAAGGACATGATGATGATTATCAGTTACTTTTTACCTGGTATCTTTTACCATTTACATACTGGTCTTTAAAATTTTGACTTTTTTTTATTTATTCTTTCACTGAAGAGTAAAACATAATAAAATTTTCCCCAATGGAATGGTTGGTTGTTTGGTTTTATGGCATAGGCTATTTAACGCCTAATCAATTTTATACAAATAATCAGTTCTATTTCAAACAATTCAGTTTAGCATGAGTACACAGTTAATTGTTAAAAACATTTCTATTTCAAGCTATTCAGTTTAGTCAAAAAGTTCTATTTCAAACAATTCAGTTTAGCATAAGAATATGGTTTAGTTCTATTTGACCCATAGATAGGGCCCTATCAGGAGCTACCATTCCGGGCCAGAGTGGACCTGGGAGCAATGGCAATGACGGGGTACTCCGTATTCCCAAAAGCTCCAGCATTACTGGAATCTTATCATCAGATTGTTTAGCGTCATAAACAGGACACTCGTTGGGAGGGTGACTTACACCTTTGCAGAGATGCAGTCGGTGTATTCTACAGCCCCAGCCGACTGGGCAATGATGGAATGTTCCGCTCTATATACAGATACTGGTTCCGTTAATACGACACCTTGACAGAATCAGATGTTTCAAAGACTCTTCATGGTAGACCATTTTGACTCAACGTTGCCGTCACATCAGGTAAATCGAAGAATCTGATTGGTTGGTTGGTTGAATTTATGGCATATCAACTTTATTTAATTCCAAATCCATTTTTATACAAATCTGTTCTATTTCAAACAATTCAGTTTAGCATAAGTACGCAGTTTAAATATCAAAACAGTTCTATTTCAAGTAATGCATTTTAGCATAATTACGCATTATAGTTCTATTTGACCCATAGACTGAACCCTATCAGGTACTACCACTCAAGGCCTGAGTGGACCTGGCAATGATGGGTTACTCCATTTTCCCTAAAGCTGGAACGGCACCATCAGATTGTTTAGTGTCATATACTGGACACTCGTTAGTGGGAGTATTACCTCTCTTCAGAGAAGCAGACAGTACATTCTACAGCCCCAACCGTCTGGGGAAGAAGACTCTGAGATAAAACAGTCTCGACAGACTTTTTACATTGTATATTCGAATATATATATTGTGACGGCAACTTCTTTAAAATCCCAAAACGGGACTTTATTTTTGCACGTGTGAAGACCGGGCAGACTGGCACTTGATCCCTCGTAGAATAAATTCCTCGTTCAGAGATTTTTCTTGGGCACATAAGAACTGGCATATTATGTGGGGGGGATTAATTTATGGCTAGACTGACCACCGCTGGCAAGGGGTTCCAAATTTCACACTATACACACACACACCAAGGCTGCTAGTCTCCCTCCACTAGAACAATGGAAGATGTGGACCTCTAGGTTTAGACGTAATAATAATATATTGTAGTAGTCGGCAATTACGGTTTCCCGTGTGATATTTTAAAGGAATTTATAGGACAATTTTAAGCGAGCATATCATAAGGCGAATAGAAGCTGAAAAAGAAACATGACATAACAAATTCGTAGCAGACACTACAAATAACAACTTCGGGCACGTGGGAACATTAAAATATATCAATCTTTTACTACGCATAGATATACACCTTCAACGTGTCAAATATATCATAAATGAATAGTCCATGAACATAAATGTCTTTCTTCTTTTCTTTTCTTTCGTTTTCAGTCTTCTTCAAATTGAGAGAGAGAGGGGGGGGTATATAAAATTGGGTATAAGGAGAAACAGTCCCAAAGTTTACTTATCTTAATTCGATGGATTCCTGTGGAGAATCTTTCTTCTTTTACGGGCTCTTCTTTTACCCGGCGTTCTTGGCTTTAGTTCCGTCCGCCACGAACCCTGTCCAACAACTAACTTTCTTATTATATATTTCCGCTGACGGGAAGGAGTCCCCACTTCCGTTTTGGGGTCCCAGCCAATCATTTGGCTTCTCTCTTCTTCCTTCCCGTATCAGGCGACCCGAGTGCGGTCACCAAGTACAAACATCTATTGGTCTCCACAGTGACCCACATTCTTTCTTAACGGTCATTCTTTGACGGCTTGCTACTGTTAATTCGAACACGAGGATAGTAGTCATCTTATTTCTATCGTCTCAGTGGGACACCACGTGACAATATACACACACACTTATCTATCTATCTATCTATCTATCTATCTATCTATCAAAAGTAGAGCTTTGTACACCTTATACTGTCAAACCCCGCGTCAACTAGAAGAACCAAAAAGCTAAAAGACTACCCCACCAGGTAAAAGAATTATGAATGTTGCTCTCTAGGAAGACGTTCGCCCTGTTTTGCGTTATTTTATTATTTATTTAGTTAGTTTTGCTGTAGATAGCATATAATAGCATATAAGACACAATTTCTTTCATTTATAACTGAACATTTTGGCATCGTAAGATATACCTTAAACAAATTAAGTTTCCTCCACAATATTAGGTTATTCCATTATATTTTCATCAGCATGGCTTTGAAAAAAAACAAAAAACATTTATCACAATAATGTTTAATGAACATTTTATTAAGGTTTTGTTTGGCTTGTTTTAATTTTATGGTATATCAACCATTGAGGGTTATTTAATGCCAAATCCTTTATATATATATATATATATAGGATTTGGTTTGGTTTTATTACACATCCACTATTGTAGGTTATTTAATGCCAAATACTTTTTATACATATATATTAAATCTAAGATTTGTAAATACATTTTGTAGATTACATTTTTAAACAAGCCTGAGTTCATATTTTGCACTCAGTTAAATGGTTTCAGGTATTTCAATTTAGCTCTAACGATTCAATTCAACGTCTGTTATTTGTTTACACATGATCAAGACGTTCTATTTTAAACAATTCATTGTAAATTGAATCACCATGACCAGAAAATCCGGCAAACTCTTGCGCAAAAACAGAAACACTAGACAGTTGTTTCGACTTTATTATGTCTCATCTACGGTGTATATCGTGATCTCCCTAACAGGAGATCGAACCAGCGACCACAGAATGCAGAGCCGAATCTATACCACTGAACCACTGGTCCACATCACACACAAGCGATCTCAAATTAACTAGTCATGGCAATTGCGCAGCCAATTAAACTGAATATGTCCTGTAAGTTCCATCCGTACTCTTACAGAGTACACGGTCACCTCCAGGGCCACGTCTTCCCAGGGGGATAGGAAATACGCATCCGCGTAATTATTATAACTTCGAGGGTAAAGATATAGATGTACATTTTCTTTTTTAAGTAGAGGAATTATATTGTAAATTGAATTTTTTTTACACTCAGTTTAAATGTCAATCATATTTTATTAATCTAGGATCCTAAAAAAATAAAAAAAACAACAAAAAACAGGAATTAGAATGTTATCTATGGTAAAATTATAGATTTAGTACATTTAGAGAATGTCCACCTTTTTGCTGTCTTTTTTCTATTGAGCTGTAAATAAACTAATAACAAATAAGACGCAAGACATCTAAAATTTATAGGCTAAGGCTATGAACAAGATTTTTAAAGCTTTAGGGAGTTGACAAGATAGAGTACAAAGATAACTTTTTCTTATTTTTTTATATTATCTTAAAGCGAAAATATTAAAAGTTAAACATTTAAAAGAAAAACGTTTTGGCGGATAAATAATGTTGTTTAATTTCAAATTTAGTATTTTAATTTTCCTAGAAAGAAGATTAATCTTTTTAGCCAAATTCGACTAAGTAAAGATTGATTTTGTAGCGGTTAACTTTGCTGAACAACATCGTCCTTTTTGAAATTCATCTAATTTGAAGTAATACAAAAGTGTGGAGGGTAAACGTAATTCGTCAAAACAGGTATCCAGGATCTTGGAACCCCCTGTGAGGTTGAATGGCAGAGTCTCTGACTAACAAAGTTTGTCTTACAAATGTATATTAAAATTCAGGCCTTTCGAGTTTAGCTATTTCAAGGTAGGATCACAAATATTCGCCGTTTGGGACCATAAAACAGAAATAAAATTATTTGCTGATGATGTTAAACTACTTATTTGACCATTATCAAAAGAAATAACACTGATGGATCTAAATAAATATAATATTGGAAAGATATTTGGTTGGTTAGCTGTTTGGGTTTTATGGCATATCAACCTTTGTAGGTCATTTAACGCCAAATCCATTTTTATACAAATAATCAGTTCTCTTTCAAACAATTCAGTTTAGTATGAGTACACAGTTTAATTGCCAAAAACATTTCTATTTCAAGCTATTCAGTTTAGTCAAACAGTTCTAATTCAGCTAATTCAGTTTAGTATAAGTATAGGTTTTGTTTACACACAGTTAAATGTCAAAACAGTTATATATTAAAGTATTCAGTTTAGCGTAAATACAGTTTCAATGTCAAAAACAGTTCCATTTCAAACAATTCAGTTTAGCATAAGTACACAGTTTAGTTCTATTTAACCCATAGATAGGGCCCTATCAGGCGCTACTACTCCGGGCTATAATGGACCTAGGAGCGATGGCAATGAAGGGGAACTCCGCATTCCCCAAAGCTTCCGTATTTCTGGAACTCGACATCAGATTGTTTAGTGTCATATCCAGGATACAAATTAGGGTGGTCTTACTCCTCTGTAGAGGTGCAATCTATGTATTCTACAGCCCCAGCCGACTGGGCAAGGAAAGACATTTGAAAATTAAGATATATATATATATATATATATAATGAAAAATATACGGTACAACAGATTGGACCCAAAAATGTTAAAGAGGAAAATTAGTTAAGCAACAGGTGTATAAAAAAAATGGTACATGAGAAATTCAGTGATACACTCAGAGCTGACAATATTGTTTTGTCGATTGTATCGATAGCAAATGTAATGATTGGCTGCATAGTTAGAAATTTTATTTCTAGTGAAACAAACGTTCTTTTAAAAATGTATCACCATCATCATCATGTCGCGCCATCAACACGGATCTCTCTGACCCTCTCTCGCCACTCTTCTCTATCGACCATGGCTTCCCGTAGGTCTTCAAGGCTACCTCCTGTAAAGTCACAGTGCTGTTGTATGTATGTCTTAGCTGAACCTCCTGCCTTTGTTCATCCATGAGAGGGGGTCCACCGGGGTACGTCACTTATGAGTTCATCTCTACTTCCCCAGCAGTGTCCAGCAGGTCTGATTCTTCTAACTTGGATAGTTTTCGTGATGGAGGGTAAGTGGCCGTACAGCTGCTGCTTTGTCGGGTGTTGCCTCTAGGACTTGTTCAATATAGCTCTTAACATTATTGTGTAGTTGCCGTCAAGCTTTTTCTCCATACGTTTAGTTAGCGTCCATGTAGTGCATTCATATAGCAGTATCGACACAATCGCTGCTTGAAAAAAACTGCGTTTCATTTTATCTGTCAGGTCTGATTTCCATATGACCGATAGCTGTCCATGCCTTTGCTAGTCGCGTGTTGATGTCAGTCTCGGTTGATGGGACACTGCTTCATAGGTAGGTGAACTTGTCTACTAGTTTCAGAGATCTACTATTTAGTGCGGAGATATCGCCTCTTTGATTAAAGCACATAAAAATCTAAAAGGACCCCATATCGAATATTGTGTTCAGGTCTGGGCTTCTATGTCTGTAATATTGAGATTGTAGGGCATACAAAAAAAAAGTGACTAAAATGAAAATAGAAAAAGATTAGAGTTATAGGTTGAGATAAGAAATATAAGATAACTACTTTACTAGAAAAAAGAATGAGAGGTGATCTAATTTAAACTTTCAAAATAATCAATGGAATTTCTAATTATGGTAGAAATTTTTCTTTTCAATATTTCTCATCGAACTGGAAATTAACTGACGACAAGTCAGATTTCAAGAACTAAATCTACTAATTAGAATTTTTTCACTTATAGAGTAATATATTTTTGGACCAAATTGACTAATCTGATCAAAAACAGAAATAGTGTAAAAAAAAGAAAATTAAATTGAAGAAAAATTTTTTTTAAATTTGAGGTGCCATTTTTGGAAACTATCGCACGAATTATTCACAAAAATTTGATCTCTATATTTTGCTACTTTATCAATAATGTACATATTCTGTACAAAAATTCTTTTTTTAAGGTTGATGTGAGAAAGTAGTAAGAAGCGGAAATACCCAAGGAGGTAAAAGAAACGAAACAAATAACTCCTTGACACCCTGGGCCCATCGCATCCTGAGCCCCCTGCCGAAAATGGAAAATGTTATAATCTATTAGCTAACTGCCTGATTAGCTATATTGTTGCTCGGCAATAGCAAAGTAGAAATAGGAGTTCAGGTCGCCTGGGTATATGAACTTCTTGGTAGCGGCACAAATACAGACCACTTTGGTTCTAAGAGTTGACTTAATATCATTAATGTAATTTGCAAGAGTATTTACAATTCTGTTCTTTTTTTAAATTTTGAACAGTACCCTTTTTGTTGTTGTTGTTGTTGCAATAAATAGCTTTTGTTCTAAAAGATGCGAGAGAAACTTGGATCAGGACTTGGACCAGTGCATACCATGCTTTTCCAGTTGAAATGTTTTTTTTAAGACTGATGAATCTGTAATTGTTAAGCAGTGTTGTGCTTATTTCATCTTTCGGAATAATACTGTTCCGGATAGAAAATCGATACCGCCAGTAGTTGAAAATTCGAAAGCAGCCTATTCTTGTTTTTGTACCCCCCACTTTTTAAAATCTTTTTTTCACTTTCGGTTTAAGATGGGAATTTTGAGGAAGTTCAAAAGTTCAAAATATCAATCGGAAGGATTGTAATTTAGTCACTTAAGTGTCAAGTTGGTTAGCCTGTTGGACTCAAACGAATGGCTGGACCGTCCACATCATTGGTGAAATGCCCAGTACGGTGCACAATGTAACCACTTTTCAACACTTTCGCGATAGTCTTGGGCGTGCACAGATTGATCTGGGGAAAACTTATCCTCATATATACGGTTAAATTTGTTTTCCTTTACTGTATTTCTGAGAATATAGTGTGAAATTGGGCTTCTGCCGCTAACGAGTAGGCGGATCTTCTGGTTCGTACTTGCTTCGGCAGTTGATCGTCTTGGCACATTCTGGTTTGGAATTGTTCCATAGATTTTCAAGAATATCTTGATTTCCGGTGTATTGCCCTCCTTTTGAGGTTTAAGAGTGCTCTCTTAAATCTAACCACAAAACCCTCATTCAACTGTAGATGAAATGGCGGTAACAGAATGCGTTAAATGTCATTTTATTCACAGAAGGCAAAAATTATGCCCGAGTAAATGTAATACCATTATCTCAGACTAACATATCTGGTAGACCAATTCTGCTAAAAACTTTTGGTAGTTTTGAAACAGTTTTACTGGAAGTTGTGCGATTCAAAGGGGATACTTCTGGCTACTGACTATAAGTATCAATTTTGACCAAATAATTTGGACCTTTGACAGGTTCCTCAAATTCAACGTGAAGTTGTGGCCAAGAGGATTCTGGAACAAGCCATGGCCACAGTTTATTTTTCTGTGGAACATTTGCTGCTAGTTGACATTAGGAACAAGTGGGTACAAGTTCTTTCGTCTATTTTTCCATTTTAGAGCAGTAGATAGGTATTTATCGGATATCCCACTGACTCAGAATATGGCACAAAGCCGTTTAATGGTGGGGACGTCGCGCCGGTCAAAACCCATGCAAAGCCAAGGTTATATTATATCATCTCAGCGAAAAGACTGAGATATTTATCCATACTTCTACCAGGTAGGATTTAACACAAGGATATTTTAATGTTGGGGCTTCGCACCGATCGAAACCCATGCGAGGTGGGGCAAAATTTCATGGCACTGTTGGCATTCTCCTAATGTAGCGCTTCAGGCACCAAGCAATAAACTTAGTCTTGCAAGCAGGTTGAAAATTGGGGGAAGACCCCCTGGGGCCAAGGGTAAATCATATCGTCTTTGGCAAAACGCTAAGAAGCGGTATTTATTCGTGCAGCACACTAGACAGGATTTGACACAAGACCTTTTTTATAGTAGGGATTTAAGGGGAGGTCGGCCACGAGCTGAAAGTCGTGTTCTGTTAGACAATGCTGGACATAGGATTAGAGAGTTGAATGCCTTGTGACCTTGCTGGTCATAGCTTAACTAGACCCGAAGATCTTGTTCTATACTTGTCATTAATCCTTCATCTACACGAGAGTGGCTTAACCGGAGCTAGGGACTAGAAGGTCATGAAGCCAAAAGGACGAGAAGTGATTATTTGGCCCGCAGATAAAGCTACGAGCTAAGGCCACCTACATAAACTATGCTCCGGGTTGTTTTCATGTTCTTTCCTCCTCATGGCTGGTGGTGTTACCCGACATTTAGAGTGAATAGGTTGATCTCATTTACACCAAACAGGGGTGAGCAAATAAGAGGTCCGTTGGTACGTAGTCCTCCGAAGGATATAGTGTTAATTAATTATTTCTATCAAACAATAGTCCTCTATTTGCACACACACCCCTACATGGTTTCAAGTAAATAATAATAGTCCTAAGTAAACAATTATAGTTTCAAGTAACTATTCTTCATTTAGATAATTCACTGCTATATGACATCAAGTATTCCGACCGAATAAGAAAAAAAAATGTGGCTAACATCCTGGACTGCGACATCGTAGTAAGCGAGTTCGAACTAGAGTGGTGCTATTACGCTTACTTTAGGACTAATACCCTTGGAAAAGGTATGAACCCGTTTATCCTAACTCGTTTGGAGTTAGTGGATCTGGGAGTAATGAAAATAAAGGGGCGATTCCATACTCCCTAGATCTCCAAAACTATCATATTCAGTTTAATGTCATATTTATGACACCGCCTTTTCGTGCGAGGGACATGCAGCCAGTTTATTCTAAGCTCCCTACGGTGTCTATCATGAAGATTTTTCGTAATGAAAATATTTGTAATATCAGATTTTGAAACTGAGATGTACATCAGACATAAATAGATTAGAGATTGCAACACAAAATATTTTATGAGCATCAGTGATCATCTTGAAACCCGTACATAATACGGGTATGTACTGCAAGTTTGAATAACTGTTTAAACGATTAATATATATATATATATATATATAGTTGGTGACCGTAGTTGAGGGTGGCCCGAAGGCTCCCTTTTCAATAGTTCCTGCACCAGGGTGTAGGAGAGGGCACTACTCCTTTCCTTGGATTGTTCCACTTTACTCTTGATCCATACCTTATAATGCTGAGTGTTAAGCAAGGAGGGAACAAGTACCATTTTTTGAGTCTTTGGTATGACTCGACCTTAGATTGAACGCCGGTCTTCCAGGCCATTGGCAAACACTCTAACCATTATACCATGGGCTGAAACGTTAGATTTGGTTTGGTTTTGTGGCAAATCAACCATTGTAGATTATTTAACGATAAATCTATTTATATATATATAAACTGTTCTATTTCAAACAATTCAGTTTAGCATAAGTATACTGTTTAGTTTTATTTAACCGATAGCTGGGACCATTTCAGTTGCTATCACTCCGGGTTACAGTGGACCTGGGAGTGATTGCAATAAGGGGCAACTCCGAATTCTCCAAAGTTCCAATTACTGGACCTTCATCATCAGATTGTTTATTGTTATATCCTGGACACTCGTTGAGGGAGTCTTACTCCTCTTCAGATATGCAGTCGGTGTATTCAACAGCCCTAGTTGACTTGGCCATAAACGTTAGAATTCGAAGCGCTTTTATAGAGACGATCGTTTTCTCTCATTCTCAGATTCACATTATTCAAATAAATCATTTCCATCAACAACACATGCCAACAGCACGGATTCCTTTGACTCTGTCTTGTCATTCGTCCCTATTTTATTTGCATATAAAGATAAACAAACAAATGCTTTCATCTGTGGACAGTCAGTAGAAATTTACTCAGCTTTTTTGCTTAGATGTGGCACAAGGCTGTATGAATAGGGCACCCAATGGGAATCGAACTCACTCATGAAGCTTTGCTAGTCTAGCTTTCTAACCATTACACCACCCGAAGTGTCCTGTAGACAGCCATTATGGTCTGTTTTTTGTTTTGATTTTGTTTTTTGTTTTTGTTTTTTTTTTGTTTTATGGTCAATTAACCTTCGTGGGTTTTTTAATGCTAAACCTTGAAAAGAACAATAGAGGTACTATTTAACCCATAACTAGTGGAGATTGAAGGTTCATACTTTTCTCAATATTATTTGTCCGATTACTGTACTGTCACAGTCGAGTACGTAAGCCATTACACCACGAAGACTCTCCTGTCCTCAGCTAGTATGAAAAAAATACTTATTAGGATCTGACATATTGACTTCGCTCTAATAGACACACGCTTTTTTCTTAAAAAAAAAGACAAACAAATTATAAAAATTCCTGATAATAATAATAATAATAATAATAATAATAATAATAATAATAATAATAATAATAATAGCAGAAGCAGGTGTAGGTTATGCGCTGACAGTGATGAAACCATCAATCACATAATAAGCGAATGCAGCAAATTAGCGCAGAAGGAATATAAGACTAGACACGGCTGAATCGGCAAGGTGATCCATTGGGAGATGTGCAAGAAATTTGAATTTGACCATACCAACAAAATGTATATGCACAACCCAGCACCTGTCCTAGAAAATTACACTCATAAGCTCACATGGCACTTTGACATACACACGGATCACCTAATCTCGGCCAGAAGACCGGACCAAATAATAACCAACAAAAAAAGAGACCTTGCTAGGGAATTGAAAAAACTATGGAACATGCAGGTGACAATATATACGAATTGTAATTCGTGCGATTGTTATGTCATTAAACCAAATAACTAAATAAACTAATCAGTTTGGGCTCTGGTGAATGCGGAGTACCCCTTCATTGCCATTGCTCCCAGATCCACTCGGGCCCGGAATGGTAGCACCTGATAGGTTAAATAGAACCAACGGTACACTTATGCTAAACTGAATTGTTTGATTAAACTAAATAGCTTGAAATAAAAAAAATATTTTGACAATTAAACAGTGTACTTACATTTAAACTGCGTGTTTATGCTGAACTGAATTATTTGAAGTGGAACTGTTTTTGACATTGAAACTGTATTTACACTAAACTGATTTGTTTGACATAGAACTGTTTTGACATTCAACTGTGTGTAAACAAAATCTGTACTTATACTAAACTGAATTAGCTGAATTAGAACTACTTGAATAAATAGAAATATTTTTGACAATTAAACTGTATACTCATGCTAAACTGAATTGTTTTGAATAGAACTGATTATTTACATAAAAATGGATTTAGCGTTAAAAAAACCAACAAAGGTTGATATGCCATAAAACCCAACCAACCAACATTTGGTATAACAAACTTCTTGTTAAAGTCTGCTAGATCTGTCTTTTAACTGTTGACAGACTTACGTATCTTGTTATTAACTGGTGTTTGTTTAAGAAAACGAAATAAGAAAATAATCCCCTATTTTTTTCCTCAAACTCGACTTATTCCTCATTATTTTATTTTGTATGGCAAAAAATTATACTATTAATTTAAATGATGTAATTTAGTTTGTTTAAGGAATATTTTAGAGCCCGAATATTCAGCAATTAAAGAAAAAATGTTTTGTGTCTTATCTTTTATTAGTTTATTTACTGCTAAACAAAAAATAAACTACGTGAACACCCACTAAATGTGCAAATTCCATGATTTTTATTGGGAATCGTTTACAAGTAGAGATGAGATCAGAGATTCTAATGAACTTATTTCTGCGTCGATTCAAAGATAAAACCACTAAATGTAGATAAGTTGTTTGTAGATAAGTAAAAAATTTAAAAATTCAAATTTGAATATAATAAAAAAAATGAAGGAATAGATTAGGTAAATAAAATGTAGTTAAATTTAACAGAAGTTTTAGTTCAACTAGGTCATTGGCCTAAGGAGTAGAGTGTTCACCAATGGCCCGGGAGACCTGGGGTTCAATCCCAGGTCGAGTCATACAAAAGACTCAAAAATGGTACTTGATGCTGTCTTGCTTAACACTCAGCATTATAAGGTAAGGATCAAGGGTAAAGTGGAGCAATCCAGAGAATGGAGTAGCGTTCTTCCCTACACTTCAGAGTAGTAGCTAATGAAACGGGTGACTTCGGTTCATCCTCGACTAAGGTCACCAACTTTACAACTTAATATCATTGAAAAATGAAGAATGAGTCAAATCGATTTAGATAAATAAATGAATCATCACTTTCTTTGTATATCTTTTAAAGAAATTGTCGATCTTTTAGAGTTTTGAAAATGACATTAGGTTTGAATGTTAAGCCTTTTACTAAGTAATATTCATAGCTATATTTTTGATAGTAGATGTAATCAAATAAATAAAAAAATCGTTACATTGTAAGTAGATCTATTTTAAAAAAATAGTCGCTTAAAGTTCTAAAAAGGGCGTCTGTTCTATTTGAATGCCGGGCGTCTAATTGCAAATCATTTGCGATTACTCAGTTTTATTGACATAAGATAAAGTTTCATAACAGTCATCGCTGGTAGCCTTCATTGGAGACCAAGTGTCAGCAAATCTTTTCAACAATCCCGGAATTATAATGTATAGCATATCAAACATGCTATACAGTTGAACATTTTTCTCATTAAATGCAGAGATTTAACTCTCATTAGATAACATTTTTTCAACGTTGATAATATAAAGGGCTTATTTGAAAATTTCGAGATGGTTGATATTTTCTCATTCTTGAAAGAAATAAAACTATACCAAAAAATTATACACGCAAGCATGGCATATATATATATATATATATATATATATATATATATATATATATATATATATATATATATATATATATATATATATATATATATATATATATATATATATATATATATATATATATATGAATGGACGCCCTAAGTAGTGTAATGTTTAGCAAGCTAGACAAGCAAAAGTTCACGAGTGTGTTCGATTCTTAATGGATGCTTCATTTATACGGCCTTGCGCCACTTCTAAGCAAAAAGCTTAGTAAATTAGCACTGGGCATCTCGGGTTGTGTAATGGTTTGCAAGCTAGTCTATCAAACGTTCACCAGTGTGTTCGATTCTCATTAGGTGCCCCATTCATACGGCTATGTGCCACATCTAAGTAAAAAGCTTAGTCAGTTAGCATTGGACGCCTCAGATTGTGTAATGGTTTGCAAGCTAGACTAACAAACCTTTACGAGTGGGTTAGATTGTCATTGGGTGCCCCATTCATATGGCCTTGTGCCACATCTAAGCAAAAAGCTTAGTAAATTACTACTACTCCGAGGAAGATAAGTAAATATGGTGACCCCAGTCGAGGGAGGGGGGCTGAAGGCCCATTTTTTAATAGCTACCACACTGAGCTGTAGGGGAGGGCGTTACTCCATTTCCTGGATTGCTCCACTTTACCCTTGATCCGTAACATATGATGATGAGTGTTAAGCAAGGAGGCATCAAGTACCATTTTTTTTTTTTAGTCTTTCGTATGACTCGACCTGGCATTGAACCCCGGTTTCCCGGGCCATTGGCGAACATTCTTTCCCTCAGCTACGGGTTAAATAGTACGACTACTGTTAGATAAGGATAGCTTTAGCATTAGATAACTCGTAAATATTAGTTTGAGGAAACTGGATCAAACCAATATCATACGACGTAACTATAAGAAAGAAAATCCGGAGGGTTTTGTCGTATCGTCGAAAAAACTTCTCAAGAAACAACTATACACAAATATAAATACAAATATACAATGTACACGATTCCCTAACATCAAGGCATAAAATAACCACTAACAGGTTGACATGCCATTTAGACCAATCAATCAAGTAGCTATCGAAGATTATTCTCAGTATTGCAACAGTGTCGTTGTCTAGACTGTTCTAATTCTTTCTCGCATCTTCAGTTTCTCTTGTCTCTTGTCCAGGTTCTTCATGGTTGCTCCAAGTGTTTGATACTGTTGATAGAAATACTTGAATCAATTTGTGTGCAAACAAATAATTGATATCAAATAGAATTGTTAGTGTTAGATAGGAGTATTTGAAACTATTTAACTGTGTGCAAACAAATAATTAACATCAAATAGAGTTATTAGTATTTGTGCGCAAACAAATGCGCTCTAACAACCCGTTTAAAAAGAGATAACTAAAAACTATTAGATCACACACACACACACACACACACACACACACACACACACACACACACACATATATATATATATATATATATATATATATATATATATACATTATTGTATTATATCAATTGATTCTATAGATATACTTAAACGAAATTATCCAAATTGAGTTTTGTTTATCATATATGTAGACATATAAAAATAAGCTTATGCAGAACAAAATATCATTGAGAAACATATATATATATATATATATATATATATATATATATATATATATATGTGTGTATGTGTGTGTGTGTGTGTATGTGCGCGCGTGTATGTGTAATTGAGAAACTAGAAAATTTATAAGAACATTCCCTTAAGAATTTATTTCATCTGTTATTGAATTTATTTTCATCTGTTATTAAATCAATAACAGATGAAATAGATTTATAATGGAATATACTTATTGATTTTTTTTATTTCTTAATTATATATATATATATATATATATATATATATATATATTATACCAGTGTTGTCACTAAATCACTTTGTGGGTTCGTGGCGAACCAAGTGCAATATGATATGGCGAGTGCTCAATATGTAGGATAGAGCTATTATATAATAATAATAATAATAATAATAATAATAATAATAATAATAATAATAATAATAAATAAATAAATAAATATATAATAGATTTATATATCTAATACCATGGAATTTAGTCTGCGACCCCTGGGTTTCATGGAGTTTTTACAAAACAACAATCATCAGGCAGTTAACAAAATGAAATGAATCGAAAATCGAAGTCAAAAACCGTTTTGATTTTGTAGGAAACTTTACGTGTGATTGTAGATGTGTGTGTGTGGGGGGGGGTTGTAGTTGCATATTATTGTGCGTGTATATAGTGCATGTGTAAATGAAGGTACATGCGCAGCGTGTTGTTTTTACCGGATGTTGGTCATGTGTGTATCTTATTTTGCTATTTAATTATCAGGAAAGAATTCTTCATCTATTTCTGTATGTGCAGGTGATCATAACTGAGGAACAAAACATCATCATTGCATCTCGAGGGTGGAAAATAAAGATTTGATTTGTAAGAGTATTTAAGCGGGTTTAGTATGGTAGACCAGAATCACAATAAATATCAAGGTTTCGGGATATATTGTATTGCAATATGTTTGCAATATTGTACAATATATATAAACAGGATTTGGCATTAGATAACCTACCAGAGCTGATATACTATGGCAACCAACTAAATCCACTTAATCACATTCTTTTACTTTCTGTTTATTTGGTGTGGTTTTATATCCGGGTTCGGGGGATACATTTTTATCTCAGAGAATTTTGCGTGTCTAGTTTTTCAGGAACGACTGTGGTCTGAGCATTAACCATTCGTCCGTCTATTTGAACTTTAGTCGTTTGCACAATTCCCTGATGATGACCTTCCTCACCCAGTCGAAATCTTGTACGATTTCTGTGGCAGTTTTCTACTTTCACTTCCAACTTTATTACCATCTAGCCTACGTTTCCTGTGGCAGTTTTCAACTTTCACTTCTGTCTTTATTTCCATATAGCCTACACTTGTTTCCTCATTAGTCTTATTTATTTTTGCTTTTCAGCACTGTCGGAGAGACTTACAATACGCTTGATGTGTCCCCTGAAAAGAGGTAAGAACTCCCTTCCACCCCCAAAGAAAAAGAAACAACTACACAAAAAAATGAAAATATGAAAGTGCAATGTATGCAATTCCCTAACCTTTTGGCATGAAATAATAGAATATGAATTGAATTAGCAGAAAAAAAGCGGTAAATACTGCGCGCGACATAAAGAACCTCAAGACAGTTCGGCGGCCTTATTAGGTGCTATCAGCAGTGTATACTGTGATCTGCCGTCCGTTGGATATCGAACTAGGTACCACAGAATGGAGAGCTGAAATTTTACCACAGAGCCACAGCTCCACATCGTGCTACAATTTAATACAATTCATAATATATAATTCCTCTAAATGAAAAATGCACGTCAACTGTAGAATAATTTAAATGGCGTTAAAAATCAATCAATCAGTCAATCATATTATAGCTTTTAAATATTTGGTGCTTCTTTGGTTGGTATGGGTGATATTAAGAGTAATTTCTAGGTTGTTTTTGCGTAACAAGCCCCAAGACATTTCATTTCATATCTATCTATCCATCGATCGATCACAGTTTGATTATATCTAGCTATTTATCTATCTGTTATCTATATATCTCAAGACCAATTGTATCATCTCTCTCTCTCTCTCTCTCTGTCCCATTCTGATCATATCTATCTATCTATCTATCTATCTATCAGGAGGTTCATATCTCTCAATACCAGTTGGACCATCTCTCTCTCTCTCTCTCTCTCTCTCTCTCTCTCTCTCTCTCTCTCTCTATCCCGATCTGAACAAATCTATCTATTTATTTACCTATCAGGAGATTAATATGTCTTTAGACCAATTGGATCATATCTATCTGATCATATCTATCTATTTATCTATCAGAAGGTTCATATCTCTCAAAACCAATTGGGTCATATCTATCTATCTATGCTTATCTATCTATCTATCTATCTATGATGCGAGAGTGGATTTTGCCACCAAGACAACCAAACAATCATTACACCATGAAAGTGGAGTTTTTTTTCCCATTTTTTTTCTTTTTTAGATAATATTAATAATGAAACTCCACACCATTGAAACTCTATAACCCAAAAATAAACTTGTAACATCCATTTTATAAAACAAATATAAACTCTCATGAATATACAGGAGGAGTGGATGTATTCTTTGAGAACTACATGTTCATTTTTAGCTTAGACTCTAACATGTTCATATTTTTAGTTCCAGTGTTTTATATCTGCAGAGAACGTTTTTCTCGTTCATATCTATCTATCTATCTATCTATCTCATGCGATGGTTATTTCTGCCATCTGCACAACCAAACCGTAGATTTTTAGGTTCATATACGGGACATTGCTGGAGAAGTAAGGGCGAGCTCATAAACGATGTATTCCTGTGTATCCCTTCACATGAACAAGCAAGGGTAGGACGACCAGGTTGAACCAATCTACAACAGCTCCGCACTGATACTGGATGTAGCATAGAAGACCTGGCGAGAGCGATAGAGGATAGGGACGAGTGACGGGAGAGGATCAGGGAAATCCGTGTTAGCGGTACGCTTTATGAAGATAATGAAGATGATCTATCTATCTATCTATCAGTAGGTTAATATCTATCAGTCTATCATAGAAATAATTGTTTTCATCTCTTTGCAACTGAATTTTGGGGAAAACTGATTATTTTTGCAAAAACTCTTCGATAATATACCAATGACTTTGTCCCGGGATGAAAAAAAAGTTCGTTTCGAATAGATTCAGATACAAGTAGCCTAGTTATAAATACTTTTGGGGGTATCCCAACTCAGAATATTTTCAGATCTTGCAGAAAAGACAACAATTTTCTCTCTCGTTTTCACAGTTTCTAAAATCAAATCACAATGAAAACAAGTAAATAGTTTATTCATATTGCCTTGCTAAAAGATACCAAATTAGGAGAAATATCACCGAAAGGGTTCAATAAAGTTCTTTTATTTTTGTTTGGTTTATAAATATACATTAATTTACAAAATAAAGATAAAGGAAAAGAAAGGGAAAAAGGAAAAGAAAACTAAATTAAACAAAAAAGAAAATAATTATAAAATCATAGCGACAAATCCGATTTTTTAAAAGAAGTTTTTTCTATTTAACCCCCACAAGATTTCGTTTTTTGAAAAGTGACAATCATTGTAAAAAAGTTTGTATTTTATTATCTCAACTAGAAAGGTTACATCGCGTTGGCCGGATGGAGCGAATAACACCACAGATTACAAAATAAGAAATGTGATCTATAATCAATTAATTGAATGATTAATTAATTCTATTTCTTTAGTTTCCCTTTACAAGTAAAACTTACTAATTGTCCTCGGAGGTGTTCTCGTAGTGTAATGTTTAACGCGATGTCCTGTGGTATCGTAGTAAGTGAGTTCGAACTTCAGTCGCGCTATTACGTTCACTTTCGGACAAAGGCTCTTGCGAAAGGTGTGAATTCCTTATCCTTTCAGCTATGGGATAGATAGCATCACTGCTGTTCTTCTAGAAGGAGGGCTTTGGCATTAAATAACCCACGAAACCAAACCCAGGTTTTTTTTTATTAAGATCCACATCTAATTGGCATGTGAGAAGAGTGTTCGCCAATAGTCTGGGAGACCGGGGTTCAATCCGAGGTCGAGTCATACCAAAGACTCAAAAAATGGGACTTGATTCCTCTGCTTAACTCAGTATTACAAGGTATGGATAAAGGGTAAGTGGAGCAATCCAGGGAAAGGAGTAGCGCCCTTCCCTACACTTCAGTTTTGTAGCTATTGAAAAGTGAGTCTTTGGGTCACCCTCGACTACGGTCGGCCAACTTACTTACATGTATATTAATTGTTGAGAAGAAATATATAATAGAAGTCATTTCTTGCTATATTGATATTTGTAACGTTATTTCCTCCACCAGGCCAAAGACAAGCTGACAGCATAGATTCCCTTGACGCTCTCTCACCATCCGTTCCTGAGGCCATCGCTCTCGGTAGGTTTTCTTGGTGGCATTCAGTGCTCGCACTGTATTGATCGGCCACTAGTGAAGAACTTCACTAATGAGTTCGTCCCTATTCCTCTAGCAGTGCCCAGCAGGTCTGGTTCGTCTTACTTTGATGGTATGTGAGATGGGAGACAAGTGGCCGTACAGCTGCTGTTTCGAGGGAGATATATAATTTAAAGTATTAATTACACACACACACACACACATATATATATATATATAATTAATAATCAAGTATAATCAGTTTCTATAGATATATATATATAGTTAATATTTCCAGGTTATACGTTTTTTGCGTAATATTTTTTTAGCAATCATGAACACGTCTTTCTTTTTTCTAACCTCTCTCCTCTTTCTCATCTTTTGCTCCCTGTACGTCACTCCCACTTCCGTTTCCGGTCTATCTCTAAATTGCGTCTTCGAGAGTCTCATTCAGCTTCATGCATCCGCCAAGAGGAAATATTGATGTCTGTAGAAACTTCCGAGTTTTATATAGAAGGTTAATTAAGAATGGCAGGTTATAAATATAAATCTATTTTTCTAAAAAAAAGAAAAAAAATTAAAAAAGAAAGAAACAAAATAAAACGAAACAAAACAAAAACACATGGCAAAATTCTATCTTAAATCTCTAAAATAATTTCTCGTGCTACCTTGATGGCTTTAAAGTATAGCGTAAATGGTGTCAGCTTAATCATAACATTAACCGTCTGCAAAGTCACACAGTGCAGTTAAGATGACGTTAATAATAGGGGCATGCCCAGAAAAATGAATATATATATTCCTTTTTCTTGACACGGCCCTATTCTTACCGACTTAACATGCCCATATATATATATATATATATATGCAAAATATTCAAAGAAGATGAGTTGGTAATGATTCTATTTGAGAATATATCAGGGGGTTCTTATAAATCTCCAGGAGTGCTCAATGTATAAAAAGTAATAAAAAGATTTCTTGCAGAGCAAATATCCATATAATTGAAAAAACTCAACCAAACGTTATTTGGCTATTATAAATTTGTTTCAGCCGGTAACAGAATTAGAGAACCCAAACTTTTTCAGATAGCTGTCACTCAATGGAGATATTTTTTCTATACATTCTTACACGTTCAATAGCATTGTAGAAGCCGTTAAGCTTTTTTGCCATACGTTTACTTAGCGTCCATGTAGTGCATCCATATAGCAGTATCGACACGACCGCTGCTTGGAAAAAAACTGAGTTTCATTTAATCGGTCAGGTCTGACTTCCATATGACCGATGGGCTATCGATGGCTGTCCATGCCTTTGCTAGTCGCGTGTTGATGTCTGTCTCGGTTGATGGGACATTGTTTCATAGGTAGGTGAACATGGCTACTAGTTTCAGAGAACTATCGTTTCGTGTGGAGATATCGCCAGTTTGATTAAAGCATATATATATTCCATCTTGTGTGAATTGACATGGAGGCTAATGCCTGCAGCGGCTCGTTCCAGACTATGTAGCAGGTTTTCAGCTTGGGCGAGTGCATTTGCCAGAAGCGTTATGTCATTGGCGTAGTCGGCGTCGGTAATTGTTTTTGCAGGGTACCTTCCGCTTCTTTCCTTTGTTAGCTTGAAACCGTTTTCTTTGATTTCATCGATAGAAGTTCTAAGCACGTAGTCTAGGCAGATGATAAAGAAGTATAAGGCTAATGTGTCTTCTTGCAGTACACCTGCTACAATGTCGAAGTGTTCTGTGTCTCCATCCGGAGAACAGGCTTTCACTTTTGTGTATCTATACAGCGTTATTATGGCTGCGACGGTTTATTTTGGTACGCCGTAGGCGAGTAGAATTAGCCCCATCTTTCCTCTGTGAATGGAGTCAAAGGCCTTGGTAAAGTCGACAAATAATATTGTTGTCTGTAGGTTTTGTACACACATCAAGAATTCTTTAGATAGTCAATATTTGTGAAGTCGTGGATCTATTTATCTGGAAGCCATTTTGGTTCTTTCTAAGTATGTTATTCTAATTACCGTTAATATCATTAAAATTATTATAATAATTATTGATACTAATTATTTAATTAATGATAATGAAAAGTAACTATTGTTACACATATTGCTTATTATTATTTATTCCTTTTCGAGTTTTTCACACCAGCGTTTGACGATGGTTTCTAAATGGAATTTGAATGTAAATCTCCTCAAGTCACCATCATTATTATTTATTTATTTATTTATTTTTGCAGAGTTTTTTTTTTACACCAGCGTTAGCTGATTGTTTCTCACTGGAGTTTGAGAGACAGCAAATTTTCTCAAGGCTCCAGGACTCTTCTCAGTATTCTGCTCGATCTTAATAATGATATATGGTCTCCACTCGTCCTCTAATTTCCAAATCCTTCAGTCCTTGTAATAAGTATTATTATTATTATTATTACATTACCAATAATATCACTAATAATACTAATGACATTACTTTTATCCTACTATTGTTATTACCATCAGTTTTTCTTTTATTAACCTTTTTCATATAAGTTTAAATCCATTTTTATGGCGATATTTAAATATTAATTCATTCCGTTTATTTAATAGATGGCTTGTAAATTTGTATCTAATGATGCTTATTTTTTCCTCCTGGCAAAGGTTACATCTATTTTAAACCTTCCAGGAATAGGAGATTTCTTTATAAATCTCCACTTTATTTGAGGAGTTGTGCCCTATCTCTCAGACTCCAAAATCACCTCGAAAGGTTCTTTGGTTTTTGAGTAAAAGGTTAGAAAAAGAGTATCTATGATTGCAAAACCTGTGTTTCTAATTTTCTGCTGAAATTCCAGTATAAATCCTCTCCTCCTTACTATTTTCCATGGGCAAAATAGTTGCTAGGTACACCATTTTCTCAGAATTACATGACCTTCCCATGGGACAATCTTCTTTATTTCTACAATTACAAAGTAATTCATCTGTTTTCTGATTATCTATCACTGATTTATTGATTAAATTCCCGTTATGATTATAAATTATTTAATCGTGTAAGATTAACTAATTTTTAGTGTGTACAGCCACCTACCACCCATCACGAAAACTATCGAAATTAGACGAACCAAACAAGTGGGACACTGCTGGAGAAGTAGGGACAAACTCATAAGTGATGTATTCCTATGGGCCTCTTCATATGGTCGAGCAAAGGCAGGACGACCAGTTCGAACTTACATACAGCAGCTCTGTGCCGATACGGGATATAGTCCTGAAGACCTACCGGAAGCAATGGACGATAGGCAGAGGTGGCGAGAGAGGGTCAGAGATATCCGTGCCGATAGTGCGACATGATGATAAGCGTGTTCCTATTAATAATTTTATTCAGTGGAATATCCTTTTGAAATGTCAATCTATTAACTTGCCTATACTGATATTAGGAAGTTGACAGAAAGCGAGGTTAAACAAGATTACCTCTCTTTTCCTATGCTTAGCTTTTTTTTATTTTATTAGAATCTATATTATTGTCACTATCTTCAAGTCGATTATTACAACTATCATTACTTCAAGTCGATTATTACAACTATCATTACCATTGTTGTTGCTGGTGCCGCAGCAATTGTTTATGTTACCATATTCAGTAACTTAGTTAGTTATTCCTGGTATTCTAACCTCTGTTAGTTGTCCTGTCAGCTGGGGCCGCAGAGGGATAAGACCTCGAGTGTCCAAGATATGACACTAAATAATCTGAACTTTGGGGAATACGGAGTACCCCTTCATTGGCATCGCTCCCGGGTCCACTCTAGCTCGAAGTGGTAGCACTTGATAGGGTCCTATCTATCGGTCAAATAGAACTAAACTGTGTATTTATGCTAAACTGAATTGTTTGAAATAGGACTGTTTTGACATTTAGACTGCGTACTTATACTAAACTGAATTGTTTGAAATGGAATTGTTTTTCTATGCTAAACTGAATTGTTTGAAATAGAACTGTTTTTGACATTGAAACTGTACTTATGTTAAACTGAATTGCTTGAAATTGGACTGTTTTGACATTAAAACTGCGTACTTACGTAGGATTGAGTTGTTTGAAATGGGACTGTTTTTGTGACATTGAAACTGGGTACTTTTACTAAACTGAATTTTTTGCAATAGAACTTTTTTGACATTTAACTGTGTGTAAGGAAAAAACTTTACTTATACCAAACTGAATTGTTTAAAATAGAACTGTTTATATGTATCTAACTATTAACTGTATTCAGGTTAGATGATATCTAAATTCTAAATCCTTGTAACTTGAAGGCTCTTATAATTTTCTTATATATTTTCGAAGTCTTTTCGTTATTACAATCTGGGATGAAGATGAGGCAGTCATCTCTATATAAACCTCCTTGCTTGAGGCCTGTTATCCTACTAGAATGTCTAATCTATAAATACCGATCAAATCAGCTTTTTGCGCAGCGTCGTAAGCATCTATCAGAACGTCAAAGTTATCCGTGCAATTTTCAATCCAAACAGACTTATTATCTGTAAAAATAGACTTTCTACAAGCTAAAATAATTTATATTTGTTCTTCGATGATGTCTATAAATTTTTTAAAACATAGTTTAAACTTTTTAATGATGAATCTTCATAAAAAAGGGGTTCGAATTCAATAATATCAAATTGAATAAATGTGGTTCTACTTGTACATTTAAACTTTTACACTAAATCATTGTATTGCATTAATGGGTTTTCCCAAATGATGTACCAAGAGTCTTTTTCTATCTTAAAGTTGATATTTTTTAGCAAAGTTTTTAAAAGTAGACCTAGTTCAGTCTTCGACGGGTTTAATAATCTAGACTGTTGTTTATCATGGAAATTGGGTTTATGGTCTTTGCATAAAATATTAGCACCTTTTTTCACTAATTTACCAATTCTTTCATTAATGTAGTTTGCTGGCAAATTTAACTGTCGTTATTCATTTGTGAAAAAAAGTATCCCTGTTGTCTCGTTTGTAAGTATCAGTAATCTTATTTTTTAGGATTCTATGATAATTGGAAGGGCTAATCTTACATATGTTTTTCGATTTGTCAGTCATATCCCAAATCTTTTTCGATTTTTTAATGCTCTCAATATTTCGACCTATGAGTGGCTCGCCGCGCGACATGCACTTATAGGACCACATTTTATATTTTAGACTGAAAATTATAAATTTGTTTTCTAAATTTGATTCTTTAAATTAATTTACAGAGATCATCCTCAAAAGAGTCCAGAAGTTTGTTGTTAGGTGGAGTCTTCTAGGATTTTTGGTAGAATACATCCTTTCCTTGGTAAACTGGTAACACTAAGGAGTTCAAATTGAAGTAGCTCCTCGATCGTATCCTTTAAATAAGATCCACTATTCTATCTATTAGAGATGAAGTGAGTGAATGTATTGGTGGTAAAGTGATGGTTTTAAGCGAGAAATCCGGTGTCATTGTCTTCATTAGTGAAGTATATTCGATATGCAGGGTTTTCATGGGTAGAATTATCCAGAAAAAACTCAACTTAGATTTTTATCATTAAAAGTTTTCGGATAGTTGTCTTCATCTTCATTGTTATTTCCACAACGTTTCGGCCGATATGTCTTCTGGCCTTCTTCAGGTGTTTGTCGAACTCGGGAACCTTCCCGGAACTTTGAACTACGTCCTTTATTAAATCCACGGGGTCGCCTGTTCTGATTCTGTTAGCCATAACCTGGTACAAGTATTAAGTATTCCTGTATTGTTACTCGCCTGCAGTTAGGATTGCATCTGCGACCTCCAGATTATTGTCTCCTTAGAAGCTTAGAGAACCAATGCCTATAACTGTTACGCTATGTGTCCTACTGGACAGTTTCGTCTCAGAAATTTAGACAACCCAACTTAAATGTAAGGAAGAATGTAAAAAATATCCAAAGATGATGAGTTGGCAATGATTCTATTTGAAAATATATAAGAGGATCCATATAAATCTCCAGGAGTGCTTAATCTATGATAATGTATAAATTTCTTACAAAGCAAATGTCCATGTTATTGAAAAACTCAACAAAGTGTCATTTGGTTATTATAAATTTATTTCATCTGGCGACTCAATACGAGAAACCAACCTTTTCAGATCGGCATCACTCAATGAAGAAAAAATAAAAATGAAAAAGAAAAAGTAACTTTAATGGATTGTTACTTGTTTAAAAAATAAGAGATAGGGGGAAAAAACACAGCCGAGTAGTTGGTATCAAAACCAGATGTAATGTTAGTTCTATTTAACCCATATATAGGGCCCTATCAGGTGCTACCACGCCGGGTCAGAGTGGACCTGGGAGCAATGGCAATGAAGTGGTACTCTGTATTCCCCAAAGCTCCAGCATCACTGGAACCTCACCATCAGATTGTTTAGTGTCATATCCACGACACTCATTGGGGAGAGGGGTCTTTCACCTCTGCAGAGGTGCAGTCGGTGTATTCTACAGCCCCAGTCGACTGGGCAAATTTATTAAGGAGAATGTGGGGATAAACACTATTACTGATGCAAAACACACATATATATATATATATACATATATATATGTGTGTGTGTGTGTGTGTGTATGTGTGTGTGCGTGTGTGTGCGCACGCGCACACGCGTGTGTGTATGTATGTGTGTGTGGGTGTAATAAAAATTTAAGGAAGCGATTTTATTAAAGATCCAATCATTAACGATAGGCTTTCTAAGTAAGTGAGGTAGTGATGTCTTTTGTATCGGGACAAGAATTCGACGTTTTATGACAGCTAAGATTTTAATCATTATTTCGAAGACATGATCATTTTTATTCATTTTATTCTTTAACATATTTTCTATCGTCTGAAGATCGTTATCATCAGCATGAAACTTTCAGTTAGGGCTATTCTTATTTTTATTTTACTTATATATCTATATATATATATATATATATATATATATATAAGTTATCCACAGATAGACTATTTCGTTGTATGACAACTCATCAGTGTGGCTAGACACACGAGATGTTTCAAGCTGGAATCGTAACGCGGCTGCCTTTACACCAGGCAGATATCTTACCACAGAAAATCGGCGACCTCAGGGTAAGCGAAGGATGCCACTTCTTTACAAAAGAAGGCTATCTTTCTAATCCTGAAAAAAAAACCCCCAAAAAAACAAAAACAAAAACAAACACAGTAGGGGAATGCATGTGGTTTATCAGGCTAAATTTATTTTTCCTAGTCTTGTTAAAGACCAATGTACAGGTGTAGTGAGTTAGCGCTGTACCGAATGCGCTATATTTGTGACCTTAGGCCAGCCTTTGCTTTGTTAAGTACATAACTTCAAAGAAGCATAGAGCGTCTAAAACAGGAGAATGGTTAACTAGTTAAACACACGGTTCGTTAGCTAGTGGGGAAAGTTTGATTCTAAGAGGGTATCTCAACTACCGTGGAATTAAAAGTGCTTTTAAGTGCATCTTGTTGAGATATTTCAAAGCGAGGTTCAGGTGATTTGCTACCTACCATAGAAATAGATGAATAAATAAATGAATAAGGCGAGAAACAGAGTAAAAGAAGGTGGGAAATAAAAACGAAAAGAAGAAGAAGAAGAAGAAGAAGAAGAAGAAGAAGAAGAAGAAGAAGAAGAAGAAGAAGAAGAAGAAGAAATATGAATTAAAAACGAAAAGTTAGAAAAGAGTCTCGTCAAAGAAAAAAAGTAAAAACAGAAAGAAAGAAAGAAGGAAATAAAGAAGATGGAAAAAAATGAAAAAAAATGAAAAGGTTAAACAGAATGAAGGCAGAGAAAAATTTAAGATAAAAGAAGGAAAGAAAAAAGTGAATAATTAAGACATAGAAAAAAATGTTAAGATAAAAAAAGGAAAGAAAAAGTGAAGAATGAAGACAGAGAAAAAAGTTAAGATAAAAGAAGGAAAGAAAAAAGTGAAAGAAAAATGAAGAAGAAAAATAAAGAAAAGAAAACAGAAAAAATTAAGAAAAGAATGCAAAAATGAAAACAATTAGGAAAAGAAACACTAATAAGACAAAAAAATTTTTAGGAAAAAGCAGTAGAAAGAAAGAAAGAAAGAAAGATATAGAGGTAAAGCAGATCTGAAGAAAGAAAGATAAAACAAGAGATAAAAAATGAAAGAAGGAATAAAATAATAAAAGAGAAGTAGAAATAGATAAAAGAAGGAAATGTTAAGGAAAGAAAGAGAAAGAAATAAAGGGAAGAATGGAAAAAAAAGAATGAAAGACGAAAGGAAAAACCCAAGAAAAATTAAATTTCTGAAGAAAGAAAAGGAACAGAGAACAAAGACAATGGGAAAAAAAGAAAGAATAAATAAACAAACAAGAAAAAAGTAGAGATAAACAAGAAAAAATGAATGAAAAAAAGGCAGAACGAAAGTATTAAAGATGTGGGAGGACATGATCTCTTGAAAAAAGATTAAAAGGTAGAAAGAGACGAGAAGAAGAAGAAGAAGAAGAAGAAGAAGAAGAAGAAGAAGAAGAAGAAGAAGAAGAAAGGAACGATATAGAGAAAAAGGAGAAGGAGGTAGAGAAGAAGAAAAAGAAGGAGGAGGAGGAGGGGGAGGAGGAGGAAGAGAAAAATAATAAGAAGAACGATGTAGCAAAGAAGGAGAAAAACGAAATAAAGAAGGAGAATAAGGACGAGAAGGAGGTAGAGAAGAAGAATAAGAAGAAAAGAACAAGAACAATGTAAAGAAGAAGAAGAAGAAGAAGAAGAAGAAGAAGAAGAAGAAAGGAGGAGCAGGAGGAGGTGGTGGTAGGGAAAGAAGAATAAGACGAAAAAGAAGAAGGTTTATATGTGAATTTGTAACTTAGATTTATATCTAATATCTAAGAATAATCATGTTCTCTACACAAAAAAAAATCAAGAGAAAAACAAAAGGCAAGAAGAAACAAACCAACAAGAAAATTGATAAATAAAAAAGAAATAAAGTAAGATAAATAAAATAAATAAATCTGTATTCCAGTTGGTGAATGGCTCCATCATGCAAGCAAAATTGTCCATTACACCCAGGTGAACTTCCGCTATACGTACTTGGGACAACACCTTTGATGTAAAAAAAAATAAGTGCCCGGCAACAAGAAACCCTTGCAGAAATATATATATATATATATATATGCCAAAGATTAGAGAAAAAAACCAAGAAAATGTAAAATGAAATAAATCAAAGCTTGCCACCTACGTCCTTGAATAAAACTAACAAACAAAAAAACAAACAATCCGATCATTTGATAAATCTAATTAAGTCTACCTTTAATCTGTTGGGTAAAAATGGCTGCGATTTTGTTAGGTTAGCGTCGTAACAAGTGCATTTAGTTCTAGTAAAGTACTGCTCAAGATATTATTCAAAAAATTCTGTTAATTTATCACGACAAAAAAATCTTTAAGGTAATTACTAGTTTCCATCTTATCCTTCGAAGGAGTCTTCTTATCTTTAATGAGTTTTCGTAGATACTTCCTATTGAGGTGAAGTTTTTTTAAATGGCATATCAACCCTTGATGGTTATGTATTGCTAAATCCTGTTTCCACATACACACACACACACACACACACACACATGTATATATATATATATATATATACACTATTAATTTCTGTATCTATTTTATCATTCTTATGGTGGCGAAAAACCTAGATGATATAATTTGTAAATAATGATATCTGGGGAAATAATTTCCATAAAAAATAAAAGACTAAAAACATGCGTAATTACTTGAAAATAAATAAACCAATACTGCAATGCCTTGTCAAAAGAAAAAAACACCGACAAAATTCCCTAAGTTAAACCTAAGAGTTAGCTACACTAAGAAGAGCGAAATATGAATGTCTACAGATTCAGAAAAAAATCTACCTAGGTTTCATCTAACCAGATATCAGGACAATTCTGACTACAGAAGGGTTGGACCAAAACTACAATATATATATATATATATATATATATATATATATATATATATATATATATCCTTAATGTTAAGTAAGACTCAAGAGATGTTAATCCATAATAAATTTATTTCAACAATCTGTTTGCACAGATTGCTTCCTTAGAGGGTGAACAATTTTTTTTTATCGATATTATTTCTATTCTATCATGAATTTATAGCTAAGCCAAAAGTAGCCGAAATTATTAGACCGGGGACAAATTACTCGAATTTTATTTTTTTGCTTTAGACCGCCATTGACTTCCACCGCGCCAACATCGACCGATTCTGTTGGCGCTGATACTGTACTGACTGGTCTGAACTCGATCGGGAGGCTGAAATAGATTAACCGTTGTTTTCAAGAAGCCGTTCCTCCACCCAGGCTTTTTCGACTATGTAGGGATGATTTAATTGTCAAAGGCACCCCATTAAAGGAATGCCGACGGGACAAAGAATTTTTTTATTCCTGTGCGCAGCCCCCGCTCTAAAATGGCTTTGTGTCGTATTTCGGCGTAGTGGGACGTCGATTAAATATTCGCCATTAACTTCTACATCAAACAAGCTTCGCTTACCTTTGAAACCATTTCATCACAGCAAAGTACGTTTCGTTTTTGTGCAATTTTATTATTTAATTCTAGACTGAAACTTAATCTTATGGGATTCTTAAAGTTTGGCATTACATTTCTGAGCAATTATTTTAACAGTTTTCTTTTTCATTCCAAAAATTCTTTTCGCATATACATATTCTTTTCACTACTTGCAATTTAATCAAACGTCATCGTAAAAATAGTAAAAAAAAAAAAACTCATAATTTTTATTTAAAAAAATTAATTTTTTGTAAGGAAGAAAAGAAAAAGATTTTATTTCACAGAAAAATTGCAATTTAAAAAGAAAATTCATTTTAATTCAAAGCAATTTAAAAAGAAAATTCTTAATTTTAAACGTAAAGTACTTTTATTAAAAAAATTGAATTAAAATGGAAAAACAATGTAATCACTTACAGTGTAATCAAACGTCATCGTAAAAATGGGAAAAAATCACATTTTATTTTAAAAAATGAATTTTAAGTAAAGAAGAAAAGAAAAAGATTTTATTTCGTAGAAAAATTGCAATTTGAAATTGTTATTTTTTATCATTATTTTAAAAATAGATTCTAACAAAAATATATCAAATAAAATCAAAAATGAATTTCGTTTTTAAACTGGATTGATTGGTTGTTTGGGTTTTATGAAATATCAATCTTTGTAGGTTATTTAATGCCAAATCCATTTTTATAGGAATAATCAGTTCTATTTAAAAAAATTCAGTTTTGCATGAGTACACAGTTTAATTGTCAAAAACATTTCTGTTTCGATTTATTCAGTTTAGTCAAACAGTTCTAATTTAAACAATTCAGTTTAGCGTAAATACAGTTTCAATGTCAAAAACAGTTCTATACCAAACAATTCCGTTTAGTACTAGTACCCAGTTTAAACATCAAAACAGTTCTTTTTCAAGTAATTTAGTTTAGCATAAGTACGCTTATTACTTCTATTTGATCCATTGATAGGGCCCTATAAGGTGTTGCCATTCCGAGCGAGAGTTCACTTGGGAGCGATGGCAATGAAGGGGTACTCCACATTCCCGAACACTCCAGCATTCCTGGAACGTCACCATCAGATTGCTTAGTGTCATATCCAGGACATTTGTTGGGGGTGGGGTCTTACCCCTCAGCAAAGAAGTAGTCGAAGTCCCAGCTGACTGGGCAAATTTAAACTGGAATTTTTCGGTAAGTTTGCTTCATAAGGACTGGTGAATCTGTATTTGATACGCAAAGAGCATTTCGTGCTCATTTCATATCACGTTGGAATGATGTTGTACTGGATAGAAAACTGATGCGGTTATGGACTGAAAATTTCAGAACCACAAGATCATCGATTTAAAAAAAAAGTCGTCGGGGAGACATCAAAGTGCTCGAAGTCCAGAAAGTGTCCAGACAGTTCTATGGTCAACCTTCTCGAACATTGTCATGATCGAAACAGATCTTATCGATAAAAAGGTAAGGGATTAACTTGATGGAGCTGCTATTGCAACTTGCCTCAGTTCACCTGCATCACAATGGGACAGTTTAAAATGTGAGACGTATTTTTGCTGCAACCAATATATATATATATATATATATATATATATATATATATATATATATTAACTTAATTTGGTTTAGTTTCTTGATTTAATGGTATATCAACCTTGGTGGGTTATTTAATGCCAAAGACATCTTTGTTGAAGAACAGTAGTGATACTACCCTATTCAAAGTTTGGAGGATATATATATATATATATATATATATATATATATATATATATATATCTCCAAGCAGCGGTCGTGTACATATTACTGTATGGATGAACAACTTGGACGCTGACTCAGCGTATGGAGAAAAAGCTTGATGGCAATTGCACAAGGATGCTACGAGCTATATTAAACAAATCTTAGAAGCAACATCCCACAAAATAGTATCTGTACGGCCACCTACCACCCATCTTGAAGACCATCCAAATAAGACGAACAAGACATATAGGACGCTGTTGGAGGAGAGCAAGGACGAACTCATTAGCGACGTTCTTAAATAGACACCTTCACACGGACGTACAAGTGTAGGGACGACCAGCAAGAACTTATGAACAACGGCTTTGTAAGGACACAGGATGTAGTCTAGAAAAGCTGCCGGAAGCGATGGATAATAGAGACGGTAGGTGACTGAGAGTTAAGGAAATCCATGCAAGCAGCTCGACATGATGATGATGATGATGATGATGATGTGTATATTTGTGCATATATATGTGTATATTATGAATGTATGTGTGTGTGTATATTTATCTATATGTCTAGAGATTTTCATATATATGTTTATACATTTGAATGTATATATGTGTGTATATGTACAATGTATGTATATGGGAGCATATATATGCATTTAATTGTGTATATATATGTGTGTGTTTGTGTCTAAATATATATATACCAAGCTCTCCTCATGAGCAGGATGTGACATAATGTCAATTTTTAGCGGAATTTAACAGGTTCAAATTCAGTTTTTTTTTTCTTTTAGACCGATTGCCATATTAAGGTTGAAAAGCACAACCTACTCTACTATTTACCCATAGCTGGAGGGAGAATACTTGGATACATACCGTTCGTCAGGGTATTAGCGCTAAGGGAAATACAAACTGCGTGGTGGGGGATGTATATGTGTAAATGTCTATCTATCTAGATGTCTATCTACATATATATTTCCTTTCGCTATCTATCTACATATATATTATATTTATATATCCTTTCGTTATCTATCTACATATATATTTCCTTTCATTATCTGCCTGAAGATTGTTTGTCAAAACTTAACGAAACCAAAGGTCGAGGACAAACTTCCATGGCATTAAATATATAAATCTAATATATATTTAATTATTATTCTCTCTCTCTCTCTCACTATATATATATATATATAGAGAGAGAGAGAGAGAGAGAATAATAATTAAATGTATTAGATTTATATATTTGATGTCATATATATATATATATATATATAATTAATGGAATTTAGACTGCGACCCCTGGGTTTCATGGAGTTTTTGCAAAACAACAATCATCAGGCAGTCAAGAAAAAAAATTCCAGTTATTAAATTTATATATCTAATATATATTCATTTATCATTATTATATAATAGCTCTCTCCTAGATATTGAGCACTCTCCACATTATATTGCACTTGGTTCAACACAAACCCACAAAGTGATTTAGTGACAACCAACACTGTTATAATATAATATATAGGTAAAGAAAATGAAAGGAAAAGTTTTAGCAAAGAATAAAATCACAGAAAAATAAATTAAAAATTTTATATTACCATTGGATAGAAACATTATTATTATTATTATTATTATTATTATTATTATTATTATTATTATTATTATTCTCCTGATTTTTCTACACTAGCGTTAGCTGATGGTCTTTCAATAGAGTATGAGAGATAGCGATTCTCCTCATGTCTCCAAGACTCTTCTCACTATTTTAGCCGATCTCAAAAATGATGTAATCTGGATGCTTTCGATTCGCCCACTGATTTTCGACTCTTTCAGTTACTTTATCAACTTAGAGTGAAATTAAATAAAGCAAGAAAAAAATTGATTCATTGATTGATTGTAACGACATGTCAACTTATCAGGGGTTATTTTAAGCGTAGGGATGAGAGAATTGCGTTATTTTTACTTTTTATTTACCTTTTTCTGCAAACAGTTCCAAGGTTTCAAGTATTCCTTTGGCCAGTCGGCTGGGGCTGTAGAATACACCGACCCCCTACCCCAATGAGTGTCCTTGATATAACACAAACAAACTCATGATGTGGTTCCAGTGATACTGGGGCTTTAGGAAATGCAAAGTACCTCTTTATTGTCATCGCTCCCAGGTCCATTCTGGCCCGGAATAGTAGCACCTGATAGGGCCCTATCTATGGGTTAAATAGAACTAAACTGCGTACTTATGCTAAACTGAATCGTTTGAAATAGAACTGTTTGACTAAACTGAATAGTTTGAAAACAAATATTTTTGGCAATTAAACTGAGTACTTTCATTTAAACTGCGTACTTATGCTAAACTGAATTGTCTGAAATGGAACTGTTTTTGACACTGAAATTGTACTTATGCTAAACTGAATTGTTTAATATAGAACTATTTTGGCATTTAACTGTGTGTCAACAAAATCTATACTTATACTAAACTGAATTGGTTGAATTAGAACTTTGACTAAACTGAATAGCTTGAAATAGAAATGTTTTTGACAATTAAACTGTGTACTCGTGCTAAACTGAATCGTTTGAAGTAGAACTGATTATTTGTGTAAAAATGGATTTAAATTGAACTAAACTGCGTACTTATGCAGAACTGGTTTGTTTGAATTGTAACTGTTTGACTAAACTGAATAGCTTGAAATATAAATATTTTTGACAATTAAACTGCCAACTTATGCTAAAGGGAACTGCTTGAAATAGAACTGTTTTGACATTGAGACTGCGTACTCAAGCTGAATTGAATTGTTTGAAATAAAACTGACAATTTGCATAAAAATGGATTTGGCGTTAAATAACCCTCAAAGGTTGATATGCCATAAAACCTAACCAACCAACCAACCAAACAATATCAAGTATTTCTATCTAATAATAATAATTTTCAAACATAAATCTAACTCATAAATAGGACCCTAACACGTTTTAAAACTCCGGTTCGCAGAAAACCAAGTAGAAGTGACCATAAAGTGGTACTCCTCATTCCGCAGAGCTCCGGAACTGTAGCCCCACCGCCTGGTGCAGTTTAGTGTCATACCCAGTGCATGAACGCTATTTGTTTGCGTTTTACTTCAGCTTCATGCCTTTGGGAAAGGCATGAATCCACCTGTCCTTTGTCCAACTGTGGTTAAATAGTTGGGCAGACTGTTCTTTCGTCTTGGTTACGAAACTAATAAAGGAGAAGGCAAGTTTTCTAAAAAATTGACCTTGTGTCATATTCTACCAGTGGGTACATAAATATATTGCTGATTTTATTATTATAGAGTGTCCTGACACAACATTAAATGACATCCGGTGATGAGGCTCCATTTCCGGTGATCTAGGGATGTGGAATATAACTTCATTACCATTAATTACTTCAATATTCATTCTTACCTGGAGCGGTAGTACCTCTTAGGGTCCCCATAACACCAGAAATGGAGTCTCACCTCTAGATTCAGTTTAGTGTCACACCCAGGAGATAAAAAAATACAATGAATTAACCAATAAAAAAAGAAACAAAATAAAAAAAATCAATCGAGAGAGAGAGAGAGAGAGAGAGAGAGAGAGAGAGAGAGAGAGAGAGAGAAATGCCAGAAATACTTAAAATAAAAACGGAACGTTAGTAACATTAAGAAAGTTTAATAAGGAAATACTTTTCATCAAAGATCATATATATATATATATATATATATATATATATATATGTGTGTGTGTGTGTGTGTGTGTGTGTGTGTGTGGTGAATTCAATAAGTTTCTAGACTTTTTTTTGTACAGGCATTAAAAATTCTCGTAGACTCTTGAAAATTCAGTATGTTATTGCTATACATCTTATGAGAGGACTGACAAATTTTTATGATTTCAGGTTCAAATAATCAGCTACAGCAGGAATTCGAATACACCCTACTAAAACCTGATTGTCACAGCTGGTGAATTTCAAAATGCAATCTGAACGAGAGGACTCGCTAGAAGAACGATATGCAATAAAATTCGGTTTTAAACTTTGAAAAAATGTCACAGAAACGTATGGAATGCTTCAGAGTGCTTTTGGGGCATCTTGCATGAATCGAGCATCAGTTTTTGAGTGGCATAAGAGATTCAAGGAAGGCAGGGAGTCTGTGAGGGATGATGGGAGGTGTGGGAGGAGTAAGGAAGTCAATACACCAGAGTTGATTGGCCAAACGGTTATGATTAGGGTTACTATGTTGAGGTTTTAAGGGAATTCAGGAAGAGATTCCTAGGGAAGAAGCCAGCACTTTTCAAATCGGGTCAGTGGCATTTCCACCAGGACAATGCACCAGTCCTCAGCTCCATCCTTGTCATAGACTATTTAAGCAAGATGAGCATCAAGACAGTTCCTCACCCTCCCTATAGTCCAGACCTTGCTCGCTGTGACTTTTGCTTATTCCCTAAGCTCAGTGGCTGTCATTATGAGGCAATTGAGGAGATGAAAGAGGCTGTGACGAAGGTCATTGACACGCTCAGACAAGAGAACCTCCATGGGACCTTCCAGAAGTTGTTGGAACAGTACAACAAGTGCATTGCAACCGGAGGAGATTACTTCGAAGGGGACTAGAATTTCATTTGTGTACTATCAATAAAAGTGCCCATACGAAAAAAATCTGGCAACTTATTTAATGCTTCTTGTATATGGATGGATGGATGGATGGATATTTTGGCAGCATTTCTACATTGATAGATATTTGATTGAACATAGACATTTTTTGTCTACATATTTTTTTTGTTAATCCTTTCGAATTGCCGTATCGATCTTATAATATTCGGCGGGAATTGGTTGATAAACCTTCCATAATTAGTTATTTCCCAAGTACTTTCTTCCCAACCTTGTAATAAATCCTCCCCTGATGATGGCCCAAGTACTAGGGAAATAACTAATTATGGAAGGTTTATCAATCAATTTCCACCGAATATCATAAGATCAATACGACAATTCGAAAGGATTAACAAAAAAATATGTAGACAAAATGAGAGAGAGGAAATAAAATGACCTCAAGAAAAATAAAGTATGTGATTCAATCAGTAATGCCTTTTTCTTTATATTAATTACCGACACGGGAACATGTATCACACATCAAAATACATCCTCTGTGGATCACATCCCTACTTCTTAACATAGTCACAGTTTCTCTTAATGTTTCATCTTCGAATGAAAGCATGCATCCTTGCCTTGTAAAATTCTGTTGACTTTTCTTTGAGCCACTTCATCACTGCAGTTTTCACTGCCTCGTTACTGGCATAATGTTTGCCTCTCAAACCCCCTTCCATGGAACTGAATAAATAATAGTGTGATGGTGCTAAATCTGGTCAATATGGAGAATGCGGTAAAGTTGTCCACCCAGTGATGAAGTAGTTTAAAGAACAATCAAGAGAGTTTTACGATGCAGGGATTCATATTCTCATTTGAAGGTGCAGTATTGCTATTTGGAGAAACGGTGATTATGTTGAGAAGTGGTGATGGGATCCACAGAGCATAGTCTTCATTTTGATGTAAGAGACATGTTCCTGTGTCGGTGATTATTCCTGTATTAAAGAAAAAAACATTACTTTTTGATCCACTCGCGTATATATAATCATGAAACTCAAAGAAAAAAAAAGAAATGAAAAGGCTTACAAGAAAGAAAGAACACAAAGATAGCAAATAGAAATTAAGAAAAAAAGTCACGAGTAAATGATGAAAAGAAAGAAAGAAAGAAAGAAAGAAAGAAAGGACAAAAAATAAAGAAAGCGTGAAAGGACAAAGAAAGAAATCGTGAAAGAAAGAAAGAAAGAAAGAAAGAAAGGTTGAATTAGAGAAAAATAGAAAAAAGGAAAGGAAGAGAGAAGAAAAAAATGGAAGAAAAAAGAAGATATGAAAGAAAACAAAAAAGAAAAAAAAACGAAAAAGAAAGGAGGGAACGCGGGGAGAACTTTGAGAAGCAAGAACACATGAAAACAAAAAAAAACACAGAAAGAAAGAAAGAAAGAAAGAAATATAGATTAAAAAATGGAAGGATGGACATTAAAAAGAAAAAAAACAAAAGAAGTAATATAAGAATTAGAAAGAATGAAAGAAAGAAAGGCAAAGAAGAAAAGAAGAAAGAAAGAGATAAAGAAAAATAAAAGAAAGAAGGAAGGAAGGACGAACCTGTTTTTTAAAAATTGAGACGGAAAATAGCAAGATAAATCAGCAAAATGGTTTCGTCGAATATATGTATATTTATATATATATATATATATATATATATATATATATATGGAGAGGTGGGGAAATCAGATTCTTTTATTTTTCTTAATTTTTTTTTTTATCGTCTTGTTCGTAGGAAGCCAATGTTTTTGTTTTGATAATACTTTGACTCGTTTTAGAAACAAACCCTATGTAAACACAGACAAGAGAAACACAATTTCCCGCCTGAAATGGTCTGCAATCTGCTAAATGTACGTGCCTTGGCAAACACACACACACACACACACACACACACACACACACACACACACACACACACACACACACACACACATATATATATATATATATATATACATATATATATATATATATATATATATATATATATATATATATATATACTAGCGAAATACTATACGTACCATTTTCCGTGCATATTCTGTAATGAAATAAACCTGTTGGGTTCCTTCAATCTATCTGGCGTATCAAAATTATTTTCGCCTTTTAACCGAATACGTGAGAGTTTATCGGGTACCTCTTAAAAACTTGAACGTTTAGTTTTCAAGGTGTTTGTAATTCCCTACCAAAAGGTATGTAGGAATCAAACTATACTCATTCCAGCTATTTGTAAATGGTAGGGTAGATTGAGCTCTTTAACCTTAATATGGCAACCAGCCTACGAGAAGGAAAATCCGAAATTCAAATGATTTGTAGACCTTGAGAGGCCCCACAAGGCTACTCTTACCCCTGATATGCAACGCGAACAAACTGGGTAACAGAACCAGTGAGCGGAGAATGCCTTCCCTAAAGTATCTTTCGGTGATATTGGCTCATAGTTTAGAACTTTCCATGTTTTCTGGTCGCATTTTCATGTTTTCTAGTCACATTGGAATTTCATCAGCATCAAGTCAGGCTGATAACACTCATTTCCCTAACTTTCCATCATCCGTCCCTATCCATATTTACCAACCCCTCAGCTCGGGCAGGATATGACACAAAGTCAATTTTTAAGTGGAGTTTAACAGGTTTGAATTCAGAGTTTTCCTTCTCCTAAACTAGTTGCCTCACCAAGGCTGAAGAAAACAGTCTGCCCTACTATTTACCCATAGCTGGAGGGAGAATAATTGGATTCATACCTTTCCCAAGGGTATTAGTGCTATGTGAAATACTCTCAGCCTCCTCCAGGATTTGAACTCGTATCGCCGTGTCCATTTCCTACGACGATAACCATTACACCACGAGCACCTCTGCTAGTAATATCATCCATCGCTCCGGTAGGTCATCTAAACTACATCCTGAGTCCTTACAGAGCTGATGTAAATAATTCTTATTGCTCGGCCCACATTTGTACATCCATATGTAGGAATCCATTGAAGAGCATCACTACAGAGTTTGTCCTTGCTTCTCCAGCAGTGTCCCGTATGTCTTGTTCATCTTATTTGAATGATTTTGAGATGGGATATAAGTGGCCGTACAGTTGTTGTTTCGTGGCGATTTGCTCAAGATAGCTGGTAGCATTCTTGTGCAGTTCCCATCTAGCCTTTTCTCTATGCATTCCGTTAGCGTCCATGTAATACATCCATACAGTAGTATGGACACAGCTACAGCCTTTTAGTTAATAACTTAGTTCAAATCAAATGTGAAATATACTCCTGAAAAGAAAGTAGAATCTTTATTAACATTTCAATGACTATAATTTGTTTTTGTTCAAAGAACGTTTGATCACCCTGTGGGAGGTGCTTAGAAAACGCTGTATTACTAGCAGAGGAGTAAGACTCTGCCCCTAAAAAGGGGGCGGTCTGAGTATAATACTAAGCTGCACTTGATTGCGAGGGTCCAGTTCTGGAGATCTGCGTAGTGTGGAGTTACCCTTCAACGTCATTACTCCCAAGTCTACTCTGACCCTAAGAGTCTTATGTTCAGATCCTACTCTGACCCTCAGGGTCCTGTGTTGGGATCCGATGAATAGGTCAAATAGATCTTTTTAAAGATTAATCGTGTTCTATGAGGCCTGTGTGCAATAAAAAAATTAAGAATTAAGAGTTAACTACACAAAATATAAGAATGAACTAACAATGAACGGGATTCCCTAACCTATAGCCATAGAATAACCCTTGAACGGCTGTCATGTATTTAAACCCAACCAATCAATGAAAATATTGCGACACCAGATTCTAAAGAAGTACTGTTCGAAAAGTCTTTCGACAAAAACACGGAACGCTACACTTGAAAATTTAGAACAGGGTTTTCGATTGTGATCCATATTGACCCCAGCAGGGTATATAAAATTTTTGCTGGGTGAATAAAAGCATTGGGGTAAACAGGAGTTGATTCTATTAATTCACATTAATAAAACTATTTTAAACGGAAAAACAAAAATCGCAGGATATGTTGATTAGTTTACCAGTCATCGTCCAACTAGCAGAATGCCTGATTAGATGTGATGGCCACGAGTGATATTTGCCCAGACACGAGTTCAAATCCTGGACTCTTTTCACACAGCATTTCACACAGCACTGATACCCTTGGGAAAGGTATGAATCCAATTATTCTACCTCCAGCTATGGGCAAACAGTAGGGCAGACTGAGTTCTTCAGCCTTGGTGAGGCAACTAGTCTAGGAGAAAGAAAACTCTAAATTCAAACCTGTTAAACTGCGCTTAAAAATTGACCTTGTTTCATATCCTGCCAGAGCGGAGGGGTTCGTATATATGGATATCAGAATATATAGAATACGCTGTAGAATACGCCGATTGTAGTTCTGCAAAGGGGTTAGACACCGCCTTCAACGGGTGTCCTGAATTTTATACTAAACAATCTGATGCTCCGTGGAGTGTATCCCTTCATTGTCATCGTTCCCAGGTCCACCCTGGCCCGGAGTGGTAGCACAAGATAGGGTCCTATCTATGGGTCAAATGGAACTGTCTGACATTTAAACTGTAAGCAAACAAATGATTTATGTTAAATTGAATTGTTAGAAAAAGAACAGTTTGACCATTTAACTGTGTGTTAGCAAATAACTAATGTTTAATTCAATTGTTAGTGATACATAGCAATACTTTGAACTATTTAGCTGTGTGCAAATGAATGAATCATGTCGAATAGAAGCATCTTTATCATCATCATGTCGCGCCATCAACGCGGATATCCCTGACCCTCTCTTGCCATCCCTCCCTATTGTACATTGCTTCCAGCAGGTCTTCAGGGCTACATCCCTTATCAGCACAGAGCTGCTGTACGTAGGTTCGAGCTGGTCCACAGGAGTACATCACTTATGTCCCGCATGTCTGGTTCGTCTAATTTTGATAGTTTTCGTGATGGGTTGTCGGTGGCCGTACAGCTGCTGCTTTGTGGGGTGCTGCCTCCAGGACTTGTTCAATATTGCTCGCAGCATTCTTGTGTAGTTGCTGTCACGCTTTTTCTCCATAGATTTAGTTAGCGTCCATGTAGTGCATCCATATAGTAATATCGACAGGACCACTGCTTGGAAGAAACTGCATTTCATTTTATCGGTCAGGTCTGACTCCTATATGACCGATAGTCTATCGTTAGCTGTCCATATTTTTGCTAGTCGCGTGTTGATGTCTGTCTCGGTTGATGAGACACTTAATTCTTTAACTGTATTCCTAAATTGCATTATTGGTATTATATAACAATATTTTGAACCATTAAACTGTGTGCAAACGAATGAGGTCTGGCGTGTATGAAAATAACTTTACTTTCAGACTATTTGCTTGTAAATCATCTATGATGGATAAACAAGATTTGGCATTAAATAAACTAGAAGGGATGACATGCTATAAAACCCAAACAAACCAATAAACACTCATAATATGTCGTTCACATTAAGTTCTTTGATAGGAAAGCAATAATCGCCGGATCATGGAGACGAGTTGCCAGATATTGTCCACCTTGTAAAATGCCTGATTGGGTGTGATGGCTCCTACGAATGTGTCGTTCGCATTAAATCCTTTTATAACAAGGAGACAAAAATCGATGGATCATATAGACAAGTTGCCAGATATCATCCACCTAGCAGAATACTGGATTGGGTGTGATGGCCACAAGGGATGCGTCGTTCACATTAAATCCCTTTATAACAAGGAAAACAAAAATCGCTAGATCATGTAGACTTTTTGCCAGGTATCGTCCATCTAGCAGAATACCTTATTGGGTGTGAAGCCCATTAGGGATGTGTCGTTCACATTAAATTCCTTCATAACAAGAAAAACAAAAATCCCTTGTTCATACGGACTAGTTACCAGATATCGTCCACATAGCAGAATGTCTGATTGGGTGTGATGGCCACTAGGGATGAGTCGTCCACATTAAATGCCTTTATAACAAGGAAACAAAAATCGCTGGATTATATAGACTAGTTGTCAGATATCGACCACCTAGCAGAATGCCTGATTGGATGTGAAGGCCATTAGTGATGTGTCGTTTACTTTAAATCCCTTTGTAACAGGAAACAAAAAAAAAAAAGCTGGATGATATTGATTAGTCGTCAGATATCGTCTACCTAGCAGAATGACCGATTGAGTGTGATGGCCACTAGTGATGTGTCGTCCACATTAAATCCCAATATATCATGGAAAAAAATCCCTTAATCATGTAGACTAGTTGCCAGATATTGTCTACCTAACAGAATGCCTGATTGGGTGTGATGGGCACAAGTGATGTATCGTTCACATTAAATCCCTTTATAACAAGGAAACAAAAATCCCTGGGTTAAGTAGACTAGTTGCCAGATATCGTTTACCTAGCAGAATGCCTGATTGACTGTAAAGGCCATTAGGGATGTGTCGTTCGCATTAAATGTCTTTATAACAAGGAAAACAAAAATCGCTGGATCATGTAGACTTTTTGCCAGATATCGTCCATCGAGCAGAATACCTTATTGGGTGTGAAGGCCACTAGCGATGTCTCGTTCACATTAAATCCCTCTATAATAAGGAAACAAAAATTGCTGAATCATGTAGTCGAGTTGCCAGATATTGTCCACCTAACAGAATGCTGGATTGGGTGTAATGACCACAAGTGATGTGTCGTTCGCATACAACGAGTTCAAAACATACAGCTCATTTCAATGAACAAACAATATTGAAATGATATTTTCAAATTTAATCAGGTTTCTTAACGACGATATTATTGATATGGCTTTCCATCTTGAAGAGAACTCTATGTACACATTTAAAGGTATTGGGTATTGCTAGATGAACAAAAAACTGTAGGAAAACATGCCAAGCTTTGTGCAACTTTACCCTCATTTTATTAGCTTTTCCGAGTTTTTATGTGGTGGACTTTAGGTTTTAAGCTTGTACATTATTTACTAAGTAAATAGAGAAGCAATTTCAACGTAAAACATTGTAATTTGCAGCTCAAACTCACGAACCCCATGTTCGTGATCTTCTCAGTCCCCATCAAACTCATCGTTCCCATCACGAAAACAATTAAAGAATAAAAAGTACCTTTGCATTTATAGTTTACTGGTTCTTTTTTCAGGTAAATTGTACTAAAGACAGGTTAATTACTCATGTTTTTTAATTAGATATTCAATTTGGGGGTGAATACAAATTAAAACCAGCGACGCTTTGTACTGTCATCGTATTCAAAATGCTAAATGCAACTGATACACGAAGATGAAATACATTTTTTTAAATTTTTAAATCGAGGAATTATGTTATAAATTTGAATTACCAAGATCAGAAAATCTGGCCAGCACTACCCGACACAAAGGAACTAGTTTATTTGCCATCGCTTGTGTCCGATGTGGATCAGTAGCTTCATTGTTGAGCTTCGGCTCTGCATTCTGTGGTCGCTGGTTCAATTTCTTGGTGGGTGAGGAGATCACAGTATACACTGCTGGTGAAACCTAATATGGTCAAAATAGCTGTCGATGGGTTCCACGCGTCGCTTGCATTGCTCTGCCGGATTTTCTGGTGATGGTAAATCAAATTTATAACAAAGTCGAAAATTTTCATAAAATACAGATGAATCTAAATAATTGGTAATGAACAACTGTAACAAAGGTACATTCATGAAATCGGTTATCATATATTTTTATCAAGATAGTACCATGTCTACATTAAATGGCAAACCTCTAAAATTAATAAAACAGATCATATAACTCAGTAGCAATGTCTCATCTACTGAAAAAAATGTTAACATACGCATTGGTGGACTGCTATTGACAGGTTATCGATCGTATTGAAATCTGGTCTTTTTGATCACATAAAACAGGAATTCTTCCCTTGCTGTAGCCGTATCAGTACTACTGTATGGTTGCACTAGTTGGATGCTAACGAAACGTTTGGAGAGAAAGCGATATGGGATCTTTAAAAGGATGCTGTGTGCTGTCTGGAATAAATCCTAGAAGTAGTATCCCAAAAAACTGCGGCTGTATAGTTACTTACCTCCCATCTCTCAATTGCCCAGTCGACTAGGGCTGTAGAATACACCGACTGCTTCTCCCCCAACGAGTCCCCTGTTTAAGACACAATATAATCTGATAGTGTGGTTCCAGTACACCTTCATTGCCATCAGTCCCAGGTCCCCTCTGACCGGAGTGGTACTATCTGATAGTCCTATCTATGGGTCAAATAGAACAAACTATGTATCTATGCTAAACTGAATTGCTTGAAATAGAACTGTTTTAGATAGAACTAAACTGTGTATTTATGCTAAACTAAATTGTTTGAAAGAGAACTGTTTTGACATTTGACTGTTTGTAAACAAAAACTATACTTATATTAAATTGAATTGTTTAAAATTTAATTCGGCGTTAAATGACCTATAAGGGTTGATACGCCGTCAAACGAAATAACCAACCAACTAGCCAACCTCCCATTTCTAAAAAAAAATCCATAAAAGACGAGCCAGACATCTAGTAAAATAAAAAAAATAAAAAATGAAAAACAAAAAGATTCCAGAATTTGATGGTCTACGTCTTTCAAAACCTTTTCTGAACTACTGAAAATATTTTCCTCGAGAAGTGGTAAAAAAAACATCTTTTGTGCTGAAATGTAAATGGAATTATTCTTTTTCTTGATTTGTTTTTTTGTTTGTTTTTTTTTTGCTTGAGAATTTCCTATAAGCGATGATTAAAATTGTTCTGGTATTTTATTTATAAATCTTTTTCGTCTTTGCTTTCGTTCGATCTTTCCTTCTCCTATATGTTTTCTCGCCTTCTTTTTTTTTCTCCTTTAGTTTATATTTTCCTGTTTCTTTGTTTAATGGCATATCAAACTTCGTGGATTATTTAAAGCTGAAGCCACCCGTAGTCGTCCTATTTAAGGTTTCTTTGTTTAATAGCATATCAAACTTTGTGAGAGATGTCTTTGTAGTGTAATGGTTAAAACGCTGTTCTGCGGAATCTTAGTAAGCGAGTTCGAACTCCAGTCGCGTTATTATGTTCACTTTTGGACAAATATCCTTGGGAAAGGCATGAACCCCCAGATCCTCCCATCTATGGGTTAAATGGTACCCCTATTGTTCTCTAGAAGGATGGATTTGGGATTAAATAACCTAAGAAGGTTGATATGCTATTTAACAATAAAACAAACATCGTCGGTTATTTAATGCTGAAGTCATCCACGTAGAAGAACCGTAGTGGTACTCTTTAAGGTTCCTTTGTTAAATGGCATATCAAACTTCGTGGGTTATTTAACGTTGAAGCAGTGGTACGATGTAACCTTTAGCTGGTAGAATAAGATGCTAACGAAACGTATGGGTCATACTTTTGTATGATATTTGTCCAGAAGTGAACGTAATATCGAGAATGGAATTCGGACTCGCCTTATTGTGATTCCACTATCCATTGCCACGGGGACTCCCCAAGTTAAATTTGGGGGCGGGAACTTTTCTGTCTCTACTTTTATTTTAGTATCTTTTTTTTTCTACTTTTGTGGATCTTTTTTGCCGTTCTTCTTTCAACATTCATCTTTTTCTTTTAATTGTTTTTTTCTTCATTTTCACTACATTTCTTCTTCTTCATCTTCATTTTCTCCCATTTTTTCGTGTCCTTTTTTTGTCACAATTTTTTTTTCATTATTTTCATTCACTTCTTCTTCTATGCTTTCTTGTTTTTTTTTTCTTGTTCCTGGTGTCTTTTCTTCTTCCTCCCTCGTCCTCTTCTTGTGCCTTAACTGTTGTTGTTTTTGTTGTTGTTCTTCTTCTTCTTCTATGCTTTCTTTTTTTTCTTGTGGCTGATGTTTCTTCTTCTTCTTCTTCTTCTTCTTCTTCTTCTTCTTCTTCTTCTTCTTCTTCTTCTTCTTCTTCAATGATTTCTAGTTTTTTTTTTCTTGTCGCCGAGGTCCTTTCTTCTTCCTCGTCTTCCTCTTCTTGTGTTTTAACTGTTGTTGTTTTTGTTGTTGTTGTTGTTCTTGTTCTTCTTTGCTTTCTTTTTTCTTTTCTTTCCTTGTAGCTGATGCTTTTTTCTTCTTTCTCTTTCTCTTCTTCTTCCTCTTATTCCCCTTGTGTTTTAACTGTTTGTTTTTGTTGTTTTTATTGTTGTTCTCCTTTTTCTTCTTCATCCTCTTTTTGTTTTTTAAAATTATTTTGGGCTTTCTTTCTTTCTTCCTTTCTTTCTTTCTTTCTTTCTTTCTGACATTTTTCCCCTCTTTCATTGTTTGGCGGTAAAGTTGACATTACAACACTAACGCCCGAAGTCCTTCCCTTCCTTCAAAGGATGTTTGAAAGCATCTGGCAGGCAACAACGAATATCGTTAGCGAAGTCGGGGGAGAGTGTAGCAAGGACGACGGAAACGACATTAGATAATATAAACAAAAGACTGTCGGGGATAAAAAGATGCGACAGTGGCCAACTAACGTCATCCACCCACATCAGGAGAAGCAGAGAGAGAGAGAGAGAGAGAGAGAGAGAGAGAGAGAGAGAGAGAGAGAGAGTCACTGAAGAGAAGTGTAGAAAAGATTGAAAAAAGGAAGTAAGGAAGGAATATGATAAAAATAGATAAATAAGATTAAATAGAATAAATAAAATAAAGAAAAAGAGAGAAAGAAAGAGAGAGAGAATGAGAGAAGGGTAAGAAAGAAAGATTAATTAAGAGAGAGAGGGGGGACAGACAGACAAAGAGGGAAAGAGAGTGGGAGAAATTGGATTTATCAAAACAAAGAGAGAGAAAAAGACGGGATGAGAAAGAAAGACTAGTTCAGAAGATAGATAAATATATATATATATCTATATATATAGAGAGAGAGAGAGAAAGAGAAAGAGAGAAAGAGAGATTGTGAGTGAGAGAGAGACAGAAAGAAAGGAGATTGAGAGAGAAAGAAAGAATGAAAGATGGGTTAAGAAAGAAATATTAATTAAGAGAGAGACAAAGAAAGAGAAATAGAGAGATTGGATTTAACAAAATAAAGGGAGAATGTAAGAAGCGATACGAAAGAAAGATTAAATAAGAGGGAGACAGAGAGAGAGAGAGAGACAGACAGACAGACAGACAGAGCAATAGACAAAGAAAGAGAAAGAGACAGACTGAATTTAACAAAACAAAGAGAGAATGAAAGAAAGTGTGAGAAAGAAAGATTACTTTAAGGAGAGATACAGACAAAGAGGGCAGGAGAGAGGGAGAAGTTGAATCAAAAAGCAAAGAGAGAGAAAAGACGGAATAAGAAAGAAAGATTAGTTCAGAAGATAGATAGATAGATAGTGTGTGTGTGTGTGTGTGTGTGAGGGAGAGAGAGAGAGAGAGAAGATTGGGGGAGAGAGAGAAGATTGAGTGTGAGAGAGAGAAAAAAATGAGATGGGGTAAGAGAGAAATATTATCTAAAAGAGAGAGAGAGAGAGAGAGAGAGAGAGAGAGAGAGAGAGAGAGAGAGACGGACAGAAAGACACAAAGAAAACGAAAGAGAGATAGAATTTAACAAAACA